>CM031234.1:488507404-488877404 GCA_018340775.1 Taxus wallichiana var. yunnanensis | reverse complement strand
TTCCTGGGCCTAAGGCAGATCCCTCATTTGTTGTCTAATTAAAATCTTGTGGTCTTGTATTCTTACTTGCAGGTAGTCCTTCCAAGACAAAAAGGAGTTCTTCGCAGTTGATCTGATCTCTCTCTATGGTACGCGCACACCATCTCAACATTCAACAGTAATCCTCCTAGCCCTAACCCTTATCTCTGCTTTTGAAGGAATGATAGGATAGAAGCAAGTCTATTCTCAGAGCGAAACATTCCGTGCAAAACATTTTTGCACGACTTAAGGGGACCATTTCGGGTTTCTCGTTTCTCTTACTTGCTTTCATTTTAGGAAGCAAACTTGTCTGTTGCTATTTTTGTTATATTTAGTGAAGAATTTGTCTTGCTTTCCTAGTTTCGCATTAGTGAAAGTCATCTCATTTGCTTCATCGAATATCATTTTCGATTTGAATTTAAAACACGCGCATTACATTCTTGCTTGTTGTTTTCGATTCTAGTGAGCATAGACTAAGTAATGTCGTCGTACACGTGGGGGTGATTTCACGGTATTGACAAGAAATTAATATTACTTTCACCGCACAACACATACCGAATCACTTCACAATTAACACAACACTCAAAACATCCCCCTTTTCCGTGGTATTCGTTCGCCCGATTGAGGTAACCTTATAAGCCAAAAAAACTTGACATTTTCCCTAAAGTCTTTTGTTTAGGATTGACATCATTCCGCGTCTAAAGGCATAAGCCCACAATAATTAAAATTAACCGTAGGGTTAGTCTCTCTGGATTTGCGTGTGCATCTTGTTTGTTTTCGCCTCTGTTTTCTCTGTATACACATGTCTTCGTGATTACCTTAGAACAATTTGATAAATGTACTCGAGCATTGTTAACAATCAAATCATCACTTTTATATTTTTCTTATACCAGTCTTTATTACACCGACATCGGTTAAGTGACCGACGTTGGCTATACACCTCTAACCGACATCGGTTACTTATCTTTTACAGCTTCTTGACAAACCAAAGAACCTACCAATTTCACCATTCTCAAGCGCGGGCTTGCTCTCGCTAGATTGAAACCCTACCGTGAACTCCTGTCCATGGTTGTTATCACTGAAAGCAAGCCTCCGCCATGGTTTCACATGCTTGCTCTGCTTTCTTTCCCCCGAATCACCCCCTTCACATTCTCGTGGGAATCTTACGGATACCAAATGAGGTTCCTAAAATTCCTATGGGAGATAAAGAATTTGCCAAATTTCTGGATGATAATCCTAGCGTTGTACAATACTATTTGTCTCATGCCCTTGACCGTACACCCGACGATCAACTCCTTGTTGGCATGCCTATCAGTATAGCTGCTCATTTAGCCCCTTCTCTTCCTGATAACTCCGCTTTGCCTTCCGCATCCTTAGTCCCGCTGCCTACCTCAACAACTTGGGGGTCCATACGGCATGATTGGCTTTCCTTTGGTTAATCTTGGGCCCAACATGTCATTACCGCTGATTGCTCCTACCTCGTCTCTCTTGCAGACTGTTCTGTTCATGACTTGCTCTCTGCCACCTATCCACACGAGCTTTCCTTCTCAAGCTCCGCCCACCTTTTCATTTCCACACACATATCCGGTAACCTCAACAACTTATATAGGACATCCCTATTCAGTTGCCTCAACACAGTCGTCCTCCATACCTTATCAACATTTAACCCCACCATTGTCTAGCGGTGGCCCTTGGCCCAATTTGCCTCCGTTTACCACAACCACACCATCATCTCATCCAACTACTGATTTAATTAAACAAATGATGGACAAAATGCAAAACCTGGAGGCTTCTGTTTCAGGAAGTCGTAGCGCCTTGACATACGAGCAAGTTTGTCGAGCCTATCCACCCTTCACCCCCTTCATTCATATCCTCCTCAATGGGAATTACCAAAATTTACCCGCTTTAACAAAGTATGGAGGACCCTCAACAACACTTGCGATCATTTAGACATGCCTCGCTACCTGATTACTCATGACGACGCTTTACTACTCCGCACCTTTCCCATGTCCTTATCAGACCCGCCTTGAGTGGTACAAAGGCTTTAACCCAAAGACTCAATCTTCTCTTTTAACCAGCTAGCCCAATCTTTCTTAGATCATTTCTCCATTAACATTGCCAAGAAAGTATCTATCACCGACCTCTATGCCATCCGACAATTTGAAGATGAATCTATCGCAGATTTCGTTGGACGATGACAGGCCTTATCAACCAACTTACGTATGCCTTACCTCGCACCAACTTATCGAATCATTTACGCGGCTCGCGCTTAAGCACATCTCTCCTACCCTCCAAATTCAAACTTTCCGTACATTTGACGAGGTCTTTACTATGGCTCGAAAACTAGAGATTCGAGCCTTAGAGGAAGAGAAATTGCGGTTGCAACAAAAACCCCACTTTCCGAACCCAAGATTCCACCAACAAACCTAACACCACCAATCCTCACCCATCGACTGCTTCGAAATCAAAAGGGGCCGTGCACGCGGTGATGGTCAAATCCCAACCACCGTCTAATACCCCGCCCAAAACCACCTATAAGTATAAAGCAGAGCCCATCAACTACACTCCCTTGGGAGAAACATATGGTGTGATATTGGAAAAATTGCTCAAAGCAGGAGCCATTACCTTACCTCCTGTTAAACCTCATTCCGGGTTTGATTCCACTCGCACCATACCTTCCTGGTACAAAGAAAATGACTTCTGTAACTTCCACCGTGTGAAGGGACACAGTCATGAGAACTGCAAGATGTTGAAAAACATAGTGCAGGAAATGGTTGATGCAGGGATATAGCCCTCGATAATCCTAACGCCCCTGCTAACCGAAATTTGAAAATATTCAACAAACCATTCCCGAATCATTCTTCTAACAATAATCTAAACCAAGATATCTTAGCCGAGGAGAGTGTTCATGAGATCCATGTAGTCTTCGATTCCCAGCCAAAGACCTCTATCGAACAAATTCTCAATCAAGCCTCTTCACTAACGCAGGAAACCGAACCCCCTTCCTCGCCATCAAGACAAACCGAAATCCTTGCCGTTCCTTTACCCATCAAGGAATTAGCTGCCCAGAGTTCCCTTCTCACAAATGAGCCTTCTTATACCACATCCTTGCAAGACTGTGAGCGGATGTTATCTAATTTATCTATTTCCCAAACGTCTCCTTCTACCATTCTTACTGTACAAGAGGAAGGCTCGCCACTTCTTTTGTCATCCTTAGACGAGAAACCTCTTGAACCGACATCACCACATTATTTAAACATGACAGATCCTCTCAAACATGCCCTCCTACCTATTAGTCCTTCATCACCTAAATATTTTCAGCAACCGGTTGACCTCTTAACGCCCATTGATACAAACATTGCCTCATATACCCTCAGATCACACCCACAAAGGGACCGAATCACAACCCACCTTTCTTCCATACAAAATTTCCTATTCACACGTGAGGACTGTCATTCCACAGAAGATAGACAGGTTCTATGGGAACATTTGAGTACGCCATATTCTACTCAAATGCAAATGACCGATCCTGATGCCTCCACCATATACCCGAAGTGTTTACAGAAGCTTAAAATGCCCATGTCCTCATCTTCACCCCCCTCATCTCTACCAAATACCTCGTCCACTTCTATTAATTTAGCCAAATCTTCCCCTACGCTTGGGACCTTACCCATACCTAGTCTAACACACCCACCTAAGCGGCTTGATTTATCTAAAAATAAAGCCATCCATCCCATTAGGAGACAGACTCAATCTCCTCAACCTATGCCTCTATCACAACTAAAACCATCATCGTCACACCTACCTTCCATATTGGGACCCCATCCCTCTACCTTACATCAATATATCATACCTCCTGCATTTTCTTTAAAGCGACCTATGCCTTCGCACCCATACAAGAAATCCAAGGGTATAGCAACACCGTCACCCCGCGTATCCTGTCCACCTATCAACCCTAAACAAATTCCATCATCAAAAGATTTGTTTTCAGTCACTCCTATTTCCCCGTGGTTGTTTTCTGATACCACATCATCTGTGGCCTCATCATCCAACCAGCTAAACATAGCCTCTATGTCAAAGAAACCACGGTTAGTTAAAACCCATTACCAAAACTCCTCGCTAAACCACCCCCATACAAACCAACCACACCACGTCATCACCAGACCGACCCACTAATAGCCTCATTTTCCTCTGACTTTGACCCACTCAAAGGGTCTTACGCCAAAATCCTTGCTATGTTGGTGGAGAATGCGACCATTTCCCTACCCCCACTTAGACCTTATGATCCATCTAAACCTCGACCTATAGGTTACGATGAGTCTAAAATCTACGCTTACCACCGCACACCAGGACATGACGTAGAGGGATGCAAAGCGTTGAAAACCATACTTCGTCCGTCACCTCTCTCAGATAGAAAAGTTAAGAAAGAAAACTTACGAAGAGAGAGACCTTTAGCTTCAATTCCCTCTCCTATACCACCTGTCCCCACCTCACCAAGATCTATCATTATTACAGCCCCACCTCTCGAAAACCATGACCTATCCCTACCATCTTCCTCCTCTCGTATTCACGAGATCAATATGATTAGTGTTGCTACTCGAGGGCAGAAAAACAATGGGAAAGCGAAAGAAAACACGCCTGCGGCATCTCTTTCTCCGTCCACCATCCCGATTGCACCACCACCTAAAGTGGTTATTCGCGGACCCACCTATCCCGTCTCTAATGGCATTGCCCATCGAACTATGATCAAACAGCTTCACCAATCGCCTATAAAAATGACATTGTATGATCTCATTCAGACTTCTGAATCTCATCGACAAGCTCTCGTTGAGATCCTTCAAGGGATAGAGGTTTTACCTAATGAAACCTTGCCTGTTACCTCTATTCTAACACCCAATCATGTTGCTTCGCTCACCAAACAATCTATCTCCCCAACCACTTCGCCTCTCGTATAGCAAGCTGCACCGCTCGGCTCCGAAGATGAAATTATCGACTTTGGTGCCGAAGATCCTGACCCTGCTCTTTTCATCTCAGCGTACGTTCGGGATATTCGGGTACATCGTGTTATGATTGACGGGGTGCTAGCCTAAACATCATCTCTTCAAAAGCCTTCCAACAAATGAATATCCCTTCTAGTTGCATGTGTGCCAACCCCATCATGTTGCGATCATTCAATGATGCTATTACTTCTACTTTAGGCACCGTGATCCTTAACATTCGTGTAGGACCACGTACTTTACCCGAACTCTTCTATGTCCTTGAGGGAGAGTTCCAATACAACATGTTGTTAGGCCGCCTTGATTCGGGCTATGGGATGCGTTCCTCCACCTTACATAGATGCATAAAATTTGAGTATGAAGGGAAGTCCTACACCGTAAAAGTTGATCCTCCCCCTTCAAAACTTGCAATATGTTGTATCGCCTAATGATGTGCTTCAGCACTACCAAGACACCCATTCATCCAACCCACCATCCACTTCCACGATGCACCTACACCTTCAACTAATGAAACCATTCTAAAATATTACTTCCTTTCCCGCAGATAACATCCCAACCTCTCACCCCTTAGTAGATGTTTTTCAACGCCTTACGCTGGGGGAGTACCGCCTATATAACGTTAGTTCTTTCCATACCCCACAGGAGTACTGGACAATTACATGCACATCCCACCTACGACCATCGCATGGGGGAGGTAATCTCTTACGGACCACCCCATCACCGCACCAACCTAATATATGGGGGTGTTGATGCATCCTCCCTTACCCCTGAACCTCCTCTTGGTGTGGTTCCCTTCCAATCCGATTTTCAATATTTGACAAATCGTCATTTCGCCCTCACCTTCTTGACTCGCTGTGCTTGGAAAGGCTTTGGTTTTGGTCTTTACGAACAAGGCCGACATACACTCATTCCCGTGACTACACGCAAACACAATGATCGCAGTGGTCTTGGTTTTCTTGAAACACCTACACAGGAGACACCTCGTGTCAGTTGTATCCTGGAAGAAGACGACGTCACCCCTACCAAACCATCATCACCCACTTTGCCATCATCACCCACAGAGTCGATAGACCCTGAATCTATCCCTCCTAACTTTTTTTTTTCATAAATGCTATCTTCATAGGTCCTCTCACTTATCAACGCGATAATGAGGATCCATCTTCTCTTCCCCTTCTGTATCCAGACATGATCGAAGAGGATTCGCCTTCGATTAATGTTGTTGAGTGCCAGGATGACGACTCCATCCTCACTTACCTTGGGGCGGACGACTCCTATATTCAACACACCTTACCGTCTGAAACTCAAACCATGTTGAATGAGTCGACTATAGAAATCAACATCCACATGGAGGAGGATCCTCACATTGTGAAGATCGGACAATCCCTTAACACATCAGAACAAGCCGCCTTTACTACCTTTCTCCGTACCCACAACCAAGCTTTCGCTTGGTCCTACGCTGACATGCCAGGAATTGATCCTACCATTGCTGTCCATAACATCACCCTAAACCCCGATTCCAAACCAGTCAAACAAAAATTGAGAAAGATGCATCCACGCATCACCCTCGGTCAAAGAAGAGCTTCAACGACTTCTTTCTGTTTCCTTCATCTTGCCTATTGACTATCCTTAATAGATTTCTAACATCGTACCTATCACTAAAGCGACGGGGGGACTTCGGATATGCACGGATTTCCGAGACCTTAACCTTGCTTGCCCCAAGGATGACTTCCCCCTCCCAAGTATTGATCAACTTGTTGATCTCACTACGGGCCATGAAATGCTTTCTCTCATGGATGGTTTTTCGGGATACAATCAAATTTTGGTAGCCCCGGTCGATCAACATAAAACTACCTTCATAACTCCTTGGGAACATACATTCGTTATCGTGTCATTCCGCTTTGGCCTTAAGAATGCTAGTGCGACCTATCAAGGCCATGACTTACATTTTTCATGACATTATGCATACTATCCTTGAGGATTATGTCGATGATCTTCTTGGCAAATCTAAACATCGCAGTTGAACATCTCGATGTTTTAACCATTATTTTCTATCACCTCGTTGCAATATTCAGTCCGCTTCAACCAAAGAAATGTGTCTTTGGTGTTCTTTCGAAAAACTTCTTGGCTTTATCGTCTCTTTGCGTGGCATTGAGGTCGATCCATCTAAAGTCAAAGCTATCCTAGAAATGCCCCCACCCAAAAACCTCAAACAATTACGTAGTTTGCAGGGTAAACTTCAATCCATCCGGCGTTTCATCTCCCAACTCTCAGATCGATGTCACCCTTTTCATCACCTTCTTAAAAAGGACATTGCCTTTCAATGGAGTGAAGAGTGTCACCAAGCCTTTGAAGCTCTCAAATCCTATCTCTTACAGCCACCCGTGTTTATTCCACCTCAGGATGATCGTCCTTTCTACCTTTACCTTTCTGCCACTGACCATGCTATAGGAGCTATGCTCGCACATCGGGACTCGGCATGTCGAGAACAAGCCGTTTATTATATAAGTCGTACTCTCATGGATTACGAGACTAGGTATACACATGTAGAAAAATTGTGCCTAGCCCTATCATTCATAGCCACCAAACTCCGACATTACCTCCTGAATCACAAAACTTTTGTCATCACCAACACGGACCCCATTCATTATATGTATGCCAAACCACATCTAAACCAACGCATCGCCCGATGGCTTATGCTCCTCGCCGACCTCGACCTTGAGTTTGTACAAATGTGTCAATCAAAGGACAAACTATTGCAGACTAACCGGTGGAGGCCCCTTTACCTGGGGAACAATTCACCAATTTTAATTTCCCCGACAAACTCATCGCCACTCTTTCACTCAGGGAAGAGTCATATCAAATGACCCTCTTCTTTGATGGATCTAAATGCCAGCGCACGGAGGAGCCGGCGTTGTTCTCATCCCTCTTGACGCTGAACCTATGCCTCTTTCATTCCAGCTTGATTTCCCCTGCACTAATAATACAGCAGAATACGAGGCCCTTGTTTTGGGTCTCCAGGTTGCGTTACACTTAGGTGTCAAATCTATTAACATTTTTGGCGACTCTCAATTGGTAGTCAATCAAGTTATGGGCATCTACCAATGTAAGAATGAGGAACTTCAAAAGTACAAACATTACGTAGATTCACTTTTGACCTCATTTACTCGTTATTCTATCCAGACCATTCCCCACTCCACTAACAAATTTGCGGATACTATGGCTTGCTTAGCCTCACAAATTCCTGCCGCACCAACTGACTCTGACATATTCATCTTGGTCCAACAACTTTTTGCCCCATCCTACTCAAATTTCAGGTAGTTTGTATGATAAATACTGTGTCTACTAATTCGCAGGATACCTGGTACCACCAATTTCACAAATACCTTACAACCTCTGTTCTCCCACCTGACCTTTCTAGTAACGGCAAACGTGCTTTTCTTAAAAGTGTTTCTTGTTATGTTGTCATGGGGGGACTCCTCTATAAACGTGGCTTTGATGGCATCCTCCTTCGCTGTCTAACCTGGCGCGGAGGTCACCTATACCATCCAACAAGTCCACGATGGGATCTGTGGTGGACATTTTAGTGGCCTTGCCGTGGCTAAACGAATCCTTCGCCTAGGTTATTATTGGCCTACTCTTAACAACGACTGCTACGAATATGTTAAGCGTTGTGTTATGTGTCAACAACATGCCAACCTTCAACATACTCCTAGCCATCCGCTACAGGTCGCACGAGATCTTTGGCCTTTCTCACAATGGGGTTTAGACCTTATTGGTGAGATTCACCCGACCTCTTCACAACGTCACCATTGGATAATCATAAAGAACCAAATATTACACAAAATGGGTGGAGGCCATTCCACTCATTTCAATCAAAAAAAAAAAGAAAATTGTCGAATTCGTTAACCATCACATTATCTGTTTTGGTATTCCTCATCGCCAATAACGAGATAATGGTAAATCTTTTAAAAATAAGTTGTTACAAGACCTTTGTGACAACTTTGGTATCAAAATTAGTTTCTCATCACCTTACTATCCGCCGCCAATGGTCGTTTGAATCTTCTAATAAAACCCTAACCAAAATCCTCATGAAAGTTGTCAATGAGTCCGGAAGAAACTGGCATGATCACATTCCCTTTGCCCTTTGGGCTTATCGTACTAGCATTCGTACCTCCACTAATGCCACACCATTTTCTTTGGTATATGGTACCGAGGCTGTCTTGCCTCTCGAAGTACAAATACCCTCCCTCAGAATATCTCTTCAGGATATTCTCACCAACGATGATTTCCGCCAAGAGCGGTTAGCCCAATTAGAGCTTCTTGACGAGCGTCGTCTTACGGCTCTTGATCACCTTCAAATCTACCAAAAATGCATCAAGTGTGCTTATGATAAATGGCTTCATGAGCGTACTTTTAAGGTTGGCGATCTTGTCCTCAAAGAGAATCAACATGTAACCAAACTAGAAAAGAGTAAACGTGGAAAATTTTCTCCTAATTGATTGGGCCTTACATTATCACTCACACTTACGGATCGAGCACTTATCGCTTAGCTTCGCTTAATGGTAAACCCGAGCTGAGCCCCTTAATGCCTTGCGTATCTTCGACCATTCTACTATTGAAATTAGTGTTATATCACTTTGCTATCTACCTTACGCTCGTCCCGAGCTCATTTACCACCGCATACACTTTGTTTCTTATATCTCAAAATCCAATCAAGCTCACATGGTTTGATTATCACCTCCCCTTAAAAGATGCCTTCCCCTTTTAGTCTAGTCCATGACTTCAAAGTATCAAAATGACACATTCTTAATTACACACTTATGGGATTTTCTTGAGTCAAACTTCTTACAAAAAACTAGATGCTTCATGCCCAACGGACATCTAGACCTCTAACTTATACAATAGACTAGCTCCTTGAAGGACAGCTATATGCCAAACTATTGCTCTTATTATATATAGACTACTCCCCCAAGGACAAATTATACATAAACACCGCATTCAAGCATTATAAATAGACTGCTCCTCTTGAAGGACAGCTATACACAAATAGCCTTTATCGTAAGCTTCTCGCATTGATCAGCTTCGTGAAGACCTCAAGAACAACAAAATACATATCCCATGTAGACTTCCCGCATCGATCAGTCTATATCCAGAAAAATAAAAATACAAGCAATACTTCAAAGCACTTTTGAGTCATGGACTTGTCTATTTAGATTTGGTTTTCTTTTGTCAGAATCGTCATCTTATAATAAATTCTCTGCACCCTCGCCCACATCAACCACCTCACCTCACCATTTGTCAACACAACAAAACTCAAGGGACGTGACGTATATCCGATATATTGTGATTATACCACTCTTTTCACCTATCGACTTCTCACCTATGCAAGGTACCTAGGGATTCAAGCTCATCCTACATTAATATGTGGTTTGTTTAGCTCTTCTCAATTACGGGACACTCTTGCCTCTTTTGCTCGGCTCTAGGATTGTGTGTTGCCCTTAATCAGGACACGATTCCCTACCACTTGGGTATGCTAACTTTCGCTTCACCCATACCTACACCAACAACATTACCCTACCAACACCAACAACATTACCCTACCAACATCAAATTTTTACTAACCAACAAAATTGCCTAACCACAACCAAATTACCTGAATTCACCTCTCCCTGCTCCTAAGGGAGAACTACATCGGTCTGAGGCCCCTCCTTGCTTTGTGCAATGGGCTATGTAGGCAGCACTTAGGAGACATGGAGTCTCCCAAGGTTAGCTCGACCATCCCCTACCATACCTTATCATGTGTTGTCAATATAAATATTTTTTGTGTATTTCTATTCGCCAACGTTCATCTTTATCCTTTTTCAAAACAAACAAAAACAACATTTAAAACACAACCATTCTTATTCTTATCATCACTCAAAAGAACATACATATTTAGTTTTATTTTAGATGTTAAACAAATACATCTTCTCTATCGACTCGCAGGCCGGCATCCTTATTTATTCTTATATTCCTATAAAGTTCACTCAGACTCTTGCACCTCCTCTCGAATCAGGTGGTGATCGCGATCGTCGATGCCTCTCAGCTGGCCTCTCGATCCTCAAAGGTGCCACTACCATTGGTTCCTCCCATTGATCCGCCAACATCTCCTGTAACATACGAATACGTCCTCTCGCGTGGAGGAATCTTGCCTCCAGTCTCTCCACTTGTAACTGTGAAGCCTCTAACAATCCCATTGTCTCATTCACATGTGTTTGAAGCCGAGATCCAAATCCTCGCAGACGATCTCTCTCGTGTTGTAATCACAACTATGTCGGGCACTCACGTGCACCTCACAAAATCTCTCGCTACCCACCATACTCTATAGGCCTCTCGTCATTCCCGCATCCATAACCCTACGATCGGCTGCTATCTCTTCTGGCCCTTCTGGAGGTGTCGGCCGGGGAGGTGAGAATGCTGCCTCGGCGTCGATCCTCATGTATGGTCTATATGTCATAGGAATATCTTGAATGAACCCAAATTATCGCCACACGTGATCTAGAGGAATCCTCTTGTACTCGCCTGGCCTATGCCCTGCGATCCACCTCAATCACTCTACACCCCTCAACTCCTCAGCTATGTGCTCTGTCACCATATAGTTTCCGTACGGCCTCCAACAAATATCCGCAACAGTCACCATTTCCCATACCTGTCTATAATACTCAATGTCATCTATCACGGCCTGGATCTCGCTTCTTGTGACCCATCGTCTGAATCCCAACCTTTGCACTCCTCTCTCTCCCGACTCAATGGGTCGGCCTATTGGACACACACAACCAATATGCTCATAGGCCCAACAATGTAATAAGTACGAACAATCCAAAGTTGTCGTCCCGTGTTTTCGCTTGCATGCCCATAAACCTATATATAGCTCGCCGGATAGGCGGGTGCCCATGCGAATATCACGCTCATTTCTATCATTTCCCAAATAACACCCATCAATGCTTTGGGAAATCTTCCACCTTCCGCCTCGGCAATGCATAATACCCCACCGCTATTATTAATAAGCACGGCCAACCTTGTTTCTCGTGGATGTGTTGCATACATTGTACCATACGTAAATGATAAACCTCGCTGTGTCAAATCTCGTGCGCGTCTCCAAATATCAAGTTTGTTATCGCTTCCCGCCCGCATCGGGCAATGCCTCGATACACTGCTTTTTTCCTATCATTGGGAGTCTCAAAATACGGAACACATCTTCCAAAGTCACTGTCATCTCCCCTGTTGGTAGATAGAAGGTATTCTTTTCTGGATTCCATCTCTCAATCAACGCCTGCAACATAGCATGGTTACGCGTGATTCTTGAATAATAGCGGATTCCACTTAACCCCAACCGATTTATCAATGCCCATTCAGCTGGTGTTACATCCGCTCGGATTCGTGACAACAACGCTGGCACAGTATCATTCATCCTTAACCTTGCTTCTTCCTGCATACATCAAAACGACACATGATTATTCAA
This sequence comes from Taxus wallichiana var. yunnanensis, assembly GCA_018340775.1. Taxonomy (NCBI): domain Eukaryota; kingdom Viridiplantae; phylum Streptophyta; class Pinopsida; order Cupressales; family Taxaceae; genus Taxus; species Taxus wallichiana. The sequence goes on along the minus strand of CM031234.1, from coordinate 488,864,888 downwards.
AAGAACAAATCTCTACGGGTTTTTTCTCAAAATCTAGAAACCCTTACAAAGGACCGATAAGCGAGTTATGCATAACCGATACGGTTTGCTAACCGATACCTTTACTTATAAACGATACTGCTCACTTTGTCAAAATATACCTACCCTGCTTCAAACATACACCTTCGATATTTATAAAGCCCGTTTACTCCTATTTCTACCTAAAAACACACAGGCCCACCCTGTTTACATGCCCCGTACCACTCATACCATCCCCAACCCTTGCCTATCACCTTTTTTTCTGATCTTTACCCACTTACACTTCTTTCATGCTATTTACAAACACATGCAAGAATCAAATTACAATCGACAATTTACCTCTCTGGATGCAGCAGCTTGGGGCGGAACATGTCTTTCCCCTCGTCCCTACCTGCTAGATGCTTCTCCTCGTTCCGCCATGTTCACCACCCTCTTCAAATATAACTTATCTTGCCCTAAGAAACCGGTATCGGTCCCCTAACCGATATCGGTCATAGATAATCGACATCGGTTTTATCTCACCTCTACCCCAATTTTGGCCCTTATTTACTAATAGCCCTTTCTACCAACATCACCTATATCCACCTTCGTTGACAACCCCTTGTTAACTTCATTGGCCCGACCCAAGGCAAAGAACCAACCTATTCGGCCCGACCCAAGGCCGCAACCAACCTATTCGGCCCGACCCAAGGCCGCAACCCAACCATTTGGCCCGACCCAAGGCCGCAACCCAACCATTTGGCCCGACCCAAGGCCGCAACCAACCTATTTGGCCCGACCCAAGGCCACAACCCAACCATTTGGCCCGACCCAAGGCCGCAACCACACCATTTGGCCCGACCCAAGGCCGCAACCAACCTATTCGGCCCGACCCAAGGCCGCAACCCAACCATTTGGCCCGACCCAAGGCCGCAACCACACCATTTGGCCCGACCCAAGGCCGCAACCCAACAACTTGGCCCGACCCAAGGCCTCACCCCAACCATTTGGCCCGACCCACGGCCCTCACTCATCAATTAGCCCGACCCAAGGTTGTACTCACTTAACTACTTCGCTCAACATCAACAACATACACTTTTATCCACCCGGAGCCTTTTGTTCAATCCAACTAACTGCTCATGTTTTAGCATGATTAGGGTCCTTGACTTGATCTCAATCGACCAACTTTGCCTAAGACCTGACCGTGACGTTTATCTCAACCAAACCAACCATTTGTACCGCCGAACATGCCTAAATGTTCCCGTACCTTACCCGTTATATACCCTGGAGCTACTTCCTATGCCTTGGATACCAGGATTATATCACCCTTGTTTGGATAAACTATCGACCTTTGCCTATGCATTGCTAGTTTTCTCGTCAAATCATGTACCCTAGTCGCACTATTGCATTTTAACGTGCGTCTGCTTCCTTGGACCTACCCCACCCTCTCACCATCATCTCTACACCATTTACCCTTTATCAACCCTATCCCTGATTTCACGCTACCTCAATCTGTGATAGATTTGAGGGGATTACCTATACCCTTAACAGAGTAACCACTTCTTATTATTGTCCGTGCAACTTTACAAAACAAACTACATGACAATAAGGGGCTAATGTAGACACCAAATTTGTGTCTTACGACCCTTGTGACCCGCATCGCATTTCGCAACCTAACCTCACCACCTAAACCTTACACAATTATTTATTAATTACCTTATAATTAATAAATCCACATCACCATACCCTGCCACCTCATGTCACCACCTCATCGTGACCTAGTCTTAACCCTAAACTAACCTAATTAAGACCTATAACTTGGTCCAATTCCACACCTATGACTAATTACTCCTCATCCGCACCTAAAACCAACTTCATAATGACTTGACCAAGCCTACTACCAATCCCTCGAAAGAAAAGGAGGGAAAGCCGCTATTTTACCAAAATAGCCTTTTTGACTGACCGATAATGCACGTTCCTACTCGACCGCACGTCGATTCGAATGAACCGCCATCGGTTCTCCGTAAATGACCACTTCCAACCAAAAACAAGGATCAGATTTTCATTTGATCGGGAGAGAAGGAGAAATCATCGAGAGAATCCAGATTTTGCTTGGCCGAGCAGAGACAAGTGAAGAAACAAGAAGAGATTACAGAGAAGGACATCAAGCCCAAGATCGCAATCAATAACTAGAGCTCAAAGAACACTCATCCGAGCATCGAAGAGGAAACAGAATCTAACTTGGGTCCTGTCTTCATCATCACATCCTCTCGAAACTTGCATCTCGCATTAAAGGGCAAGTACGTAGTATGTTATATGTTTCTAAGCACCATTTTATTGAACCCGTTGATTAATAGTAATCATAAGTTTATTCCTAGATCTACTACCACCACTACTGCACTTAACCTTCACTCACAGCACTTCGATATTGCCCAAGGCCATTTTACCACACTCTGAGTCTTCCCTATCCTCCCATCATTCCCCTCAGCCATCCACCAATCCTAATAACCCCACAATCACCTTGCAACCAACTTCTATCCAAAAGCACTTAGATTGCTGCCCCTACCGGTATCGTTTATCCTCTACCGCCATCGGTTATCTAACCGCGGTCGGTTACCCAGTGACCGCCGTCGGTCACTGTGACTTATACCCCAAAACCTTTTGCTTGCCTATTTGCCACCTAACAACCCCAAATCCAGCCTGGTTTATCCCTATAACTCAACCTGAACGTATCAACGACTAGTAACCGAACAAACAAAGTGGCGCTTTATTATTGATAGTTTAGTTTCTATTGCTTTGTAACGAGATACCTAAATCATGATTTTGCAATAGCTTTCTATATTATCATTTGTGTTAAATCATATTAAAAGGGGAACTGACCACCTTCGAAAGGAAGTTTTTATATTTCCTGGGCCTAAGGCAGATCCCTCATTTGTTGTCTAATTAAAATCTTGTGGTCTTGTATTCTTACTTGCAGGTAGTCCTTCCAAGACAAAAAGGAGTTCTTCGCAGTCGATCTGATCTCTCTCTATGGTACGCCCACACCATCTCAACATTCAACAGGTATTCCTCCTAGCCCTAACCCTTATTTGTTTCTCGAAGGAATGATAAGATAGAAGCAAGTCTATTCTCGCAAAGCCGAAACATTCCGTCATGCGAAACACATAGCCATATCCACATGATAACATAAATTATAACTCTCCCAAAATTATAGAAAAACACAATGCCAAGTATACAAGAAACTTCCAACCATCCTCAAGCTTGAACTCCAACTCTTATACTCCACATAGACTCCAATTCCAAGAGAAACACTTATTTTACCACCCAACTTATATGCATCATTACATGCCTTTCCAAAGGTTTGGAAGACATGCTATCCTCCACTAATCCCACGGAAAGAGAGATAATTTCCACAAGCGTGCACAATAATAAGGGAAATATGACCACAAGCATTCCACACACAAGACTAACCAATACATCACGAAACATCAAATACCAACAAAAAGGAGGAAAAAACCATATTCATCCTCAATAAGGGGGAAGAGTGGATGAGACCTTCAATAATGCAATAGAGAGGGGTCTAACTATAGGAAGCCCACTAAAAAAATACTTCAAAAATCCTCCTTATCCCTCCAAAGAAATCATCCCTCCTTATCACTCCATCCATTTTCCTAAAATCCTTTTTGGGAGGATTTTCAAACGCATTGGGTTTCTTCTTCAGGATGGGGAAGGGGTTCAAACCATATGAACCACCTTCCCCACCTAAAACCATAGGAGGGGATAAACAAGAACCAACATGGCTTGCCCATCAAGCCATAAGGTTTAAGATGGAAAATCCATCCCTCTTCCCCAAAACCAACTCCCAAATCGATCACACTATATGATGGATGGAGAAAACAACAAGTAACACACCCAAAAACCATACAACACATGCAACAAGACAAATTTTTCAACAACAAGAAATTCTAAAATCCAACATGCCAAAACACAAAGTAGGATCAAAGAGCCTACCTCCACAAGCTCTCCAATCTCTAAGATTTTCCCAATTCCTTTTCCAAGCAAATCTTCAACTCCAAAATCATACCAATCACAAAAATCCCAAAAAAAAATTCCTCTTTCTCCCTCATGAGGGTGTATATGAAGAAAAAAAATTTCCTCACAAATGAGAGGGTGACATGTGTCACCTCTCTCTTCCTTCCAAGTCAAGATTCTCAAAACAAAATAAAGAAAAGATAAATCCACATTTAAACACCCCTTTCACAAATTACCCAAAAAGAAAGTGAGAAAATTTTATGTAACTTTTTACAACACACACACTCAAATCAATCTTACATGGATAGTGACAAGAGAGAGGCAAAATGGGAGGAAACTCCTTTTACCTTTAAATAAATAACCTTACCTAATAGGTAGGATTTAAGGGATTATTTTTGTGCTAAGATAACTCCCAAAACCAAAAGGATTCTAAAAATTCCAAAATAGCCAAATTTCGGGTTTGGCACTTTAGGACACATATGTTGAGGATGTGGGGCCCACTCAAGGTGCTTATGTGACCCCAATCCTCATTAATAATGCAAAAAATTAAGAAAACACATTCCAATGAAAGTGGGGACCATTAGGTCCCCCAACCTAGTTCTTAAAAATATTAAACAACATAAACACAATTAAATTTACAAAATATACAACATTACAAATAAGGGTCACTCATGGTGCCCAAACAATACATCCAACCAAAGAGGCCTCATAGAACTAACATGGTTAAGACTCTTCCTTATGGGTCACTTCTGCACATTCGTACCTCCCGAAACCGAAGTTCTCATGTGCCCTTAAATCTGCACAATCAATGCAAACATTAAACACATATGTCCAATAAAAGCGTAAATCAACTAATCGGTAAAAACATCAAGTATATAAACATGCTAACTATGCTAACACATCATCAATATGGCATCGTAAATGAAAAACATGCCCAATATCACATAAATTCACCATGTGTTAGCAACTGCAATACATATAATGACTTATATACATGTTATCATGTGATCTCATCAATAATTGAATAATTCATAACATCAAGATGTGTGACAAAACCATGTATACATCACATATAGAATAAGCTCAATTACATAGTAACATGCTAGTATCCAAAACATCTACTGGAGTGTACTTGTAACACCCTCAATCCCTCATTCACTTTTTTTTGTAAAATGAATTGAAGCATTAAAATAATTTATGAGTAGTGCGATATCCAAGTGCTACTACGTTGTCCCATGTACTTCTTTGCTGCGGACATGTACGCATAGCTGAAAGGTTATACATATAAATGCACAATTGTACATGTGACAACGCGATGGCTCCTAAGTTGTCACGTAGCCACAAACTGAGTAAAGTTGTAATTCATTTTGCATGCTGGTACGTGACCTTGTTTTTGTTGATGATGATTTTAGTAATCATCTCGGATGGCTATGTGGTCATGTTGTGTGTTGTGAAATACCTTCTAGTTAGAGAAGATGAAATTTCATTATGGGATGCATAACTGGCATCTGTACCTTCATGGCTATTATTATTATTGTTTCACCTTTGCATGATGAGTGAGTTAAAGTTACAAAATATGGTTGAACTTATATACAACCTCTATACTTTAGTCATTTTGATGAAATAATGATATTGAGTAAGATACTAAATTGTATATTGAGCTTGGTATCTTACATGACCGTTATAACAAGTTGATCAATTCTTACATTGGGTATTATGGGATAAATGTTTGATTAATCCTTCAGTGAGCATGGTTATAAAGTTATTATCTTCGTCCTATCCGAGTATCCTCCATGCAAACTCGGTTATGATAAAATTCTATAAGTTTATGCACTTAATTGAAGAACATTTTAAGTTATAATGAGGCAATCGATTATTAAAATAATCACGAGGCTATGAGATAATGTTTAGATTAATATTACTTATATCTCGACAATGAAATAAAATATTTCTAGGTATTGTTATTAACTATAAAGGCCATGCATGAGGCTTAAGGATTTATAAGTCTAATGTCAACATTGAAGACCCACCAAGCATTATTTAATTCATTGATTAATGCAATTGATGATTTTTCTACCAGGCTTAGTTAATCAAACCATGTTTTCAATAAAGTGGTTCGCCATGCAAATAGATAGCTAGATGCCTAACCATGCAAGTGGTTAAATTTGGAAAGAATGAATATAAATACTTCTAAATATGTGAACCCCGCCTTTTGTGGAGGAGAAATTGGAGGCCGGTCGGTGATGGTTGGTTGGTCATTAATGACATTAAATATATTAAAGGCACTTAAATGTGGAGATAAGCTTTGAAAGTGGTGAAGCTTCCTGAAGAAGCTATCAGATCTGCTGGAAATCCATCTTTCTTTTGTTCTTGCATGTCAATTATGAACTCTTCTTCTGCCTTTGAAAGCTCCACTTTTGGATCAAAATTTGCATGTGGTTTTGAAAGATATCTCGTTGGAAATTTTGGAATATTAAAGGAGCTCAAATATTCTATATAAGAGGATGGATACGTGAGATAGATGAGTTTTTATTCTTGGAACTGTGTATTGTTTGGTCTTGCACAAGGAGCATTGGTAATCACGTCTCAGTGGTGAGGGATAGTTGCTGGGACTGCGAGGTGGAAGGATTTCGCTTTTATCAGGCATGGATCACCCTCTCCCCCTCTTAATATCTTATTCAATCTAATAATTGGATAGATAATCTTCTACAACATTTTCTTGGTTTGAATATGTATTTGAGGAAGATTAATATTGGTTACTGTATGATTCTTGTGAAATTATGAGTTGTTGTGATTAAGCTTCAAGGGACTCATGGTATTAACTGTTAACCTGAGTGTTGTTAAACTGCGTGATTATGTCTGTAATACTATGTGTTGCTATACTATTGGAAAGTGCAAACTCTTTTGCCTGAGTTCTATTATTTTCTATTTTGATTAATACTCCATTAGTTTTGGGTATTACTTAGATGTCTGAAATGTTTATTCGATTAAGGAAAAATACCTTAAGTGGTATGCTCTATAGTTTATGGCATTATGGGGTCTATGCTGGCTTCACTTTATAGCTAAAATTGTGTTTTGTTCTAGATTATTTTTCCTTCCGAGACATGGGGTCGATTCCATGTTAGATAACCCGACAACTATATCAAATAAGAACCCATAAGGGGATTTTCTGTTTTGGTCGTTTTAATTGAACAATTCCATCCAATCGATCTAGGTGCATAAAATGATTGATATCGTATATATATATATATATATATATATATATATATATATATATATATATATATATATATATATATATATATATATATATTACATAGTGATTTAACTAGTAATATGATTTGCATGTTCGAGCGTGATTGATTGATTTGTGAACTCTAAATTTTGTATATGTGGTTTAGCTATATTTAATCGGTCAACGTAATATAAATAAGGTGACCTCCTGGAAAAGAAAATAAGCCAGTAATAAGTAATTCCCTTGAGTTGTCTATTGGTATCAAAATTAGCTGGAACGAGTCTTGATTAAGCAAGAAGGTTGCAGATAATTTGAAGACTCTCGATCTAGTTAAGGTAATTAAAATTACCTTATTAATGTCTAACTTGGGAATTGGGTAGTACTTATTGATATAATCATATTTTACTGTTTTCTTTCCAGAATTAGAAGACTAGGCAAAGATAAAGAAATGAAAAATAGTTATCCTAGTGGTGACTCGAGTGTTGGAAACACTCCTGAGTAGTAAAAATTCCCACAAAAATAAAATATCTAAATAGAACTGCTCTACAAAATTCCCCCCATTACCAATGACAAAATGTTGGCTTGTCGTAAATCCCACATTAATAAAAGTTGTGAGACAAGGGTGGCTTATAAGGCTCACACTCATGTAGAAACTTTGCCAATTTGAAAAGAGGCTAGAGGGTGAAAAGCCCAAGATCTGGATTAGGATCATCCCTATAGATAATAAAATGTATTTCATATCTATGAGGAATACTGTACACACGAAAGTGAAAACTTAGAAAGATAAGACCTTACCCTTCTTCGAGTTAGTATAATATCTAATGTTGAGTTTGGTGGTTATTATATCTAGGAAAATAAGGATTCCCTAGTAAGATATATTACCTAGGATTAAAGAACAATAATAAACTATTCTTATAAGAGTATATCTACCGTGCATGAAAGGAAGTGAATAATATTTGCTCAAAATCTTTAACGACCTATTCTAGTAAGGGATGTCTTGTGGGAAGTAAGGAGGGAGAATGTTTTTGAAGGTTGTTGTTCTGAATACCTTTTTCTAGCAAATTTCCTCTACATGCATTGAGTAGCATGCTGAGATCAGTCCCTATGGACACTAGGAAGAATACCTTAAGGATATAAGGATATAATAGTATAATTACATTTATTAGAAGTTTTGCTACCAAGGCTCAATTCTATTAAGTCTGTAGCACCTACCAATTATGCCATATCTCCTTGTTGGTGAACGAGATCATGAGTTAATCGGATCTCATCAATTTCATTTCAATTGATTTGGTGGATATTAGTTCAAGGGTGAGATACCTTCTATTACTTCTTTATCTTTTGACATCTCCAGTCTCATTGAGGCTGAAAGTCATTATGCTATTTCTGTATTTTTAAGCTCGTGTTTTATTTTCCACTTTTGTATGTTTCAGACTAGTGAAACTATGGACAGCAATAGATTTAGATTTATAATTTATCCTGTTATTTAAAGGGGAATGAATGCTATGAATGCTTTAATCCTATCTTGTTATATATTCTATTCCTGTGAATTCTTTTATTAAGGAATTTAAAATTTATGATAGTGAATAGTTTTTAGATGGATGAAAAGAAATTAATCTAAACATATGATGATTGATTCTTTGCATTATTGTGTTGTTATTATGAACGTAATGTTGTAGTATATCATTTAATTAAATATTAGATTGCATAAGTCATTAAGTGGGGAAAAGGGCTATTCATGCCAGTCATGTTGGACTGACCATGTGCAATTTTGTACATCAACTTTTCAGTGTAGGGAAAAAGGAACTTTGTGGCAAACGAAGTCTGGACGAGGCATTTTGTATTTTCCTTAGAATGTATGAGTGATTGATTGTATTGAAACTGTAATTTTCAGTCAATACTTATTGAGAATATGATGACCATTGAGCTTAAAATATTTTGACTCACTTATGAGCTTCTTCTTGATCGTTTGATTTTTAAAAGAAATAAGACAATTGATGATGTGTAGAAAATATTTCTGTTTAAACCAAAGGAATTAAGCCTATTTCAAATTATGTTCAAGTTTGATTAGATACTTGACCTCTTTATCTTATTCTTTAATTGCTGAGATGAAATTCAAAGATCTTTATAGATCAACTATTCAAATAAATATAAGATATGATATATGATTTCCATTTAGGTGCATGGGTCATTTCATATTATGGTTTGCAATAAATTTAATACCTTGGAAATATTATTGGTTATGATAACCATTGTCAATAAGTTGCAAAATATGTAGTTCTTATGGACTATTTACCAAATAGAAATGTTGGGAAAATATTCTATTATGTTACTCATTAACAATGAGGTAAATAAAGAAATATCTCACATTATTTCAAAGTACTATTAAAGGTAGGTTGGCATCATAGCGTAGACAATGATGCATACAACATTTTTGTGTATCATCATAATATAACTGAGTACTATTTTCTTAAAACATGTTGGTATATGTGGTGAAGTGACTTCACACCATAGGGATCTTAAGAACTTGATCGATTGGCTTGACTGAAAATATATGAATATGTATTAGTAGCATGTATGGATACCCTACAACACTCTAACCTCAACTACTGTGAATTCAATTAAAAAGAATAGAGTAAATTATTAATGAGATAAAAGGAAAACATCAGTAGTTTCGGCAGATAGACAATAGGATAATATCCTTAAGTGATGGATCATATCTAACGCCTTGAAAGGTCATGTAATATAATCCAACTAAAATAAAATATGATCTTAAAAGTTTAACCATTATCAATAATGGCAGAGACCTACTCTTATTTGAATTAAGATGTGATGCCATGTAAGGAAGTAGTAATGAATCAAGTAGAATGAATGGCATTTGGGAAAGATAAATTGCAAAAGAAGTAAAAAGGACTTCCTAGATAATATGATCCATGTTGAAGAAACAATAGTTTAAGAATTTATATCCGAAGTGGTATAGTAAACCGTACTCGGTTGACTATTGTTCTCATGGCAACATTCTAATTCTTTATGGTCGAGTTGTGATATCCGTAAGACAATCTAGGTCTGATGAGTATTCAAGTGAAAGAGGATTCGACTCTGAATAATCAAGTTCTAAGGTACGTTGATACCTCTATGAAGGTTTAGGAACCACACTTATATAAAGATAAGTTTAATACAACCATAAATAAATTCAGAGGGTGTAGACTTACTTCCAATTGAAGGAAGAGGGTATTGGTCCTATAGCTGATTTACATTGTCATACATCAACGGTCACCAAAGAGGTTGACATGAAGATGTAATAAGATTGGTTTCATTGTTCAGAATTGAAAAATGTGATAATTTTCTCTAGGAGATGATAACATATTTAAAAATGTTTTTCCTGTAATGTGTCATTATGAGCATACAAGTATGATATTTGTTTTCATTAAAAGTAAAATGGGAACACACTTACTAAGTTGGAAAGGGCATAGTATCTTAATCCTAACCCTAGTCAACTCTGTTATTCTCTCTAAAGAGGATTAGTAAATGATCATTGTTAAAGGAATCAAATACCTTATGAATAAGGTTATGGTAGGAGTGGATAAAAATGATAGTAGCCCGTCCAACCTATTATAGCATATACTCCTGATATATCTACTAGCCGGACATAATAAAACAAATAAACTGTTAGTACCCAAATTTAACCTCCTTCAAAGACCGAGCAACATCATGGATTAGACAAGACACTCATAGGTAGATAGATAATCATGTATGTATTTTTGTAGCTGGGGAAGCAATCTATCTAATGTGTTGGCACTCAAACTTTGAAGGGAGTGGGTAGCACCTTAAAAGGATGTGATCTGATCCTAACTACTTAAGGTTGTGACTTTCAACCAAGGTAAGAGAACCTATTTTGTAACCTCTTGTTTGTCAAAGAATAATGATAAATCCTTCTTTTGCATGAATTTTATAGAGAATTCCTTGGGGAAAATATGATCAACGCACTAGATCTGACTCTCACAAGTTGTCACTTCCAAATCATGGAGATACTTTCACAACAAGGTAAAGGTTACTAAAGACATTTGAGACCCCCGCTTGCTTCTCGCATGTTTAGGTGATGAGGATTGTGCATTTTTGTACACACATGACAAACATGGGTAGTATGGCTAGGATTAGTTTTTTTAATGAATTTTTGGTGGGAGGTAGGGCGGGGGTGAAACTAGATTCACCGGATCCTTGAGGAACCTTACAAAATGGAGACTCGGACCAACAAAATTCCACAAAATAGCTAAAATGTTTCTTCAACTAGAATATGTGCTTCAATGGAGGCCCAGATTAGCACTCTTTCACACAATCTCTAAGATTCTATCACGAAAGATCAAGTTAGAAAACCCAACAAAGCATCAAGGTCTAAGCCAAATCACACCTAAGGTACACCCAAAGGCTTACAGACAATCTTTGTCAATAGATGAGAGAAAAGTGATTTTAAATTGTTTATTCCAATCCCAAATGAAAGCTCTTCTAAGAAATGGAATTACAGATGCCACTAAACTGTCACAAGGATTGAGGCCTATGTGATTGAATCAGATTTTAATACAAGATTGCAATAAACAAGGAAAAATATTTGCATACATTCAGAAGTAAAATCAACACATTTTGCTCAAGACAACATAGAAATAACTTGAATTTGATTAAATCTATCAAGTAGGAAATTTTCTAGAACAATCTTAGAGCTTTTCAATGGTCAGTACACTTGCAACCACCTTAAAATGATTAAATTTTAATATAAAAGAGATATACAAGCTTCTTGAATGGTTTCTCAAAAGGGATGGGCTCTATCAAGCTTTTTATTAGGAAAATTAGTCCAGACCCCTCACACTCCAACCATCTGCATGAAAAATTCGTGCCATTTATAGAATTTACAATAGAGCTTCTTCCTCCTAACAAACAAATACGTTTAATGTACCAAAGGTTTCGCCATGGTTCTTTCGTGATTCACAAAATTATATCTACAAAAGTATTCAGGTGTTCGAGGGGGTATATTTCATCGAATGCCTCCCGCATTCAACTCCTTGCTCTGGTATATCACTCTTCCTTCAATTTTCCAACCACTTCCACCCCTAATCTATCAAATCTGGCCCCTTGCATGCTCCGGTGAGGGAAAAAAATCGATCGGGCACGAAAGTCGACCATTTTAATGGTGAAAGACATCCTCCAGATTTTCCCACCAAATTTCAGATATCAACATTAACTTCCTTCTTTGCTTGGCGTGTAGAAAAGACCAAGAAATCATGGAGATTTACACTTCTAGACGTGTTTTAGAGAAATGGGGGAAAATTAGATTTAGACTCACAACTACCATTGTTCTTTTACTTTGAATTTGAGCCATCCATGTGGCAGATTTAAACTTTAGAACAAACCCGGGGATTCCTTTGACTTTTTACAACTTTTTGGAAAAATGGAAAAAAATTCCATTTTGCTCCGCACTTCCAACCTTAGGATATGAGACTTACACGTGTCCAAATATGATTGGAGTGAAATTGCACTCAAATTTTTCCATTTTTCTCTCTAAAGGGAAAATTTTCCAAATTTTCCCCGTAGCTCCACCTTCAGGAAACAATCCTGACACATGTCCAAATGTGATTGGAGTGGCGTCGCACTTCCTTTTTACTTTTGACTCTTTTTTCTCAAAAGGAAATTTTTCCAAATTTCCCCAGAGCCCGCTCTTATGCCATTAACCGTGGCAAAACACTGACCTTTTCCCTCATTGGGCTTGTAGACCATTTTGAAATTTTAATCGTTAAGGGAAAAAAATCCAAGTTGCCTCGATGGCTCGCCGCCATGCCCTTTTTGACTTTTCAAACTGCCACGTGTCACCACGGTGCACCTTGAGGAGGTCCCAAAAATTGATACCTTGAACGAGCGTGGGCTCGCCACGTGTCCTCTTCGGAAAGGTTTTCCGGATGCTTGAAGCTTAGTAGAAGTTGTCATGTGTCATGATCTAAGGTAGTCTCCTTTTGGCAGTTGAAAAGTCTAAGTAAAATGCAAAGTGAGTGGAGGCCTTCACATGTCAGCATGGCATTTATTTAGAATGAAACTCAAGGGCCGGTCCTTGAACATACGCGTTCCTCCACGTGTCTCCATGGCACAACTTCAAGATGGTGCCTAAAGTGGAGATCCTGAATGAGTGTGAGCTCGCCACATGTCCTGTTCCACTAAACTGCTCCAATTGCATGAAAATTTTTCTAAGTCTCGAGCCAAGTAGTGGAAGCCTCCACATGTCCTCCCAGTGCTTCTACAGGGAAAAAACCAAAAGAAAATCTTCAAATGAGTGTCGTGCCTCCACATGGACACATTTTGAGTTGAGGCTTTTCATGAATTTTTCTAAGTACCCAGCTAAGCCGCATCCAACCAAAAGGTGCCATGTCCCCTGTAGATACAAGGATACAAATTTGACCAGAGAAACACCCGCTCAAGCCATAAAATACATAAAAATTACCATTTGAGCCTTGGAATGAAATTTTCTTCAAGGAAAAAAAGTTTAGGAATGTTACAGAGGTCAAATACATTCTTTAGGGATACATCCATTCATTTTATTTCAAGTACATAGGGAAAAAATAGTAAGGAAGACAAATCTTGACCTTGGATAATAGAAAACATGGCGTAACCCAAGTTTTTGAAGGAACAACATGGGAGACCCAAAATATAGACTCTTAAGTGATTTACAACCCAGGAACAAATTAAAAATGGCCACAAAGATTAACTAGACACAACATGGGGAAGGAGAAAATGACAGAGGCCGTAAATCAATAAGTTTTCATAGGCATAAATGGGGTGAGACTATTTTGAGCACCAACATAGGCTCCGACTCGAGGATGGGCACTCCCGTGAGTGCCACAAGAAAAAAAGTAGACCAAGTGCCAAAATATCCATTGGGAAACAGAGTCATCTTGTAGAGCAGAGAAACAAAGCCACCTTCAAAAAGACAGAGAAACCAGCAAAAATAGGTCACCGAGGACCAGAACAAGCAAAAACACAAAAGGACAGGAAAAAAATGACAAACTATATACTATACACAAAATTTATTCCTTGATTCAGGGAATCAATCCAAGAAATGCTTCAAATGCCTTGCCATTAATAGGCAACTCAAGTAGTTCACCATCTAAGTCCTTGAGGAAGAAGGTATGCTCCCTATTCTGATGTCAATAGAGTAAGAGCCCATCCATAATGAGTCAAACTTGTCATGTTTTCCCTTATCCTCATGTCTCATATCCCATATTAGCACAATATCTCTAAAATTGAAGGCTCTAAGAGTGACCTTCTTGTCAAATAACTTCTTTAATTTCTCTCTAAATTTATATGCCTTTGTGGGATGCCCTCCTCTCTTCATCAAGCTCAACAATCTGATTAATGCGGGCATCATAAGGGCCTAAATCATGATCTTCTAGTTGTTGCATAAATTGATATGAAGATAGTTGCACATGAAGAGGTAGTAGGGCTTAAGTCCCATATACCAACTCAAATGGAATATTTCCAAAGTGACCCTCTTGACAAAGGATCTTATCTACCCAAACAGAAAACTTCAAGTGTTCACCCCATTTCTCTTGTTCTCGCTCCAATGTTCTTTTGATCTTCAAGAAATTCTTATTACTGGAATCTTCTTGTCCAGTTCCTTGAGGATTGTAATTGGAGGCATATGTCAAGTTGATCCCATAATCTTTGCACATTGCCACCAAATGTTTAGCTCTAAAGCTCATGGAATTATCACCTATAATCTCGACTAGCACCCCAAACCTACGATGATGTTGTTTCACCCAAAATACATGACAACTTGGTGTGTTGCCTTATTGGTGGGGATTGCCTCCACCCATTTAGTAAAATAATAAGTTGCTACAATAATCCACTTATGGCCATCACTTTAAGGGTCTGAAATTTCACCAATGAAATCCATTCCCCACTACTTGAATGGAGCTTTAATTAACATAGGTTACAAAGGAAGGGAGCCTGAAGCTTTCAGTCTTCTAGAGAAGCACTGGCAACTTTCACATCTTCTAACCAACAAGGTTTTATCCTTGAAAAGATTTGGCCACCAATAACCAGTCCTCACAATCTTATGTGCTATGACTCTTGCTACAAAATGCCACCCACAAACTCCTCCATGGAGATCAGCAATTATCTAGGGGCTTCTTCTTCAAGAAATGCATCTTAAGAGGAATCCCTCTGGTTTCTTCCAAGCTAACCCATAATTAGTGATGACATATTTCTGGGAAGCCAACTTAAGGGCTCTTTTTTGGTTCTTACTTAAATGCTCAAGGCAGTTTAAATGTCTGAGATAAAACATCACATCCTTGTACCACTCAGAATTCATCAACTTTTCAAAAACACCTACCCTTTCTTCTTCTACCTCATTTACCTCAATGTTTTACAAGTTTCTCTCAGCCATAAGCTTAGCCAAGCCCAAACCTCTAACCAACTTCGTGGTTTGGATGTTCATATCATATTCTTGCAACTTGTTCACCCATCTACATCTTTTTCTTGAGACTTCCATCTCTGATAAGATGTCCTTTACCATGGTATGGGGAACATAAGAAACAACCTTTGAACTTAGAATATAAGGTCTAAAAACCTTTGTTGCTTTTACCAAGGCAAATGCCTACTTTTCCATGATAGTGTACTTTAGTTCTCGCCCTGCAATGCCTTACTGAAAAGGAAATTGGTCTCTCAGCCCCTTCATTATCTTTCTGCAACAGGACATAAGCAATATTGTTTTCTGAAGCAAAGGAAAATAACTGAAAGGTTTCTCATAATTTGGGGTTTCCAAACAAGGGCATGCTTCAATGCCTCTTTGATTCCATTGAAATCTTGGATAACATCCTCCTCCCACTTGATGACCTGGTCCTTCTTTAGCATGGAAGTGATTGGGATGGTCAACTCAACAAATTTTGATATGAATCTTCTAATGAAATTTATTTTCCCAAAGAAGGATTGAATTCCTTTCTTGGTTCTTGGGATTAGGACCTTGTTGATGGTCTCTACTCTTTCTGGATCAATAATCACTCCTTCTTGTGACACAACATGGCCTAGAAAATTTTCCTTCTGCACTCCAAAATGGCATTTCTTTGGATTGAGTGAGATGCCATATTCTATACATCTTATTAGCATCTTCTCCAAGTGTAGCAAGTGGTCACTTCTCTTTCTAGAAAATATAGTTACATCATGTTGATAGACTACAATAAATTCATTGATGTAACCAAAGAAAAGCAACATCCATTGCTCTTTAAAAGGTGGCTCCAGCATTCATCAGACCAAAGGGCATCCTGACATACACATATGTTCCCCAAGGAGTAGTGAAGGCTGTCTTGATCCTTTTTTATTCTTTCACCACAACTTGGTTATAACTAGAGAAACCATCCAAGGTGGAAAACTCGAACTAGTCATTAACTATAGAATTTGTTCCACGTTAGGTAAAGGATAATTATCCTTCATTAATGCTTTGTTTAGGTTCCTAAAATCCACACACAACCTGATGTCACCATTCTTTCTTTGACTAGTACTAGGTTGGCAACCCAAGAGGAATACCTTGTGGGATGGATAATCCCTCCATATCTTAGCTTCTTCAGTTCCTCTTGCATTTTAAGACTACCACTTGAGACCAAGAAACAAACTAGGAAAATTATGGAATAAATTTTTTTTTTGTAAGAAAGGTTTACAAACAAGTAGCAAGATACTAGTTTGAAAACAATAGGTTCTGAATAGATTCTGATTAACCAAACACAAGATTTCCATCTTTATCTTATAACAAGTTTGCAAGGTTCCAATTTGGGGTTACAAGTTTTACTAAGGTTCAGGGAGAAATTTATCACCAGGCATGCTCTCTATCAAGCCCTGAAATTCAACTAGATTTTTCACACACTTAGAATTATCAAAACTTTCCTAAACTAGGCTCATTGGATAGGAAATTTCCTCACCTTTCCAACCATATAAAGAAGTCCTCCTAACTCCTTGTAAAACTTAAGTTATGGCCAGGCGGAGTTTTAGGGGAAAATTTTCCCTTAGAGGTCCACGGGGATAGGGAGAAAATTGGGAAAATTTTCCCAAATGCCACGTGTCATCACATGATTCGTTCGGGCCGGCGGGTCATGGGGAAACATTTGAAATTTTTCCCAAAACCAAAGTCTCAATTTTCCAAAGGAAAATTTTCCTCCATGCCTCCGCACTTGCTCAAATGGCCACGTGGCGCTTTGTGATTCACCGCAGGTCCTGGCAGAGGAAAAAGAGAAAAAATTTTTCCAAAAGGAAAAAGGGTTAAGTTTTCCATTTTGATCCATGCACCCCCTACCACGTGTCAGCACGTGATTGGTTGGGGGCCCACGGGTTTGCGGGAAAATTTGTGAAAATTTTCCCAAGGCAAAATTTTCAAAAAGTTAAGTTTTTAATAATGGCCTGCCCCTCCAAGGTGCCACGTGGCAACTTCTGATAGGATGAGAGGGTGGCGGGGCCATGGAAATTTTTAGGAAATTTTTCCAAAGTTCAAAATTTAAATTTTTCTAAGGTCGAATTATTTCATTTTTGGTTTGGGATGGCCATTTTGAAGTAAAACTTCAAATGGCCATAACTTTTGATAGGAAGCTCCATTTTTGGTAAACTTGGACTTTCCGAAATCTCTCGAGTCCTCTTTGCACAAAAATCATCAATTTTAGAATTTGATAATATTTCAAGGGTCAATTTTAAGAAATAGATCTGCAGGGTTTGTAATTTAAGACTGGCAATTTTTATAACTTTTAAGTTTTGTTCAATTTGATTTCTTTTCTCCTCAGCATGCAACCAGAACATGAAGGGATGGTCTAGGATAAGTTTAAGATTGTTTCCAAGATTCAATTCATTGATTTCTTTCCCATTTTCATTTTTACATCTTTTGACAGAATTCAAATTACGCAAGTATAATTTCTAGTTTTGAAGGGGATCTTGTTGTTCATTTTAATTGCTGAGTGCCACAAGGTTTCTTATACATTAGTACATCTTAATTTCATTGTCTCATTCCTTAATTTTAGTCATAACTCTAAACTGTACATCAGTTGCATTATTTATTTATTTTTTAAAAAGCCGAGTTACAATTTAAAACGAGTTATTTCTTGCACGTGTTTACAATTTAATATGCAGATTTCAATTAAGGGAAAACATACCAATTTCCTCTCTCTATCAAATTGATTCAACACACACTTATATTCAAAATGCAAAGTGGATTTCAATTCTAAGACTTAATTCAAAGTATCTAATTTCTATCAGTTTTCCTTTATACATACTCTCTTTTCTAAAACAACATTTGCATGATATAACAGTCCTTAAAATTTACAACACAACAATGCAATTGAACAAGGAACATGATTCTTTCATTGATTTCAAACAACACATTACAATTTAACTCCCTTCCAGTTGATTGAATTTTCCATTTTCAATTTCCAAAAGGATACAAGTATATCATTTCAATTTCATTTCTTTACAAGTAAAACAGAGAATTACAATTCTTCTCTACATTCCTCAAATTTGATTACATCTTTCAATAACAAGGTAAACATCTCACATATCTATATCAATTACATTCATCCACTTGAGGTGGGTGGGGTTACATTAAAACTGCTCAAAGGAATGACTGTCAAACTATATTCTTCTTTCTCCAAACAACAGCTTTGCTGATTTCTTCATTCTTGCAATTTGAATCACAACAAGGAAGGGGGAAAGGCAACACTCTCCACCCAACCAAGACATCCAATGGGAAAAGAGAAGCCATCTTTCCCCATTGGCCCCCGAGCCCCAACCATATTGGAATGGAGCATGATAAAACAACACATGGCAACATAGCTTCTTTCACATATAACATACATTCACATGCACAAGGAAATGCACAAACAAAAAGATGTAGTTCTCAACTACAACAACAATTCCAATCAAAACAAAGGCTCCTTCTCCAAGCAAGCAAGCCAAGCAAGAGCAAGAACTATGGAGGTCTCCTTATGCCTCCCATGTTGAAATTGGGCATCCACCTAAAAAAAACCACCAAAACATAACCATCCCATAAACCTTATCCCTCCTCAACCCCTCCTTATCCCTCCTCCAAATTTATCCCTTATACCTCCCCAAAGTAAGAAATGCAAGCATATTCTTTTCCCTAGGTGGATCCCAACCAACACTCCCTCCACAAGACAAGTGCCAATGGTAAATCCCTTATCCCTCCTCTGATAAACCTCATAGTCTTCTCTCCACACCATGCCCTAAGCATTCTACCCATCCCTCTAAGAATTGCAAACACAAATACATTCAAATTTCATGCTAAAAGAGGAAACAACAGCAATATTAAAAAGGTGAGAGCCTACCTCTCCATGATGGAGACTTGCTTCCAAAACAACAGTCTTTATTACATCAAAACCCAGTCCCAAATCAGCAAGGTAAATGTATGCACAATCAAATCCTCTTCTTCCACCAAGAAAGCTCCAAAATGCAAGAGAAATTTGACCCAAGAGTGCAATCTCCAACTTTCAACAACCTCAAATGAGAGGAAATTTTAATTTTTAAAGGAGATGGAGGGAGAGGATGATGTGGATTCCAAGTGGGATGCCACATCATTGTTCCTCATCCCAAGAGCATTCAACATCAAGGAAAAATAAATCATAATAAATGAAAATGACAAAATTACTTACATACACAATGTAGCCCATACCCCAAAAGAAATGCATTTAAATTTTGTAAGACAAGTGCAATCAATAATTACACAAAAACATGTCAAAATGCAATAAAATAATCTGATTTTGACTCCAAATTAATAGGCATGGTTGGTGGAGGATTTTGAGAGGTGTGGGACAAGTTTAACTTGTCCCACAAGCCTCCAAATTTGTCCTCCAAGTTCAAATTCGAATTTCAAAGAGGAAGGAGTGTTTGACCTTCCAAAATCAGCCTTACAACCTCTTACACAATCTATCACTTCACTTACACAACCCATACTTGGTAACTTACACACTCTTTTAAAATGCATTTATTTTAATGACATTTATTTTTTTACAAACTTTAGACACAACCATATATTTAATTACCATATGGTTATAAAATATATAAATAAATTTCATTTTCAACCAAGACAATAACATTTAATTTCACCTTCCACATCCTATTTAATTTAATTAAATTTTAACTATATGACTCTCACATCATACTATCACTTTTAAATAATTAAAACAAAAGCACATTACAAATAAAATACACACAACAATAATTAAAAAGGGAACACATAATAAAAACACACATATGCCCCTATGGTCACAATAATGGAAATCCCCCCATGGGAAATCCTAACTAAACACACAATCAAACACAGTTGCCATGGTGACCTTGTTGATTTCACACTAAATTCCAATATGGTTAGTCTCCAGTCCCCCAACATTGTTGTGATTTTAACCTGCAAAATGCAAAATACCTCCTTCGGCCTCGTGGCCATATCAGAACATCTAAATGATATATAAACATTAGATCCAAATCACAACAATATCAAGATTCAATATTTATCATTAAAATTCAATTTGTAACTATATCATCATCCAATAGATTTCTATACTAGAGCTATTCATAATAATCAATGTCACATGTCTAAAATTAACATCAATAACCTGTCCATGTCAACTAGTATATCATCATCCACATAACAATAAAAATGTCTCAATGATCCTCAAGCAAAACATCTGAATCCAGATCAATATTAATCCAGGATCTAACATCTAACCATCATACTAATAAAAACATAATAATGTCCATAATAATCCCTGATACATCATACTACATCAAAACATAATAATATCCAAAATGTGACCAATAGTGTCAGGATCAGTATCTGAATAGTGTCCAAGGAAAGTGGGCACTACATCCCCCTCCCCTTAGACTCAACTTCCTCCTGGAAGTCATTGGAACAAATGTGGAAACTGTACTCGTAAAGCAGTAGCATCCTCCCAAGTGGCTGTAGTCTCATCATATCTGTCCCACTACACCCATACCTGATCAATCTCTCTGCCTCGAAGGCCCAGGGTCCTGTGATCTATGATACGGACGGGCTCCACCATCAACTATCCCTGATCCTGCACCTGCAATGATGTCCAATCCAGCACATGAGAAGGATCTGTGATATATCTCCTAAGAACAGAAACATGAAACACATCATGTATGTGAGACAAGCTGGGTGGCAATGCTAGATGGTAGGCCAACGGGCCGATACGCTCCAAGATCTCAAAAGGTCCAACGAACCGAGGAGATAACTTAGAACCTTTTCCATAACGGATCGGGCTCTTATGTGGCCTAACACAAGGAAAACCTTCATGCCCACATCAAAATTATGCTCGGTTCTATGCTATCAGCGTACTTCTTCTGCCTATCCTGTGCCTCCTACAATCTCTGCCTGATCAACACTACTTGCTACTCCATGTCCTGTAAGAGAGCTGGTCCAAGAGATACTCTATCCTCCAACCTATCCCAACTAAGGGGTGTCCTGCACTCCCTACCATACAAGGCCTGAAAAGGAGCCATGCCTATAGAACTCTGAAACTATTATTGTAGGCAAACTCCACAAGGTACATATACTCCTCCCACTTAGACTGCTGATCCATCACGTACATCCTGAGCATGTCCTCCAAAATCTGATTCACCCTCTCAGTCTGTCCATCTGTCTCTAGGTGATAGGTTGTGCTAAAGTTAATCTTCGTCCCGAGAACATACTGCATGGTAGTCCAGAAATGGGAAGTGTATAAAGGATCGCGGTCACAAATGATCTTTCACGGAATCCCGTGCAACCTGACAATCTCATCCAAGTAAACACATGCCACCGCACTAGCTTTATAGGTGGTCTTTACCGGTGAAAAGTGAGCTACTTTTGTCAATTTATCAACCATGACCATGATGGCGTCGTGATGATATCTCGACATTGGTAACCCAACAATGAAATCCATGGAAATGGTGTCCCATTTCCACTCCGGTATAGCATGAGGATAGAGAAGGCTAGCTGGATGCTGATGCTCAGCCTTCACTTTCTGGCACTCTAAACAACGTGACACAAACTGAGCCACATCCCTGCGCAAAGACCTCTCCAGTGATATAACTGTCTCAAGGTGGCGTGCATCTTCTTCACCCCAGGATGGGCTGAATAGGGTGCACGATGTGCCTCTGTCAAGATGTCCTGCCTCAAGTCTCCATCCCTAGGAACATAAATCTGACCTCTGTGCCTAAGAAGACCATCTACCTCTAGTGAGAAACCATCAAATTTCCCCTCAAGGGGTCTCTGGGACTCAATCTCTGCTCAGCTGCAATGTAGAAACTATCAAGAGGAAGTCTAAAGGATCTTGCTCCGTAAATCTGTGCTCACTGAAGTAGCCATGCTCAAATGCCTCCGTCTGCTGAGAGCATCTACAACCACATTCTCCTTCCCCTTCACATGCTCTATCTCCATGTCATACTCACAAAGAAACTCCATCCAACGCTCTCGACGAGCGTTTAGATTGGGCTGCGTGAAAAGGTGGCGAAGACTCAAATGATCTGTCCTGAGTGTGAATCTCCGACCAAGAAGAAAGTGTCTCCATCGAACTAAAGCATGCACAACTACCGCAAGCTCAAGATCATGGGTGGGATAATTAAGCTCGTGATCCTTGAGTTTGCGAGACTCAAAAGCTACAACTCTACCCTCCTGCATAAGAACACCTCCAAGGCCTGCCAACGAAGCATCTGTGCATACAAAGAACTCACCATGTGGATCTGGCACTGCAAGAATGGGTGTTGTAGTGAGATATTCCTTCAGTGTCCTGAAGGCCTGCTCACACCTATCTGACCAAACAAATTCTTCCCTTTCCACTGAAGGGAAGTGATGGGGTGTGCTATCCGAGAGAAGTCCTGCACAAATCTCCTGTAATACCCTGCTAACCCCATGAAGCTGCGCACCTCTGTCACTGTAGTGGGTACTGGCCAATCCATAATGGCTCTAATCTTGGAAGGATCGACTACGATACCTTCACCTGAGATGATATGACCCAAGTATTGAATCTCTGACTGAAAGAAAGCACACTTCTCCAAGTTCCCAAAAAGTCAGCTGCTCACGAAGACACTGAAGAACCTTGTCGAAGGTGCCCCTCGTGCTCCTCACGCGTACGTGAGTAAATCAGAATGTCATCAAGAAAGATGAGCATGAAGCGGTCTAGAAAGGTCCTGAATACCCCATTCATCAAACTCATAAACACAGCAGGGGCATTTGTCAAACCAAAAGGCACCACTGTGAACTCATAGTGCCCATACCTCGTATGAAAAGTAGTCTTATGGATGTCTCTCTCTGTAATCCTCAACTGATGGTACCCAGACTTGAGATCAATCTTAGAGAACACCGTGGCCCCTTTCATTTGATCAAACAAGTCATCAATGTGTGGCAGGGGATAACGATTCTTGATCGTTACCTTATTCAGCTGGCGATAGTCTATGCACAACCGCAAGGATCCATCCTTCTTCTTAACAAAATAACCGGTGCACCCCAAGGGGATACACTAGGATGGATAAGGCCTTTCTCTAGAAGGCCCTCCAGCTGCAACTTGAGCTCACAGAGCTCTGGGGTGGTCATCCGATAAGGAGCTCGTGAGATAGGCTCTGCTCCTGGAACCAGATCAATATGGAAATCAATCTCACGTGGGGGTGGCATCCCCGGTAGCTCCCCTGGAAAAACATCTGCATACTCTCTCAAAATGGGATGGTCATCTAGCGATGGCCCACTAGACCCATCCTCTAGTCCGGTCACTGACTGTGACTACATACATCTGACAACCCCGTCGCACACACCGCTTGAGCTGCATAGCAGAGATAGTGCGAATAGAAACAGGTCTCCTGACCCCAGAAATCACCGACTCAACTCCAAGATCGTCTACACAAGATATAGTCTTATGATAACAATCCATCCTGGCCCTATGTGTAGACAACCAATCCATGCCTAAAATGACTCCATACGAGCCCAAAGGAAGTACGCAGAGATCTGAAGTGGTGGTGAAAGGTCCCAAGTTAACAACACACTCCTTTACTAAGGAGTCTACCGAGACCTTGGCTCCCAAAGCCATCTCGACATCCCAACTATGACCCTGTCTAATAGCCACCAGCCTGCATCGCTCTACTAAGGATGGTGCAATAAATGAATCAGAAGAACCGAGTCAAACAATATGGAGGTAGGAACACCTCCGATACTACCTGGGGTCTCAATGACCATGCTCTGGTGCTCGGCCTGTGGTTCTCAACCACTGCATAGATCCTGTGACTCCATCCCATGTCTCCGACTGTAGGCTCTGAGATGGGTGCCTTACCCTTATTAGGGTTCTGGGGGCAATCTCTCCAAAAGTGTCCCGCTACTCCACACCCGAAGCAACCACCTGACGCCCTCCAAACTACAGCACCACCAGAAGGTGCCCTAGAGGTAGGTGTTGTGGACCCTGATGATCCAGCCATAGTCTGTTGTGGCCTCTGTGGTCGAGCTCCTGCTGACTGAGCTCTAGCTCCACCTTGTGTCCTGGTGGGACCCCTAGGAGGCCCCATGCTCCGACCTCTCTGTGCATCAACTCTCTGAGGAGGCCAAAAAGGTGGGCGGGACTGCTGCTGCTTGTTGGCTTGAAAGATGACTGTGAAGAATGCTGACCACCACGAGGAAGAGGAGCCGACCCCCTCGATCTACTATCCTGCAACTGCTGAATACGGCTCCTAACCTGGTCTCTAGCCTGCTGGGTTTTACCCCGAGTCTCCTCTGTAATGTAGGCCTTCTCAACGGCCTCTGCTAATGTCTCTGGTACGGGCGTGGATCCAAACAACACCTCCAATGTCTATATTAAGGCCCTGAATGAACCTATGGATCCGCACCTGCTCATCCTGCATGTAATCAACGTACTGAAGTAGGTCCAAGAACCTACTCTCATACTCGGCCACTGTAAGGGAAGCCTGTCGAAGGTCGTGGAACTCATCGATCCTCTGTTGTATGAATCTCCGTGGCAAGTATCTACTCCTGAATCTCTCCTCAAACAGCTCCCAAGTGACTGTCTCTCGAATCTATATGGAGCTTCTGCTCCTCTGTCCTCCACCATACTCCAGCTCCGTCCTTCAATAGATGAATCGCAACACGAGCTTTCGTGTTGCTAGAACAAGGACAAAGCTTAAAGCAACCGCTCAAGCTAACTAGCCAGGCCTCTACCTGAAACCACCTATGTCACCTGAATAATGTGAGGGCCTAAGCTTCAGGATCTCCCTGATATGATCCGTAGCTATGGTCTGATGGCCTCTGGGCCTCTCTATAAGCTCATCCCTAAGCCTAGGGCTCCGAGACCTCTCTCTATGCTCCAGAACTCTGTCACCCTACCTCCTAGGTGGTGAATCTGCTCTGACTGACTCTGCATGAAAATTCTCTCCTCCATCCTCCTCACCATGTGGAGGAGGTGCATGTCCCTCAATGGAAGTATCTCTATCATGTCTACCTGAGCGCCCTCCTACTGATCCTCCGTAAGGCGGCATTAACATCCTGGAGGGTCTGTAAAATATGTGGTAGGATAGCTGCTAAACCCTGGTCTGGTGGTGGTGGTGGTGGTGGAGGTGGTGGTGGTGGTGGTGACTCTAGCCTCTGCAAACATGTTCCTCCTGCTCCCGTCTCGAGCTCCCGCACATACTGCAGTGGGAGTTAGTTCATTACCTTGAGTTTTCTTCAGTTTTCTAAGTTTACTAACATGTTCATTTTTTTCAATTTGTTTTGTTTTCTAGATTATCAATTTGCTAGTTTTAGGTTTCAAGTCTCAATGTTTCTAGTGTGCCCAATGGTCCAAGCTTTTGAACCACTTGCTCTGATACCAAGTGTAATGCCTGCTTCAACTACCACTTGAGACCAAGAAACAAACTAGGAAAATTATGGAATAATTTTTTTTTAAGAAGGGTTTACAAACAAGTAGCAAGATACTAGTTTGAAACCAATAGGTTCCGAATAGATTCTGATTAACCAAACACAAGATTTCCATCTTTATCTTATAACAAGTTTGCAAGGTTCCAATTTGGGGGTTACAAGTTTTACTAAGGTTCAGGGAGAAATTTATCGCCAGGCATGCTCTCTATCAAGCCCTGAAATTCAACTAGATTTTTCACACACTTAGAATTATCAAAACTTTCCTAAACTAGGCTCATTGGATAGGAAATTTCCTCACCTTTCCAACCATATAAAGAAGTCCTCCTAACTCCTTGTAAAACTTAAGTTATGGCCGGGCGGAGTTTTAGGGGAAAATTTTCCCTTAGAGGTCCGCGGGGATAGGGAGAAAATTGGGAAAATTTTCCCAAACACCACGTGTCATCACGTGATTCGTTCAGGCCGGTGGGTCATGGGGAAACATTTGAAATTTTTCCCAAAACCAAAGTCTCAATTTTCCAAAGGAAAATTTTCCTCCATGCCTCCGCACTTGCTCAAATGGCCACGTGGCGCTTTGTGATTCGCCGCGGGCCGGCGGAGGAAAAAGAGAAATTTTTCCAAAAGGAAAAAGGGTTAAGTTTTCCATTTTGATCCATGCACCCCCTACCACGTGTCAGCACGTGATTGGTTGGGGGCCACGGGTTTGTGGGGAAATTTGTGAAAATTTTCCCAAGGCAAAATTTTCAAAAAGTTAAGTTTTTAATAATGGCCTGCCCCTCCAAGGTGCCACGTGGCAACTTCTGATAGGATGAGAGGGTGGCGGGCCACGGAAATTTTTAGGAAATTTTTCCAAAGTTCAAAATTTAAATTTTTCTAAGGTCGAATTATTTCATTTTTGGTTTGGGATGGCCATTTTGAAGTAAAACTTCAAATGGCCATAACTTTTGATAGGAAGCTCCATTTTTGGTAAACTTGGACTTTCCGGAAAGCTCTCGAGAGTCCTCTTTGCACAAAAAAATCATCAATTTTAGAATTTGATAATTTTTCAAGGGTCAATTTTAAGAAATAGATCTGCAGGGTTTGTAATTTAAGACTGGCAATTTTTATAACTTTTAAGTTTTGTTCAATTTGATTTCTTTTCTCCTCAGCATGCAAACAGAACATGAAGGGATGGTCTAGGATGAGTTTAAGATTGTTTCCAAGATTCAATTCATTGATTGCTTTCCCATTTGCATTTTTACATCTTTTGACAGAATTCAAATTACGCAAGTATAATTTCTAGTTTTGAAGGGGATCTTGTTGTTCATTTTAATTGCTGAGTGCCACAAGGTTTCTTATACATTAGTACATCTTAATTTCATTGTCTCATTCCTTAATTTTAGTCATAACTCTAAACTGTACATCAGTTGCATTATTTATTTATTTTTTTAAAAAGCCAGAGTTACAATTTAAAACAGAGTTATTTCTTGCACGAGTTTACAATTTAATATGCAGATTTCAATTAAGGGAAAACATACCAATTTCCTCTCTCAGTCATCAAATTGATTCAACACACACTTACATTCAAAATGCAAAGTGGATTTCAATTCTAAGACTTAATTCAAAGTATCTAATTTCTGTCAGTTTCCTTTATACGTACTCTCTTTTCTAAAACAACGTTTGCATGATATAACAGTCCTTAAAATTTACAACACAACAATGCAATTGAACAAGGAACATGATTCTTTCATTGATTTCAAACAACACATTACAATTTAACTCCCTTCCAGTTGATTGAATTTTCCATTTTCAATTTCCAAAAGGATACAAGTATATCATTTCAATTTCATTTCTTTACAAGTAAAACAGAGAATTACAATTCTTCTCTACATTCCTCAAATTTGATTACATCTTTCAATAACAAGGTAAACATCTCACATATCTATATCAATTACATTCATCCACTTGAGGTGGGTGGGGTTACATTAAAATTGCTCAAAGGAATGACTGTCAAACTGTATTCTTCTTTCTCCAAACAGCAGCTTGTTGATTTCTTCATTCTTGCAATTTGAATCACAACAAGGAAGGGGGAAAGGCAACACTCTCCACCCAACCAAGACATCCAATGGGAAAAGAGAAGCCATCTTTCCCCATTGGCCCCCGAGCCCCAACCATATTGGAATGGAGCATGATGAAACAACACATGGCAACATAGCTTCTTTCACATATAACATACATTCACATGCACAAGGAAATGCACAAACAAAAAGATGTAGTTCTCAACTACAACAACAATTCCAATCAAAACAAAGGCTCCTTCTCCAAGCAAGCAAGCCAAGCAAGAGCAAGAACTATGGAGGTCTCCTTATGCCTCCCATGTTGAAATTGGGCATCCACCTAAAACAAACCACCAAAACATAACCATCCCATAAACCTTATCCCTCCTCAACCCCTCCTTATCCCTCCTCCAAATTTATCCCTTATACCTCCCCAAAGTAAGAAATGCAAGCATATTCTTTTCCCTAGGTGGATCCCAACCAACACTCCCTCCACAAGACAAGTGCCAATGGTAAATCCCTTATCCCTCCTCTGATAAACCTCATAGTCTTCTCTCCACACCATGCCCTAAGCATTCTACCCATCCCTCTAAGAATTGCAAACACAAATACATTCAAATTTCATGCTAAAAGAGGAAACAACAGCAATATTAAAAAGTGAGAGCCTACCTCTCCATGATGGAGACTTGCTTCCAAAACAACAGTCTTTATTACATCAAAACCTAGTCCCAAATCAGCAAGGTAAATGTATGCACAATCAAATCCTCTTCTTCCACCAAGAAAGCTCCAAAATGCAAGAGAAATTTGACCCAAGAGTGCAATCTCCAACTTTCAACAACCTCAAATGAGAGGAAATTTTAATTTTTAAAGGAGATGGAGGGAGAGGATGATGTGGATTCCAAGTGGGATGCCACATCATTGTTCCTCATCCCAAGAGCATTCAACATCAAGGAAAAATAAATCATAATAAATGAAAATGACAAAATTACTTACATACACAATGTAGCCCATACCCCAAAAGAAATGCATTTAAATTTTGTAAGACAAGTGCAATCAATAATTACACAAAAACATGTCAAAATGCAATAAAATAATCTGATTTTGACTCCAAATTAATAGGCATGGTTGGTGGAGGATTTTGAGAGGTGTGGGACAAGTTTAACTTGTCCCACAAGCCTCCAAATTTGTCCTCCAAGTTCAAATTCGAATTTCAAAGAGGAAGGAGTGTTTGACCTTCCAAAATCAGCCTTACAACCTCTTACACAATCTATCACTTCACTTACACAACCCATACTTGGTAACTTACACACTCTTTTAAAATGCATTTATTTTAATGACATTTATTTTTTTACAAACTTTAGACACAACCATATATTTAATTACCATATGGTTATAAAATATATAAATAAATTTCATTTTCAACCAAGACAATAACATTTAATTTCACCTTCCACATCCTATTTAATTTAATTAAATTTTAACTATATGACTCTCACATCATACTATCACTTTTAAATAATTAAAACAAAAGCACATTACAAATAAAATACACACAACAATAATTAAAAAGGGAACACATAATAAAAACACACATATGCCCCTATGGTCACAATAATGGAAATCCCCCCCATGGGAAATCCTAACTAAACACACAATCAAACACAGTTTCCATGGTGACCTTGTTGATTTCACACTGAATTCCAATATGGTTAGTCTCCAGTCCCCCAACATTGTTGTGATTTTAACCTGCAAAATGCAAAATACCTCCTTCGGCCTCGTGGCCATATCAAAACATCTAAATGATATATAAACATTAGATCCAAATCACAACAATATCAAGATTCAATATTTATCATTAAAATTCAATTTGTAACTATATCATCATCCAATAGATTTCTATACTAGAGCTATTCATAATAATCAATGTCACATGTCTAAAATTAACATCAATAACCTGTCCATGTCAACTAGTATATCATCATCCACATAACAATAAAAATGTCTCAATGATCCTCAAGAAAAACATCTCAATCCGATCAATATTAATCCAGATCTAACATCTAACCATCATACTAATAAAAACCTCATCTATTAAAATGTGATTAGCATTAGGGATTTATTTTAGGTCTTCTTGAATGATAGCTTTGCCAAACAAGTTTATTTTCCTTCTGTACATACCATTGGCTCCAAATCAATGCATTGATAAGAAAACTCTCCTTTGTTTTGCATAAATATTTTGACTTGAGCATCATCATCAAAAACCTGCCAGTGTTTAATATTATCAGGGACAAGAGGGTCTTGTCAATACCTCAACTTCATATTCACAATATGGGGACATTGTACAATTGTCAAACCGAGACCCCAACACTGCAATCCTATCAGCCAAGTCATTGAATCTCCTATCATGATGCACAATGTTGAAGGAGTCAAACATCTCAATAAGATCCCAAACTGCATGTTTATATTGTTTCATTCGTTGATTTCTTGTAGCATATAACCTCCTGACTTGCTTAACAACTAACTCTGAATCTCCTTGACAATAATGTCCTTGACACTATAGTTCCAAGAAATTCTTAAACCAAACAACAATACCTAATACTTAGCAATGATGTTGTTGGTGCATTCAAAGTTGAGTTTGAAGGAAAAGACAATTTTTCCCGACTGTAAGAAAGTAGAACAACACCAACACCATTCCCAAATTTGGAGCAAGCTCCATCAAACAATGAAGTCCATGGAGAGCCTATTTGTTCAAGGCATTTGCATTCCTCAATCTTGTATGCCTTTCCATCAACAAATCCCACAAAGTTGTCAGCATCAACATTTGCGTACAATACTTCATAGGATGCATTGTTGGGATCCTCAATAAGATTCGGCATTGTCTTTTCTCCATACAACATTACAAGGCTACCCTTAATTAGAATGGTGGCATAAGACATATCTATTTGGAAACTCCCACCAACACTTGTAGCCCATTTTCTTGATAGCAACATACACCACTTGGTTGGGCAGTCAACTATGACAACATCAAGCTTTAAATTTTTACTTGGGTAAGCTGCAAGCTGCACCACCAAACCCTTCACACATCCCACTACCGGAAATTCTTTGGAGTCCATGGCAGTGCACTTCCCATATGTTACTATCACTTTGATGTTTAGCTCATTCATGACCTTCAAAGGCATGACATTCCATGATGCCCCTGAGTCAAACATGCAGTTGTGCAATGTACCTATCATTTATGATCAAAGTGGTGAAGAATAAAGCCACATTCATTTGAGAATCCACCAAGGATGTTCCAAAATAGACCTCGGTGGTTCATATAGCTCTTCTAATGCTAGTGGTGCTTTTGGTTCTTCAATGATTGGAGGAGTCTCCACAATATTTATATTTTTGCCTAGGGAAATCTTCTCTTCTTTCAACCCCAAGTATTCAAATGCTCTCTTTTTGTGCTCAGGAATCCTAAGCAACTCAACAATTGGGAAAAAGACTTTGATTTGACTCAACACTTGGGAAATATCATATGGTATATTCTTTGGCAAGACAAGATTGGAAGGAAATCCAACACACTCACTAGGTGGTACATGACTTTTGACAACTTGGGCATGAGGACGGGTATGGTTTTGTTTGGAACTACATGGCTTTTGGCAGATGTATCTTTCTTGGGAGACTCTTTAGGAATGTTTGAAAATAAGGGGGCTTTAGGATTGGCTTGAGGCCCTGCCCCTTAAATAGCCTTACTTCTTATGTTATATTCCCTCTCTTGACCAACCACAACATTCATCAGTAATTTCCTATCTTCCTCATATGGGATTCCTCCATCATACTTATTTATCATTAAAGCCCTTAAATATTCAAATTAATTATTGGGAAATTCAAAATCTTGTACATTATCTACTTATAAAGTATGAGAAGGGGGAGAATAAGTACCCTATGAATGCAGTCCCAAAAATGGCAGCAATTCTAGCACTTATCACATCAGTTGAGGTTGCCCCTTGTTGTGAGCTAATGGAAAACCCCATCATGCAAACATCATCATCATTATCATTATCGTCCCTTCTTCTTCTTATTGATCTTCTTCACAAGGGGCATGAGGTATGAAAAATTTGTCACACCAATCAATGACACATGTCTCCTCTACCACAACAACTCTAGTAGCCAAAGGATTAGGCACCATTCTGTTATCCCTAGCTTAGGACTATCTATTTCCAAATCCAGTAGGTCCCTTGCCTCTAGTCATCAGTTCTTTGGTGGTTTGTGAACCTGTCTTGGCCTTGCTACTTGTGTTGACCTTATGATCTCTACCCAATTCGCTTCTCAGCTTAGACTAGTTTGTAGGAGATCTCTTTGACAGCCCCTGCCAAAGTTTTCACAACCTCTTCCAAATCAGCAGCCTTGCTTGTTTGGGGTTTTTCTAGGTTAACCAGCTTTACACCTTCCCTCTTTGGAGGCTTTCCAATTGCCTTGATATTTTTCTCTATTTGCAAATCCATGGTGAAGGCCTACCTCAAATTTGTGGGGTTTTTGTCTCTTAAATAATATGCAACCTTTTTATCAAATGCATCAGTATATTTGATCAAACATGACTCATCACAAGGCCTTATTCTAATAGGAAATATTCTCAAGGTCTTATTAAACCTTGTGTTGAAATCATGTACTGACTCATTAGGGTTATTCTTGATGTTTTCAAATTATGTCAGAAGAAACCTAGGGTCAGTTCTATCACCATATTGTAATATGAATGCATTTCTCATCTCAGTCCAAGAATCAATAGAGTTATCTGGTAATGCTTTATACCAATCCCTAGCATATTCTTCCAAGGTATGGATAAATAGCTTGATATATACATATTCATGTTCAATCTCAAAATATTCCATCATATTGATAAAAATATTTAGATGTTGATCTCTAGTGATAGCATTTTTTCCCCGGAACTTTGGCATTATGTTCCTTACATATCAAGCACTACATTTGGATATCCACCATCCCCAAAAAATTTATAGGTCTAGAAGTGTTTACAACAAAAGGGGGTCTGGTTGGGGGTTGGGCCATGTTCCTTTGAGGAGGTGATCCTGGAGGGTGACAAACCGATGGAGGGAAGAGGGTTCTTAGAACACAGGAATATAATTTTCGAAATGGAGACCCCCAAAGGCCTTATTTCTTGAAATCCCTATCAACCTCGGAAAAGACAGTGCAAAGTGTGAAGCAAAAATTTCAAAATCAAATGAAGGCCCCTCTCTAGCTAGAGAGTTCGATTCCACAAAGAGGCTACTTGATTCGAGTCACTTGAATAACAATCTTCAATGATAGGTCGATCAATTTCATCAATGGAGATACTTCTCCCTCCTTATCCGATCTCCAATAGCTCTCCAGCTTTTCTTCCTTCTGATTTTACTTTTCCTAGCTCGAAACAATGTCCTAAAGCAGGATCCCTAGAAAAGAAATATCTTCTTCCTTCCAGCTTTGGCAAATATTAGTAAAAATCTGACTTTGACAAAGTTTTAAGACACTGGTACTTATTAAGAATCAGATCAACAGGGAGTCGCCACTAAGGATTTTGACCTTAGTTGTGCAACCACACTAAATATGATCTGTCAAATGTCTTTTAATGCTAGGAACCGAAATGGAAAGATTCGACCTTTTCTTTACAAAGATTTATCAAATTAAAGCTAGTGCATTAGGTATGGAGAATGAGAGAACTGCAAACAACACTTGGAGCATACAAGAAGTGTTTTACTAGGTTCTTGATTTTGAACCGAGACCTCCCCGACAATGGCGCGATCGATGTTGGTGTTTTTATTGGCTAGATGGATGTGGATAGACTGTAAATCAATAACCCAATGAAACTCTAGATTAATAAATTATTTCCCAGGAATTCAAAACATTCTCTGGAAACAACACCATTGATTTCGGTGCCCAAAATTTACTTCCTTCAAAGACCGAGCAACATCATGGATTATATAGGACACTCATAGAAGATAGATAATCATGTATGTCATTTTGTAGCCGGGAAGTAATCTATATGACTTGTTGGCACTCAAGATTTGAATGGGGCTCGGTAGTACCTTAAATGGATGTGATCTAATCCTAACTACTTTAGGTGGTGCCTTTCAACCAAGGTAAGAGAACCTATTTTGTAACCTCTTGTTTGTTAAAAAAAACAATGAGAAATCCTTCTTTTGCATGAATTTTATATAGAAGGCCTTGGGGAAAATATGATCAACGCATCGATCTCGACTCTCACAAGTTGTCACTTCCAAATCATGGAGATACTTTCACAACAAGGTAAAGGTTACTAAAGACATTTGAGACCCCGCATTTTCGCATGTTTACGTGATGAGGATTGTGCATTTGTGTACACACATGAAAAATAGGGGTAGTATGGCTAGGATTAGTTTTTTTAATGAATTTTTGTGGGAGGTAGGGCGGGTGAAACTAGATTCACCATATCCTTGAGAAACCTTACAAAATGGAGATTCGACCAACAAAATGCCACAGAATAGCTAAAATGTTTCTTCAACTAGAATATGTGCTTCAATGGAGGCCCAGATTAGCACTCTTTCACACAATCTCTAAGATTCTATCACGAAATCTCGAGTGAGAAAACCCAACAAAGCATCAAGGTCTAAGAAAAATCACGCCCGAGGTACACCCAAAGGCTTACAGACAATCTCTGTCAACAGATGAGAGAAAAGTGATTTTAAATTGTTTACTCCAATCCCAAATGAAATCTCTTCTAAGAAAAAGAATTGCAGATGCCACTAAATTGGCACAAGGATTGAGGCCTGTGTGATTGAATCAAATTTTAAAACAAGATTGCAACAGAAACAAGAAAAACTATTTGCATAAAGTCGGAAGCAAAATCAACACATTTTTCTCAAGAAAACACGGAAATAACTCGAATTTGATTAAATCTATCAGTATGGGAAAGTTTCTAGAACAATCTCAGAGCTTGTCAATGGCTATACACTTGCAACCACCTTGACATGATCATATTTTAATACAAAAGAGATATACAAGCTTGTTGAATGGTTTCTCAAAAGGGATGGACTCTATTAAGGTTTCGATTAGGAAAATCATTCTAGACCCCTCACACTCAAATGATCTACATGAAAAATTCAATGCATTTATAGCATTTACAATAGAGCCTCTTCCTCCTAAAAGATAAAGACGTTTAATGTACCAAGACTCACCATGATTCTTTCGTGATTCACGAATCAGATCTATAAAAGTCTTTAGGTGCTCGAGGGGGTAGATTTCATCGAATGCCTCCCACATTCAACTCCTTGCTCTAGGAGATAACTCTTCCTTCGATTTTCCAGCCACTTGCACCTAATCACAAATCTGGTCCCTTACGTGCTCGGAGAGAGGAAAATGGAAAATCCAATCGGGCACGAAAGTCGAGACCATTTTAATGGTGAAATAAATCCTCCATATCTTCCCACCAAAATTGAGATATCAACATTAACTTCCTTCTCTGCTTGGTGTGTAGAAAAGACCAAGAAATCATGGAGATTCACACCTCCGGACATGTTTCGAGAAATGGGGAAAATCAAGTTTAGACTCACAATTTTCGTTGATCTTTTACTTTGAATTTGAGCCGTCCACGTGGTAGATTCAAACTTTAGAAAAGACCCAGGGGCTTCCGTTGAATTTTTACAACTTTTTAAAAAAATGGAAAAAAATTCAATTTTGCTCCACACCTCTGCCCTTGGGATACGATCCTGACACGTGTCTAAATATTATTGAGTGGAACCGTGCTCAAATTTTTCTATTTTACTCGTTTTGGAAAAGGGAAAATTTTCCAAAATTTCCCCACAGTCCGCCTTCGGGAAATGAGCTCCACACGTGTCCAAATGTGATTGAGCAGGGGCCGCACTTCCTTTTTTACTTCGACTCTTTTTCTCAAAAGGAAATTTTTCCAAATTTCCCCCGAGAGCCCGCACCTCCACCATTGACCGGGGCAAAACATTGACCTTTTCCCTCATCGGGCTTGTGGGATATTTTGAAATTTTAATCGTTAAGGGAAAAAATCCAAGTTGCCTCTCGATGGCCCACCTCCACGCCCTTTTTTACTTTTCAAACAGCCATGATTCACCATGGCACACCTTGAGGCGGTCCCAAAACTTGATACTTGAACGAGTGCGGGCTCAGCTACATGTCTTATTTGGGAAAGGTTTTCTTGGATGCTTGAAGCTCAAAGCAGAAGGTGCCATGTGTCATGCTCCGAGGTAGTCTCCTTTTGGCCGTTGAAAATTCTAAGTAAAATGCAAAGTGAGCGGAGGCCTCCACATGTTAGCCTGGCGCTTCTTTAGAATGAAACTCAAGGGCCGGTCCCGAACATGCGCGGTTCCTCCATGTGTCTCCATGGCACAACTTCAAAATGGTGCCCAAAGTGGAGACCCTAAATGAGTGCGAGCTCACCACGTGTCCTATTCTGCCAAACTGCTCCAACTACATAAAAATTTGTCTAAGTCTGGGCCAAGCAACGGAAGCCTCCACGTGTCCTCCTGACGCTACTCCAAGGAAAAACCCAAAAGAAAATATTTAAATGAGCGTCGTGCCTTCACGTGGACACATTTTGAGTTGAGGATTTTCATGATTTTTTCTAAGTACCTAGCTGAGCCGCATCCAACCAAAAGGTGCCACATCCCTGTAGATACAAGGATGCAAATTTGACCAGAAGAAACTCACATCAAGCCGTAAAATATAGAAAAAGCGACCATTTGATCCTAGGAATGAAATTGTCTTTGAGGACATAAAGTTTAGGAATGTTATAGGGCTCAATACATTCTTCAAGGATACATAAATTCATTTTATTTCAAGTACTTAGGAAGAAACAAAGATGGAAGACAAATCCCGACCTTCGAGAATAGAAAACATGGGAGAACTGAGTTTTTTGAAGGAACAAAACACAGAGACTCAAAATATACACTCTTAAGTGATTTACAACCTAGGAACATATTAAAAATGGCCACAAAGACTCACTGTGCACAACACAGGAAGGAGAAAATGACTAAGGTCAGTAAATCAATAATTTTTCACAGCACAAATGGGGCGAGACTATTTTGAGCACCAACACAAACAATCTTGATTAAGCTGCCACTAGGAAAAGTGGAGTGTTTAAGCTTAAAATGTGTATTGGCATCAATAGTCTATGACTCTATAGTACTTGATAAAAAGTAAGAGTCATACTTATACGTAGTTTTATGCAAGTATATATCCCTAAGATGAAATAAAGGAAGCATGGGCTTAATTGATTAGCAGAACATATTTTAATCTGTATTTCTGGTCTTAGACCTGAATAGTATCATTCTCCATTCACGGTTAACTTAAGCATGAAACTTTGTAAGGCAATTAAGTGATACAGAAATTGAGGTCTTGGGATCAACTTAAATTGGATCCTAGGTACGACCCATTCGTGGAGAAGGTGTCGTAAAACCTAGACTATTCTTAAATGATTATTATTACCTTGCAAACATTAGATATCATGTCCCATACCAATTCCTTGGTGGGCTAACTCACTGCATTTGCTACACATCCGTATCCTTATAATGACAGATGTCATTATTAGGATATTGTTGCTTAGCAACTGTACCGAGTTGTCTCATCAAGAGGCTGAAGTATGGCATGGTGTTGTCTTAAGTACAAACCTTGATAGAGTTACAAAAATAGTTTAGACCTCTAGAGTACGTACCCCTATATCAACTCATGATGGCTATGGGAAGGGAAGTGGTCAAGTAACAAGGTGATTTGTCATAAAAACACTTACTTTTCCATAGGCATCATGGGATGACATAGAAGTACACCTTCATATAGGTTAAACTAGATTTGTGCCTTGTTCAAGACTTGTATCTATTTACAACATTAACATTT
The DNA here is from genome assembly GCA_018340775.1 of Taxus wallichiana var. yunnanensis. Classification (NCBI taxonomy): domain Eukaryota; kingdom Viridiplantae; phylum Streptophyta; class Pinopsida; order Cupressales; family Taxaceae; genus Taxus; species Taxus wallichiana. Next base: position 488,826,814 of record CM031234.1, on the reverse strand, counting down.
GTGAATCCATATAAATGAATAAGTGAGTAAGGTGAAACGAAAATTTCCTAATGATGTGTGTGCCATCATGGAATGGAGTATGGCATACATGGCTCGAAACTTTGTGTAAAGTGGTGTAAATGGCTGGTTACACTGTTGAGATTTCACCCTTATCAAAGCTGTTAGATGTTTGTGGATTTCATAGGTGGAACCCAGATACACACTTAGGGTTTTTCACTTATATATCATATCTTGTTAAAGGAGAACCAAAGGGATACATTATATGTATTGTAGACACCAAAAACAAATAAATACCTTCATCACATTCACCTAGCCATGGCCCCCTTCACCCCACTAATATTAATTTAATTAATTAAATTAAATTAATTCATTATCCTCACCATATTTATTATTTAAATATCTTAATTTAGATAATGCCCACATACACCTCACCTAGACACCTCACCCTAAGACCTATTCTTAGTAAGTTGCCATAACTAACTAAGTCTTACCCAAACCCTAAAAATCAATGCCTACATTCCCTCTAACCACATTCCCACATGCTTACAAGAAGATTCCAGTCTAATCCATGGGTTAACGACACGAGATCCTAGAAAATCAAGGGGATCTACCTAGTTTAGTAAACCTAGGAAATCCCACCCTAACCGACGGCGGTTACCCTTAACCACCACCGGTTAAGCTAACCACCACCGTCGGTCACCTTTTAATCCCCAAAACAACCTTATTTTTGAGGTTGGAAAAAGGTTGGTAGATTCCTGAGAGATAACACATCTTTTGAGAACAATTTTCCATGAGAACATGCATGCAAGGAAGGAGATCAAGCATTTTCTCTTGCATAGACATCCAACATTCATCCAAAACCATCCAACCCAACACATAGATTTGATCCAACCAAGAAAAAAGGAATGCACATGCAGCCCATGCAGAGCTTTCCAATGTTTGGTGATCCTCAACAACATTCAACCTCTTACCAACACCTTCATCCATCACTCACAGCACCCAAAACTAGATTTCAAGTAAGTAGAATAGTTTACTCCTCTGGTTCATTCATTTAATTATTGTATCTTCATCCTTTGTTCTCCTAGCCACCCATTGACCTCCTTTAATACTCACCCTCCATATCCCCATTAAAACCTCACCAAACCCCATCCAAATAGCCTAATACCTCACTCCGACCAGCCTAGTCCTTTGTGCAATCATAAGGGAGATCCAAAGCTCATTTTGTGGCATTCCCAGTTTTCCACAGTAATCGGCACTAGTTCTCCCCAACCGGCGTCGGTCACCCTTAACTAGAATCGGTCTCTATATTTACCAATACAGCCCATAAACAATAACCTACCCCACCTATTCTCACATCACCCTTAATCACATGTGACCTACCTGAGACCTCTGTCAGACCTGCAGAGAACCAGAACCAACTACTTGACCTTCGGATCTTATTTTAACCTAGCCTGTTAGATTAGATCTTTCTTATTGTGTTTTTAATGAGATACCTAAATCATTTTAATTACAATAGGATTTACTTCATTACCAACATTAAATTGTTTTAAATAGTGGATTGACAACTGTCTAGGAAGTATCACACTTCCCGATCTAGCACACGCTAGGCAGTTCACTGCACATATTGTTTAACTTTTATTTGGTGGTCTTGTGTTCCATTTCAGGTAGTTCCTCCTAGCCAAAAGGAAGCTCTCACGATCAGCTGTGGATTTAGAAGTCATACGCGCGCAACAACCTATCAACCATCATTTCAACAGGTATTCCTCCTACGCCCATTACCCTATCTGTTTCATCAATATTCAAAGAAACATCTAAGAATCAGGTGAAACATTTTGGCATGCCTGGTGGGACCCATTCGGGTTCCTTGCATTTTATTCATTCCTAGGAAAATTTGTGTGTTTGTTTCCCTTCTAAAAAGCATACACATTAATTTTCTTCCTTGGTAACCCTCTTTTTCTTTCTATTTGCTCTAAAAGAAACCTTTCTTTTGGTGTACTTAAAAAGAATCATTTCTTCTTGTTTTCTGCATTTTAGTGAAAGAGCATCCCTCTTCCTATTCATCCATTTGTGTCATCAAACTTCATATTTTGATTTGGGCTTAAAAATCATTGCATTTCATTCTGATTTATCGCATTAGCTCACATTAATTGAGGGCAACCTATACGCTGGAAGTCATTCCCAACTTGATGGTTGACAAATGAATCATAGAAAGCACATCTCTCTCTCTCTCTCTCTCTCTCTCGAGTCTTGCCAAATTACACAAATTCAAAACAAATACATATTCTTAAACAACATCTTTCCTGGGAATGCCTCAAATGATCACACTGATCTAAGGATTGGCAGGTACTCCCTAACTCACTTGCTCTATCGAGTCATACTTCAGAGCAGAAGCCCACCCTCGCCATAACATACCCAAACCTCACCTTTTAGATCTCCTTCTTTGTAGGAAGCCATCCTCACCAAAAAAATCTATTTATAGTTCATGAGTCAATCCTTAAATAGCATAAGCTAAACAAACATAATAGAAAAGGCACTCTTAGGATCACATTTTTCTTAGTGTTTCTACTTGGCTTGTGTTTTGAGGTGAGAGGTCACATTCTTCATTCTTCTTGTTTCTCCTTGCATGCTCCTCATCATAGTTGGTGTATTCCAGATTCTTCTGAGTGTGCCTGACCACATTCTCATCATTCTCAAAATTCTGGGTTTGATTCCACATCAGATTTTAATTCACAACCACTTTTCTTTCATCATCTGTTTCAATTTCACAAGAATGTGTCGTCCAATGACCACATCGGTTACTCCCTGACCATCATCAGTTATACCCAACCGGCATTGGTTCACTATCATTTTGGTTAACCTACCCAAAAGGACATTTATTCACCTTCTTCAACTATTCAGAGTCCCTATCACTACTATCATTCCCATTGACCTTGTAAAACTCATCAGTTTGGCATACCTTGTCAAATTTGGCCTTATACCTTATTTTTGACCAACTGTCCATTTCCCACACCAGTGACCCAACAATGAAGTAGTTTACCTATAACCAGCGTCGGTTTACCCTAACCAACATCGGTTATCCTGTGCCACTTTCCAACTAACATTTGGTACCTAATCCACTTTTTACCACCTGTTTTACCTATTCCTGCTTGTTTTTTCTGTGTCATTTACAGAGAAGCAGCCTAACTTGATCAATACTTGTTCACATGGTGTTGACCCGAAGACAAGCAAGCACACTCATATTCCACGCCAGTTGTCAACCACTCCCACCTAGCCCTTCACCACCTTCCATTTTATCACCCACCATGGATCCTATCCAACCTATCACTATCACTACCGGAGATGAGGAGTTCACATGACTCCTTGACCAAAACCCTACCACCTTGCAGTTTTATCTTTCCACTCATCCACTCGAGATGCCTCGGGTCAGTTGATATACAACATGCCCATATCTATCCCCCCGACTCTCACTCCCACTCCTGCATCAGCCCCATCTGGCTCATGTTTCCCGCATCTACTTTACCCCCAGTCATTTCACAGCTAGGTCCTATACCCACTATGACTCAGATGATCTCTGCTACATCCGTTACACCCACCACATCCACCATACCTTTGAAAACCACTCAAAACACAACCTCATCCACCCCTATTGTCTCACATATACCCATAGCTACACAACCACCTCCCGTGTCGGTGACCCCCACCCCTTTTCAAAATGTGGTCCTTTCTATTCCCCAATCATTAGCCCCCATTGCCACTAGGGTCACCACGACCCTTCCACCTCCATATACGTACTATCAGCAGCCTCCTGTTTCATCTATTATTCACTCTAGGTACGTACCCCTATTTCACTACCTTCTTCTCAATCAACCTACACAGAAGCACCATATACTGAATGCCACCCTTGTTACATGCCCAACACCAACCCTCTTATGCTACAGGAGGCACCCAATCATCGCAACCTACCAACGACCTAATCAAATTAATGATGGACAAGATGTAGACATTGAAAGCATCGGTTTCTAGCTCCCCACAATACTCTCACCTATGATGAAATTTGCAATGAGCCTATCCACCCATCCATTCCTATTCGCCCATACCCCATGCATTGGGAAATGCCTAAATTCAACCATTTCAATAGCAAGGAAGACCCACAACAACATTTGTGGTTGTTCAAACATGGGTGCTACCTAATCACCCACGATGATGCTTTGCTCTTAAGGACCTTTCCCATGTGTCTCTAATGGACCTGCATTTAGATTGGTATAGTGGGTTACCTAGACACTCTATATTTTCATTTAATCAGGTAGCCCAAGCCTTCTTGGATCACTTCTCCATCAATATCATCAAGAAGGTTACCATGACTAACCTATACTCCACGCATCAGTATGATGATGAATCTATCATAGATTTTGTCACTCATTGGCATAGCCTGATCAATCAACTCACCTTCCAACTACCACAAACTAAACTCATCGAGCTCTTCACATGGGCTTGTGCTAGACACATCTCACCAACCCTGTAGGTCCAAACTTTCCAAACATTTGATGAAGCATTCACCATGGCACAAAAGTTAGAGATTCGGGCCATCGAAGAGAAGAAAATCCAATTACGCAATAAGAATTCGGCATTCAAGTCAAATGATACCTCTTCTTCTTCCAAACCATAGAGAAATTATTCAAAAGCTAAGGGCACCACTAACACAGTGGTACTCAAAGCCAGTCCGGCTCATCCATCAAATCAAGCTACCCCCTCATCTAATCTCTCACCCATCCAGACTTTTCAATTCAGATGAGAACAATGGAAATACACCCCAATTGGGGAGCCTTACTCTTCTGTCTTAGAAAAGCTCATCAAAGCTAGGGCCATCACCCTTCCACCTATAAAACCACACACTAGTTTTGACCCTGCTCACCCCATGCCCACATGGTATAAAGAACATGACTTCTGTAACTATCATCGAGTAAAGGGTCATAGTGATGGAAATTGCATCACTTTCAAAAACATTGTCCAAGAAATGCTCGAGAAAGGTGAGTTAACCATGGATAATCCTAATGCACCTACCAATCAAAACCTACATATCTTCAAGAAACCCTTTCCCAATCATGCCCCTTCATCTGATCAAACCGGTGAGACCTCAACTCATGATAGCCATACCCACGAGGTCCATGCTATTTTTAGTGATGCACCTGTTGCTTCCCAATTACCCCATATTCCTTCCATAGAGGAAATTCTATCAAAACCTCCTTCTACATTAGAACCTACCTCACCTATTCCTCCACCCATAGAGGAACACCTTTCACCTCCTTCCTCACCCGTGGAGGATCCCTTCACTAATATCGAGACCATTTCACCTTTGGCTTCTCCACCTAGGGAACCATCACCCACAAGTACTTCTTCAGTCCATGGAAGATACTTGTTTATCTCCTCCACCCACAGAGGAGTACCCATTATCTCCTCCACCCACAGAGGAGCACCCATCATCTTCTCCACCTACAGAGGAGCACCCATTTTCTCCTCCACCTATCAAAGATCCAATAGAGATACCTTTTCCTCTAGGTGAGCATTCTCCATCAGCTACCCAAGATCCTACAAACCTACTTTCGGCTCTCTTACCCACGGAAGTCAAAGCTAACAAATTTCCCATCTCTAAGACACATTTTATGGAATAGCCATTAGGTCCTCATCAACATCACCTATAGACATGTCATTCTCATGTTTGGCCGATCACCTAGATTATGTGGATAGAGCCTTATTGTGGGGGCGTCTTCTGCTTCCTGTTTCAACACAAATGTAGATGTCACTTGCTTGATACTTCCACTATCTACCCAAAAATATTTCACCAATTGAACCAAGCACAACCACCTCTATCACTACTTCTTCCATAACCCTCCGCACCACTCAACATACTCCCTTACCCATAACCCAACATACATCTAAATCCAAACCCACACCTTCATCATCTTCCTCGACTAAACCTATTACTACCTTAGGGGTCACCCCAACCACCAGCCTTACTCATCCACCTATCAAACTAGATTTAGCTACATCCTCCAAAGTCAACACCAAACCTACTCCGACACCCAAACAAAAGAACCAAACCCATAGAACTCATACCCTAGCTGCACCAATCATACCTGCATCACCTTCACCCTTTCCATCTGTTTTAGGACCTCAACCTCCCAACACGATCAAGAAACTTCCACCCATCAATAAACCAAAAACACAACAGCCCACTCCTTCCTCACAAACCTCTAACCTACCCAAGCACCCAACATGACTTACACCTACACCTACAACATCTTTACCACCCATACCTCCAATACCCTCAATAACTTCTTCATTACCCACTACACTTTAGTCTCTATCTCTCACACCCCTACTCGACCCGCATCATCTACCTTCACAACACCTCTATTATCCCCATGGGTAACTCACCCTCTTCCCCCATCTACTTTTCCCTCTAGATCTCATACACCCATATCACCTTTACCCAAGAAGGTGCAACCCAAAAACAAAAATCCGCTACCCTCCAATAAGGTAGTCAAAGCAACCATACACCCTCCTACCCATTCATCTACCATACCCCTACCCAAACAAACATGACCAACACCCAAGACCACTCCAACACCCAAAACCATGGCTCAACCCACTCCCCCTCCTACAAGGACCGTTCCTCAACAATCAGCCACACCTACACCCAAACCCACTTTCACTTCCCATTGCGATCCACTAGCGGGGTCCTATGCCAAAATATTAACCAACCTCCTTGAGACTTTTGTTATCACATTACCACCACTCAAACCTTATGACCCCCTCAAACCCAAGCCAAAAGGGTTTGATGACACTAAAATTTGTGCCTACCATCATGTGTCAGGGCACGATGTGGAGAACTGCAAGGCTTTGAAAACCATCCTTATCTAGTTGTGTCCTCCGAAGCCAACTTTGATGATGATGACCTTCTCGATGAGGACCCTGCTTCACCGACACCCATTCCCATAGTCCTTCCCTCACTTCCCACTCAACAACCATGACCTCCACCCCACAGCTCCTAGAGCCACCTCCAAGATTTGAAATTAACATGGTTCACATCAGAGAACTTGCTACACCATTACCTAAATGTCATTGCACCCAGCTCACTTCACAAGGATTTTCTCCCCGTAGGTTTTTTCCATCATGTCATTATACCACTCACCCTACACCTTCTCCATTTTCCAACTCCCCTCAAATCAACATGATCCACATTACTACCCATGCTCAGAAGGATAAAGGTAAGGAAAAGGCAACTAACCCACCAACCAATCCTATACCCAACATACCATCTACACCCACACCTAAGATTACTATCCATGGACCCACATACCCTATTTCTAATGGGGTCACACATCACACCATGCTCAAACAATTACACCAATCTCCCCTCAAAATGTCCCTATATGACCTCATCCAAACCTCGAAATCCCATCGTCAAGCTCTCATGGAGGTTCTTCAATCTATTGAGGTTTTACCCAATGACCCTACACCCGTAGCCTCCATTATCACACCCCATCATGTAGCCTCTCTCACCAAATTACCACCTTTATCCACACCTCACCCTACTCACCAAATAGCCTCCCTTAGCTTCTCAGAGGAAGAGATCACACCACACCAAACAGATGACCCAAACCCAGCCCTCTTCATCTCTGTCCACATCGATGATATACATGTATGACATGTAATGATTGATGGGGGCACTAGCATTAACATCATTTCATCCCATGCATTCACTCAAATGCGCATACCCGACAATTACATGCATAAACATCCTGTCATGTTGCATTCATTCAATGACGCTATCACCTCTACACTAGGCACTGTCATTCTCCACATTTCGCATGGGCCCCCTTGCACTATTCTAGAGCTATTCTACATCTTGGAGGGGGAATTTCAATATAACCTATTTCTTGGCAGACCCTAGATTCATGTCATGGGTTGCGTTCCTTCCACTTTGCATCGTTGTGTAAAGTTTGAACATGAAGGACACACCTATACCATTCCAACTGATCCATCACCTTTTAAAACATGTAACATGCTCTACCAACCCAATGATGTGCTCATACCCATTAAGGCATCTACCTCCTCACCACTACCACTTACACCCACACCCCCACTTACCAACAATAGCACTACCTCAACCGCACATGCCTCCTCCATTCCTACCACTACCACAACCTCCATGGCCAACCCATCAGCCTCCCAATCCATTAACTCCACCTCCGCATCGACCTCCGACACATCATCTATTCCAGCTACCCACATACTAACCACCGATCCCTTGGAAGGCATTTTTCAATGCCTCACTCTAGGAGAATATCACTTATATAGTGTCAACACATTCCTTACTCCACAAGAGTATGGAAGTCTTCACCAACACCCTCGCTTATGATCACCACATAGAGAACACCTCCTTTATGGTCCTCCTCATCCTTCGTACCAGTCTCACCTATGGGGGACTTGATACTACCACTTACACACCCAACCACCATCACAAACTCACCCATTTTCCACTGACTTCTAGTCTCTCACCAATCACCATTTTTCCCACACCTTCCTACACCGATGTGCATGGAAGGGTTTTGGTTTTGATTTTACAAACAAGGCCACCATACTATCATCCCATGTACCACCCAAAAACATAATGACCATAGTGGTATCAACTTTCCTAACCACCTACTAAGCAAGCCCACATTGAACCCATCGAGAACATCAACCCTTCTCCACCTTCTTCACCCGCTCCACCTTCATCACCACCTTTTCACCGATGGAGTCGATGGATCCTGAATCTATCCCTCCTAACTTTTTTTTTTCATAAACACCATTTCCTTGGGGCCTTTGACTTATCAACGTGAGGGTGAGGCCCCTTCCTCTCTTCCCTTCCTATACCCTAAAATGATCGATGATGATACACCTTCCATTAACGTCATTCAATGTCAGGATGATGAATCTATACTCACCTACCTTGGTGCAGAAGATTCATATATTCATCGGTCATTACCTTCTGAGATGTAAACCATGTTGAATGAATCGACTATCGAGATCAACATCCATACTTAGGATGACCCACACATCCTAAAGATTAGTCAATCTTTAGATGTTGTTGAATAGGAAGCCATCACTTCTTTTCTCAAAGATCATAACCATGCTTTCACTTGGTCTTACATGCAGACATGCCTAGTATTGACCCCACCATAGTGGTCCATAATATCATAACCATTCCCATGCCAAACCCATCAAAAAAAAGCTGAGGAAAATGCACCCTCGCATTGCCCTTCTCATCAAAGAAGAAATTCAACGCCTTCTTTCCATTTCCTTCATATTACCCATTGATTATCCTCGTTGGATTTCTAACATTGTCCCTATCACTAAGGTGATGGGGGACTCTACATTTGCATGGACTTTCATGACCTCAACCTCACTTTCCCAAAAGGATGACTTTCCCTCTACCCGGTATTGACCAACTGGTTGACCTTACCGCTAGTCACGAGATGCTATCACTCATGGATGGCTTCTCGGTTATAACCAAATCTTTCTTGCCCTAGAAGATCAACATAAACCTCGTTCATCACCCCTTGGGGACCTTCTACTATCGAGTCATGCCTTTTGGCCTTAAAAATGCTGGTGCCACATATCAGCGGGCTATGACTTACATCTTCCATGACATCATGCATCATATATTGGAAGATTACGTGGATGACCTCCTCACCAAATCTAAATGCCACTCCGAGCACCTTACCATCCTCAAAACCATTTTTGACCACCTCATTAAATATTATGTTCACCTTCAGCCTAAGAAGTGCATCTTCATGGTCCTCTTAGAAAACTCCTGGGATTTATCATTTCCCTACGTGGTATAGAAGTTGACCCTACTAAAGTCAAGGCCATTCTCAAATGCCTCCACCCACTAACCTTAGAAAACTCCGTAGCCTACAAGGTAAGTTACAGTCTATTCACCATTTCATTTCACAATTATCTTGATCGGTGTCAACCATTTCATCATCTTCTCAAGAAGGATGTCTCCTTTAAATGGGATGATGATTGCCACAAAGCTTTTGAGGCCTTAAAACAATACCTTCTCCAACCACCCATACTCATTCCACCTAAAGATGATCAACCTTTCTACCTATACATCTCAACTACCGATCATTCCTTGGGATCCATGCTCACTCATCGTGATGAACAACATAGGGAGCAGGTGGTTTATTACATAAGCCATACTCTTTTGGACTATGAAACCCGATACACCCATCCCGAAAAACTTTTTTTTTTAGCCTTAGTTTTTGTTGCCACAAAACTCCATCATTACCTACTCAACCACAAAACCTATGTTGTGAACCAACACTAACCCCTACACTTCATGTATGCCAAACCTTATCAAAATCAGCATGCCACACATGATGGCTTATGCTTTTAGCTGACCTCAACCTCGAATTCATTCATCAAAATTCCATCAAGGGCCAAGCCATCACCAACCAATTGGCCGACGCACCTATTTCCGGGATCAACCCTCTAATTTTGACTTTCCAGATGAGTCCATTGCTACCCTTTCCTTGGATGAACCCGCTTATCAAATGACACTCTTCTTCGATGGTTCCAAGTGTCAGCATGGGGGTGGGGCTGGTGTTATCCTCATTCCACTTGATGGTGAACCCATGCCTTTGTCTTTCAAACTAGATTTTGATTGTACAAACAATATTGCCAAATACGAAGCGCTCGTATTAGGTCTCTAAGCCACCTATGCCCTAGATGTCAAATCAATCAACATCTTTGGTGATTCCTAATTGGTCATAAACCAAGTCAATGGTATATACCAATGTCATAATGAGATACTTCAAAAGTATAAACATCATGTAGACATACTTTTGACCACCTTTGACCGTTATGCCCTTCAAACCATCCCACATTCAACCAAAAATTTGTAGATACCATGGCCTTGCTTGGCTTCTCAAATACCCACTTCGCCTACCGATTCTAAAATCTTTGTCACCATACAATGACTCCAATCACCTTCTTATTTACCTCATGAAGTTTACTCTATCGGAACCACTACCCCCGATCCGAGTGACCTTTGGTATAAACAATACTCTAACTACCTTTCTCTCTCCATCTTACCTCCTAATCTCACCCGTAATGGACAACGCACCTTCCTTAAAAAGGTCTCTCATTACGTCATCATGGGGGCCTTCTCTATAAGCATGGCTTTGATGGTATTCTCTTACGATGCCTCACGAGTTCTGAAATTCCTTATACCATTAAGGAAGTTCATGATGGCATATGTGGAGGTCACTTCAGTGGCCTTGTTGTTGCTAAGTGTATTCTTCACCTAGGCTATTACTGGTCAACCCTTAACCATGATTGTTGTGACTACATTAAACATTGTGTAAAATTCCAACAACATGCCAACCTTCATCATACACCCAATCATGCCTTATAGGTCACCCGTGACCTTTGGCCCTTCTCTCAATGGGGTTTGGATCTTGTCGAGAGATTAACCCCCATTCTTCCCAACGACATCAATGGATCATCACCGCTACCGAATACTACACAAAATGGGTTGAGGCCATACCACTCATCTCCACAAAAGTCCAAGAAAATATGTGAGTTCATCAATCATCACATCATTTGTCACTTTGGTGTTCCTCATCACCTCATCACTAATAATGGAAAACAATTCAAAAAAAAACATTACAAAAACTTTACGATGCCTTCGGCATTCAACTAAGTTTCTCATCACCTTATTACCCACAAACCAATGGCCAAGCCGAATCCACTAATAAAACCCTAAACAAAATTCTCATGAAAGTGGTTAATGATACTGGGAAGGATTGGCATACACACATTCCTTTTTCCCTATGGGCATACCACACTAGTATCCGCACTTCCACTATGCCACCACACCATTTTCTCTCGGTCTACATGGTATGCAAGGTTTTTCTACCTCTCGAAGTCCAGATTCCCTCACTCCACATTTCTCTCCATGACATGCTCAATGATGATGACTTTCATTAGGACCATTTAGCATAACTTGAGTTATTAGACGAACATTGTCTTAACGCTCTTGACCACCTTCAAGTTTACCAAAAATGTATCAAATTTGTTTATGAAAAAATGTCCATGAACAAACCTTCCAAGTCTGGTGACCTTGTCTTGAAATAAAATCAACATTCTAACCAAATTGGGTGAACCACATTAAATCTCCAAACAACTCTTTGTGTTGTGTTAATTCTCGTAATTTTATTTGAGATCTGTAATAATTTACGCATATTAGTTTCTCATGGGAAAATTTTCCCAATTGGCTTGGACCATACATCATGACCCATACTTACGGATCAGGTGCTTATCATTTATCTTCCTCGATGGTAAACTTGAACTCGAGCCCCTTAACGCCTTACATCTTAATTCTCTATTGTTGACTTTTAGTTCTACATCACTTTTTGCCTCCTTCCATGCTCATCCCTTGAGCGCTATCCACTTCATACACCTCACCAATGATTAAACAAGAATCATGTGAGTACTTGTCACTTGTTATCTTCTCTTGAATATGTGTACCACAATACTGCACATAACATGATTCTCATGGATACTTTTCATCTACCTTTAGATGAGATCCCATGGTCATTTCACCCTACTTTCTAAACAAGAATCCTATTCTTCACCTTGGTCTTGTCCATGACTTCAAAGCCCTCACATGGGACCCAACTCCTTGAGTCAAACTTCTAATAAAAATATGACTCCCTCAAAAGGACATCTTCCTCTTGGAAAAGATAGACTACTCCCTCAAGGAAAGCTATGTAAATCCTTTCAAAAAATGAGAGAATTTGAAGCTTCCCACATCGATCAGCTTCACGAAGACCTCAAGGAGTTCATTTCCTCATCCCATATAGAATCCCACATCGATCATTCTATCTCAAATACAAGTCAAAATAGAAAACTTCTTAGTCATGGACTTTCCCATTGTGACCTTGGATCTCTTGCCCAAAGAGCATGCCACCTCATATCATATAAAATTAACCACCTTTCACACTTCTCACCATTCCCACTCCCATTTTCCTACCGCCTCAAGGGACCTCTTGGAAACCAAGACATTTGGTGATCATGTGACTACTTTTCACCTTAGAACACTCAATCATGCAATGTCTTTAGGGTCTTACGTTCATCACCTCCTCCAAGGTATGATCTACTTGGTATGATCCTAACCAATCAGGTGGCTTTATTGCCCCTTCTTATCTTTTAACCATCTTTATTTACATCTTGATTACCTTATACAGGACTTGGTCCTCGACGCTTACCTTTGGGGTAATCTTCTTCTTTTTCCACAATCGACATCACCTATACCACTTTTCCTATAACCCCCACACCTAATAGACCTAAACCCAAATCATGCCTAAAACCTACCAACTCATTTTCCTACATCCTCATATTCTTCCCTAGCTCATGGGAGAACTACATCGTCCTGAGGTCCCTTTTCACCGGGACTATGTAGGTAAACACTCTGAGGGCATGGGGCCCTTGAAGGTTAGCTCAAAAACTCTCTACCCTAACCAATTCATCTTTCATTTCCTCAAATTACATTCTACCCTACTTAGTTTTTTTTCTATCTAAAACTTGGAAATTAAACCAAAAAAATAACAAGTTGTTTAACATTTTTATCATCACCACAACATACATTTATTATGACTACCATCATCATCCATATATTATAAAGCATCTTAAAAATATCCCATATTATCATTCATTATACAAATTAATGAATCACAACCCCAACCACTTTAAAAATCAATCACGCCTAGATCACAAACCTGACTCCACCATGCCTAAACCAACCTGACTCCACCATGCCTAAACCGACCCAACTTAACCATGCCTAAACCAACTTGACTCAACCATGCCTAAACAAACTTGACTCAACCATGCCTAAACCAACTTGACTCAACCATGCCTATGACCTGACTTGATCCATGCCTAAACCAACTTGACTCCATCATGCCTCACTCACCTAATTTTCATCCATATCACAACAAAAAATTAAAAGTCTCATAAAAACCGACAAACCAAGAATATCATCCATCTCATCATATACATAAATATGTGTCTCAATACAATATACATGGATATCCCATCATGTCTATCTCAAACACATCATCAAAGACGTAGGCCGATACTCGATCGATAAATGTCATCAACATGCGCAAATGGTCTCATATACAATAAAATAATAATAAAAACAAAATCTCTACCCGCGTCTCAACCAATCATAATCATGCCCACCGATCCTCGTGGACCCGCCTCTCAACAACCAATCACCCACTTCTCGCTCAACTCACCACTGTTTCATCCAGACACTTTTCCTTTTTTTCCTCTCATCTCTTTGTCATTTTGTCAATTCGCTAAATGCCAAATAAATAACAAAAACACAGATTTTTTTTTATAACAAACCTAACCTAACCATGTTGGTTCACCTTCATTATGCATCAGATCGCCTCATGCCCTACCTTACCATGGATGGTTTACCTATATCGGCGTCATACCCTTGACCAAAAATATCGATCACCCTATCTTGCACAAAACCCACCATTTTACCGGCATTGGTTACCCTTGACCGACATCAAAGTCACGTGCCCTACCTTCAGTAGTTGGTTACACTATACCATGTCGGTTACTCTACTCGACTTACCATTCGGTCACCCTCTCTTATACAAACACACAAATATTTTTTACCTCACCCGACCTTTACCAGACCATTTACCTCACCCTCCATACCTCATCATTTACTTACCTAACCACATCCTCCTTTGGGGACTCATTATTTTACCTATACCTCCTTACCCTACTCATGCCGTGACCTAGATTCTTCACACTGAACATCGCTAGTGATCTTTGACCTCATGTGTTCGCTATACCTTGTGGCACTAAAACCTTTGTTGATGACCTAATGACCTTACCTTGCCTCTCTCGTCATGATGTTTATCCTGACCCTACCTTTGGTGTACCAGAACATACCTAAACGTTCTTACACCTAACCTACATTGTGTTTCCTGACCATATCCTATACCTTGGATACCAGAATCACTTCAACCTTGTTTGGATAAACCTATCGACCTTAGAAAATGTAGAGTTTTCCTGCTCTTAAAACTAGTAATGTGTTGTTGTTTATATGTGTGCGTATATTTGACTATTACTACCTTTGACCCTGACCCATTACCTAGATTACCCGAGTAGACCTGGCTCCTTTTTTCCCCTATTACCCACCTTCCTTTTCATCACATTTACCTTTTATCAAACCACTCACCGATTCTACCTTCTACCTCGTTAGTTCCTGGTTTGAGGGGATCACCTTCACCCACACATGGGGCAACCACATCTTATTTTTGTTAGCATCGCTTACCAATACAAGCTACGCAACAAAAAGGGGCAAAATGTAGACACCAAAATTAGGTCACACTCCCCTTTGGTCCCTCAAAAATAAATACCTTCATCACATTCACCTATTCATGGCCCCCTTCACCCCACTAATATTAATTTAATTAATTTAATTAAATTAATTCATTATCCTCACCATATTTATTATTTAAATATCTTAATTTAGATAATGCCCACACATACACCTCACCTAGACACCTCACAAGCCACCTCACCCTAAGACCTATTCTTAGTAAGTTGCCATAACTAACTAAGTCTTACCCAAACCCTAAAAATCAATGCCTACATTCCCTCTAACCACATTCCACATACTTACAATAAGCTTCCAGTCTAATCATGGGTTAATGACATGAGATCCCAAAAAATCAAGGGGATCTACCTAGTTTAGTAAACCTAGGAAATCCCACCTTTAATGCCGATTACCCTTAACCACCACCGGTTAAGCTAGAATAGCTGTCGGTCACCTTTTAATCCCCAAAACAACCTTATTTTTGAGGTTGGAAAAAGGTTGGTAGATTCCTGAGAGATAACACATCTTTTGAGAACAATTTTCCGTGAGAACACACATGCAAGGAAGGAGATCAAGCATTTTCTCTTACACAGACATCCAACATTCATCCAATAACCACCCAACACAGATTTGATCCAACCAAGCAAAAAGGAATGCACATGCAGCCCATGCAGAGCTTTCTAATGTTTGGTGATCCTCAATAGCATTCAACCTCTTACCAACACCTTCATCCATCACTCACAGGCACCCAAAACCAGATTTCAAGTAAGTAGAATAGTTTACTCCTCTGGTTCATTCATTTAATTATTATATCTTCATCCTTTGTTCTCCTAGCCACCCATTGACCTCCTTTAATACTCACCCCTCCATATCCCCATTAAAACCTCACCAAACCCCATCCAAACAACCTAATACCTCACTCCAACCAGCCTAGTCCTTTGTGCAATCATAAGGGAGATCCAAAGCTCATTCTGTGGCATTCCCAGTTTTTCACAATAATCGCACCGGTTCTCCCCAACCGGCATCAGTCACCCTTAACCGGCATCAATCTCTATATTTACCAATATATCCTAGAATAGTAACCTACCCCACCTATTCTCACATCACCCTTAATCACCTGTGACCTACCTGAGACCTCTGTCAGACCTGCAGAGAACCAAAACCAACTACTTGACCTTTAGATCTTATTTTAACCTAGCCTGTTAGATTAGATCTTTCTTATTGTGTTTTTAATGAGATACCTAAATCATTTTAATTACAAGAGGATTTACTTCATTATCAGCATTAAAAATTTTTTAAATAGTTGATCGACAACCTGCTCAGAAGTATCACACTTCCCATCTATCTAGCACACACTAGCGTAGCTTCACCGCACATATTGTTTAACTTTTATTTGTTGGTCTTGTGTTCCATTTTAGGTAGTTCCTCTCAACCAAAAGGAAGCTCTCATGATCAGTCAGGATTTAGAATTCATACACGTGTAATAAACCTATCAACCATCATTTCAACGGGTATTCCTCCTATGCCCATTACCCTATCTCTGTTTCATCAATATTCAAGGAAACGTCTACGAATCAGTGAAACATGTATGGATCGTATAGAGCATTAAGGGAGAACGAGTAAGTTTAGTATTCTCTCATACAGTTGCACATGGTTTATGGTAGTTATCGAAATGGATTGCTTTGAGGTTTATGTAGATTTAAATATATGGGTATTTAAATCAGCCGCATAAAGATATTAATAATAAAAAAAATTCTAGATATGTGACAAAAGTGGATGTTACAAGATCGACATACTAGTCAAATCTAAATTGGTGCTACGCACCCAAATCATGATACATGTGGATGAAATATCAATTAACATAACATAATATACAAAATGTACCATAATCCATGCCAAATCATAAATATGAGTAGAAAGTCGGTAGATAATCGAGGCTAGAAAATGGGGACACTACGATCACTACATCACACAACAGCTTGATTGCCCCATTACTCCTTTTCGTAATGGAATTTTAAAATGTCACATTTAAAATTTCATAGAGATTGTTCGTTGTATGTTTTTTACTATGAATTTGGAGAACATATTGTGGGCAGAAGTGGTCCAAAAAGTTGTATATCTTCTTAACCAAACACCTACAATATCTTGCTAGAAAATACACTAAAATAGGTATGGATTAATCTTAAGCCTTTGATTTATCATTTGAGGTTATTTGTTTGTACAATATATCCATGTTCCAAATGAGAAGAGGAAGAAGATTGATGCAAAAACTCCAGTGCAGATATTTTTGAGGTACAATAGTACCTCAAAGGAAATCATCTCATGGATTGTGAGACAAATAATATATATGAGAGTAGAGATGTGGTTTGTGATGAGTCATCATTTGACTCATTTCCACAAAAAGAAGAGTCAGTAGTAACCTCCTCTCATAGATATCTCTCAAATTAAGATAATGAGCATGTGGATTATTCACATAAGAAAGATGAGGTTCAAAGATAATTATTTTTTGATCTTGATAAATTTTTGTAAAATAATTCTTCATATCAGTAGTAGCATCAATGTCCAAAGTGGGTTTGAAGCACCATGAGGGACTCCCACATGAACTCTCTTCTCGATACTCCATCAAGAGTCAAAACGAGAAGATATGTAAGAAATGAGGTAAATATCACACTCATGACTTTAGTGGTTGATAAAGCCGAAATGTATATAGTTTGTGAGGCACTAAGTCAACCAGACTTGAAGAAGAACATGGATTCAAAACATGAATCCTTGATTCAGAATCGGACAAGGGAACCCATCAATCTTCTTGCAAAAAACAAGTCCATTGGATGCAAGTGGGTTTTTAAAACAAAATACATGGAAGATGGATCTATCAACAAGTATAAAAATGACTAGTTTTAAATGGATATGCTCAGGAGGAAGGAATTGACTATACGAGATAC
This sequence comes from Taxus wallichiana var. yunnanensis, assembly GCA_018340775.1. Classification (NCBI taxonomy): domain Eukaryota; kingdom Viridiplantae; phylum Streptophyta; class Pinopsida; order Cupressales; family Taxaceae; genus Taxus; species Taxus wallichiana. The sequence goes on along the minus strand of CM031234.1, from coordinate 488,808,409 downwards.
CTTTACACCCACTGTGAAGATCAAAACAATCGAGTTGTCTTTTGATAGTAGCACATAAAGGATGGAAACTTCAGTAGATGGATGTAAAAAGTGCTTTCTTGAATGGTGATCTCAAAGAAGAAGTATACATGACCCAACTAGAAGGATTTGTTGATGAAAAACATCCTAATAAGGTATATCATCTAATTGATTCTCTTTATAGAATTAAAAAACACTTAGAGAATGGTACATTAAAATAGATGATCATCTATTATAGCATGGATTCACTCGTAGCCCCTATGATTCAAATATGTATAGAAAAATATATGCAAAATGTTTCTCATTTTGGTTTTGTACGTGGATGACCTTGTGATCATAGCGAGTTCGTAAAATCTCATCGAATATGGTAAGATTGATTTGTAGAAATCCTTCAACATGACAAATTTAGGGCTACTTCACTATTGTCTTAGCTTGGAGATATGGCAGAAGAAGAATCATATTTTTATCTCCCAGGATAAAATACGCCAAGAGACTTCGGAAAAGTATGGAATGTTTTATTATAAGCTTATTTACACTCCAATGGAAATTTTTTTCGCAACTTTCTAGATTCCAGATTTACTTCAAGTAGATAGTACTCACTCAGAAACAAAAATCTATGCACTTGGGTACATTTCGAGGTCCTAGAGCATACTATTATATACATGATTTCTAAGTAAGAAAACTAGTAATTGACAATGTCTTTTGGGTCTTTTGTTTTGTCTCTTATAATTTTATTGACCTTACACACTATACAAGCATGTTGGTATTTGACTGATTTATCATTAATGGCCTTAGATATAGCGCCCATTTTAGGAAATAAGCACCTAGGTGTTCTTATCCCTTTTGGGCGCTCCTAACCCTCTTTTCTTCTTTCTTACTCTTTTGGATTTCTTTTACTTTTGGGTTATATTTTAAACTTATGGGTCGGCCTTCCAGTTGTCAATTACAAAATTCAAACAAGGGAATCATATATATACATAGTTATAGCTCCCAAATTAAGATCCAATCACCAAGGTATTATATATTATCACCTAAGCTTGCATCTCAAAGCACAAGAGAATCATAAACCATCCATCTAGCATATTCACTAAAGGGACAAAGGATGCATTCTTCTACATACACAACATTATAGGATGAGAAGTTCATTCTATTTCATCTCACATATTCTATACATTCGGTACATTATATGTCTAGCTCGCTATCATTGTGAAACTTACATAAGGGCATACTAGGGAATTATTACACACAATTCCACATAGAATTACATGGACTCAAATATATTGTAACACTCGGTACTAAGTTCACTCTTCGCGTAACCCTCGAGGTCACCTAAGTCCACATACTCGCATCTTTATTTTTAGGATTTGATGTGGTTTGTGGGTATGTGTCACTAAACATTTTTTTCATAGGTTACATGTACAATCAAGGACATTGAATAAAACCAGAGAGAAAACAAATTATAACAATGAAGCTCCTCGCTTTACGTAAAAAATTAGAACTCCGACATCTAGGTGGACACTAAGCGCTGGGTGGTCTTGTCCTCTCGTGGGTGCTTCATCATGTAAAGTTTCATGTCTCGTAACCTTCAAGAGCCTTGATGAAATGTCTTCGAGTCTTTTCCATCTATTCACCTACCTATATCATTTCAATATTATGTGAAAGTAACTAAGTCATATCCTCTCTCTCTCTCTCTCTCTCTCTGATTAGGTTTTATATCATTGCATGTTTGTTTCTTAGACATTTACTATATTTTATTATTTCTATATAATACACTATAGTGGTTACTTTGAAAATAAAATATAATTCAATTTATATTAAGTCACTCACTACAAAAAACTTGTTGGGAGTCTCATTTACTCGACCTATATACCAAAGTAGACCTGTTCTTTGTTGTGAGATATCTATTTAAATTCTTACAGGAGCTGAAAAAATTTCATTGGGTAGCAACAAAGAATGTGTTGATATATGTATGAGGTAAATTTAAGTATGGTATGGAGTATTAGAAGAACTCTTAGTTCTTATTGATGGATTTATAGACTCAAAATATGTTGGATTTGTTGATGACGACAGAAATCAACTACATGTTATATTTTTCATCTCGGTTCTAGACCCATCTTGTGGATTATTAAGAAGAAAATTATTGTTAATTTCTCATCCACTAAAGGCAGTAGTATCATGCCGCACGAGGAGATGTGTGTGAAGTGATTTGGTAGCATCATCTTTTGATAGATATGCTCATTTGTGAAGAAAAACAACCCATCATTCATTGCAAAAATTAGGGTGTGTTGAACATTTTAAGAATTCCAGTTTTCCATGAAATAACAAAGCACACCGAGGTCAATCGAGAACAAATCTTCAACCACCATATCCAGCTTCCAAAGATTACCCAACAAATTTTTAGATTGTAGATAGACTCACCAAGTCTCTTGGCAAGGTAAAATTTGAACTCTTTCAGGGGCACATTTGTAAAAACAATGTAATAATGAGGGAATGTTAGATTAATTTTATACTAAATTGTTTTTTATTGTTCTCTTTAACTACCATTTGGTTATCTCATCCTATAATCAATTGTGGTTGTGTGTGTGTGTGTGTGTGTGTGTGTCTTCTTTGGTTCAAATAAATAAATTTAATATGTTATTCCTCTCTTCTATCGAACCAAGAAAATAAATGACGAAAGTTTAGGTAATTAAGGATAATAATGACATCTCTCAAATGTTGTGGTCTACCCCACACGAACAAATCCAATCATACCCCAAACTAAGAAGGCCCATTAATTCACCCAATGAAGAGGATAGTGTATAAGAAGTTCGTGCATAAAATATATGAATAGAAAGCACAAAAATTATGTATACAAGGAAAATTATATTTCAAATTTGTTTTTCACAATTATTATGATGTTAAGAAATAATTAAAACCTAGGTACATGCTATTACATAATGGTGTACTAAAATGGAAAATCAAAATGATTATAGAGGTGATCATAATTATGTTGAAGGAAAATTATCTACCAAATGAATATTGGGATGAATCAAGTAGCATGTGGATTATACATATTGAACACATGTTAAATAAAGAGTGTTGTGGAAAGATATCATTACGAAGCTTGAGTAATAAAAACATGTTGTATCTTATTTTGAAGTATTTGGATTTATGGAATATGCTCATGTGCTAGAAGAAAGAAGGAAAAACCTATAAGAAATAGGTGAAAACCATATTTATGATGATTATAATGAATAGTCTAATGAATAGAAGTAGTACAATCTCATTACTAAGAAAGGACTTATAAGAATTGTTATTGAATTTGTTGAAGAAGAGGAATGTGATGAAAACATTAATAATTAAATAATAATGGGTATAATAATTGTAGACACTAAATCACACACTTTGGGTACATTTCGTAGTGCCCACTTCCCTTCGACACTTTTTTTTTATTGATTTCGATATCACGTTTACTATATACTTATGGATATTATTGTAGCTTTTGATTTAGCATGATGTTAGATGTTAGAGATATTGGATTGTTGTTGATTTTGATTCATATATTATGTATGTGGACTTCTAGAGACATTTGGATATTGAGGATGATATGCTATTGACATGGTTATATATATATATATATATATATATATATATATATATATATATATATATATATATATATATATGTGTGTGTGTGTGTGTGTGTGTGTATATATATATATATGTGTGTGTATATATATATATATATGTGTGTGTATATATATATATATATGTGTGTGTATATATATATATATATATATATATATATATATATATATATATATATATATATATATATATATGACATGTGATATTTTTGTCACACTGAGTAGGCTTTGATAATTGAACTAATGTTGTGATCATTTTGACATGGATGAAATGTAGAATAGAAATGTTGCTAGAAATTGTAAATGATATTATATTTGCCTAGATGATATTTGATTCGTATATAGATGATTGTGGATTTATATTGTATATTTTATCCTAGATGTTTTTGATGTGGCCATGAGGCTGAAGGAGGTGTTATGTGTTTTGCAGTAAACATGTCACAACAAATGTCAGGGGATTGAGACCAACCACATTGGAATTCTAGATGAATTCAACAAGGGTCACCATGGCAACATGTATTTTGTTATGTGTATGTGTTTGAATTGTTGTTAGGGGGAATTGTGACCAAGGGGTTATGTGTTGTCTTTTATTTAAGTTTTCCTTTAGTTGATGTTAGTATGTGATTTTTAGTGATGTAATTCATTGTATTAATTATTTGGAATTGGGTGTATGTATTTTTCCCCTTTATTATTAATGGGTTTTAGTGTCCTATTTAAGTTAATTAATCTTGTTATTAACTAAGTATGGATGTGACCAAAAGTTTTCATTTATTAGAATAGATGGCTCTTGGGTTTTATGTTGTAAGATTGAGTGCTTGTGATCTTGAGTGTTGTACACTCTACCCCCTCATGGAAATTCGAATTTAGCCTTAAGGGCCAATTTTGAAGGCTTGTGGGACAAGTTAAACTTGTCCCACACCTCTTAAATTTCTATGCAAACCTACCCATGGGTTGGGGATCAAAATTATACCCCATTATGTGTTTTGGGAAGACAAATTGTAAGTTTTTATTGCACTTTCTTACATGTATTTATTTTTAGTCCTTAAGGGGTGTGGGCTTAGATTGTGTGTGTAAGTAAAATGTCATTTCTTCAACCACTTATTAATTGTGCTTTGGAGTATGGGGTTGACTAGGGTGATGTGGAGTGGAGAGGAAATGAGGTGGCATCCTACTTGGAGCCACATCATCCTCCTCTCTCCCTCTTTCTATTTATTCAAGTTCTTTTGCTTGTTTGGGGGTTACTTCATTCTTTTGTGCTCTTGCATTTCTTAGAGTTAGAGGATTTTGGAGAGATTTTGATCTTGTGGGAGCTTGTTGGTGATTTCTTGGGTTTAAAGGAGCTTGGAGTTTGACACTGGAACAAGCTCTACTATGGAAAGGTAGGAGCTTTACTTTTTCTTATGTTATTCCTTTATTTTATGTTTGTGTGCTTGTTTTTGGCTTGAGTGTTTGGAATGCTTATTGGGTGCTTGGGTAGATTGCTAGAGTGTTGTGTAGGAGGGGACTGTTGGTGCTTAAATTAATCTCACCCTGTTTTCCATTAAAATCCCTCGGGCCATGGCCTCTCTGTCACATTTTTATCTCCCAAGTTGGTGCTTGAAGACTCTGTCCTCCATTTGGTTGCCATGATTAGTTCCTCCTTAGTCGAAGGTCACTTAAAAATCCAAAATTTGTTCTTCGCTTCTATGTTTGTCTCAAGGTGTCTCAGAATTAGGCATAAAACTCACGTTATTCATTTCCTTCTATTTTCCACAGTCGTGTGTAGTTGTCCCTGCCATTTTGTGTCCCAAATACCTGAGGAAATGTGATTGAATGTAGCTCAGAGGATCATGTGTGAACCTTACAACATTTCTAGATTCTCTTTCCTTGAAGAAAATTTTATTTTTGAGCTCAAACAATGGTTTCCCTACATTTTTATGTCTTGAGGAGTGTGTCTCTCCCGTAAAATTAAATCTTTGCATCAATGGCAATGTGGCTCTTTTTGGTTAGATGCAGCTCGACAGGGAAATCTAAAACTTTTTTTATCGCTTTAACCCAAAACTTGTCCACGTGAGTAACGACGCTCATTTGAAGACTCACCTTTTGTTTAGCCTTGAGTTACACCAAAGGGACACGTGGAGGATTCCGCTACTTTGCTACTAAGAATCAGAAAACTATATGCTACTAAGAATCAGAGATTGAAATAGTACAAGCATGCAGACTGGGACTTGATTGAGATGTTTGATTCATTTAACATTGTTCATCATGATAGGAAGTTTAATGTTATGGTAGAAAAGCTTACGATTGGGGTATTGGTTTGATAAGTGTGCAATGTCCCCATATTGTGAATATGATGTTGAAGTGTTAACAAGGCCATCTCCGTCTCTAACAACATTAAACATTGGCAAATTTTTGATAATGATACTTAGGTCAAAATATTTCGCAACAATGGGGAGTTTGTTTATCAATGTATTGATTTGGAGCCAATGGTGTGTGCGGCAAAAGGTAAAGAAACTTTTTTGGCAAATACATCATCCAATCAATACTAATACCATTCCTAGAGGACTGTTCATCTTGAATCAAAATTTGATAATGTTGATTACATTATCAACAGTATATAACAACCTCAAGGGATGTTGAGGAGCATGACTGGGTACAAAGGAGAAACCAAGGAAGGTCTTATTGGGAAGCAATCCGAACAAGGAGGAAAAAGTCCTATATCCACTTGTTGAAGAAATACCAGACTACTTGGCTTGGTCTTATTCTAAGTTGAAGGCATACAAGGAGGATTTGTTTCAACATAAAATTCCTTTAGATTCTAATGAAAACCATTTAGACAAAAGAATAGGCCAATTAATCCACTCCTCTCGTGAATATGCAAGAATAATCAAGAAATTGAGGGATGGAGGGATCATTCAACCAATAAGGTATTCTTCTTGGGTTGCAAAACTTAGTGTCGCTTAGAAAAAGAATGGTGATATCAAAGTTGTGCGTGGATTTTAGAAATCAACAGAGCATCAATGAAGGATAATTATCCTTTACCAAACATGGATAACATGTTTCAATTAGTTACTTGGCTCTGAGTTGTTATCTACTTTGGTGGTCTCTTTGGGTATAACTAGGTAGTTGTGAAGCAATCGAGAGAAATCAAAACTACTTTCACTACTTCATGGGGTACCTATGTGTATGTGAGGATTCCGTTTGGCTTGATGAATGCTAGAGCTATTTTTCGTAGAGCAATGGATGTAGCATTCTTAGGATATATAAATGACTTCATTGTTGTGTATCAAGATGATGTGACAGCTTTTCTCCAGAGAAGAAGTGATCATCTCGTAACATTTAGAAAAGATGTTGATAAGATGAAAAGAGTATGGCATTTCACTCAATCCAAAGAAGTGCCATTTCGGTGTGCAAAAGGCCAAGTTGCTTGGTCACATTGTATTAAAGGATGGTGTCATGATTGATCCCGAGAGGGTAGATGAAAGGAACAATAACCAGATCGTACCAAGCCAAGAACACAGATGATAATCAAACACCACGATCAATAAGATGAAAGTAATTCGCCAGAATAACTTTACATAAAACCTTTGCAAACAAATGAGAAACAATATCATATATTATTATGGAACTCAATGCAATACATTGAGAATGGGCCTTGCTTAAATAGGCAAGGAATAACAATCTAAGAACCAGTCAAGGTCGTAGATCAAGCCATGAATCAAGGAAATAACTAGCCATCAAAGAACTAGTCAAGACCATAGATTTAGGAGAGAACTAGAAATCAAGGATCTAGTCAATACCATAGATCAAGGAAATAACTATACCTAACAACTATATAATATCTCCTAATATCTAAATAAGATAAAATAAATATCCACACACATAAGTGGGTGAGGATAAATACAATAAAGGTGAATAAAGTACCTAGGTTAACATGAGCTAAGGTAAATACCTACTCTAACAAAGAGAGGCCATCAAAGAAGGTCCTAATTCCAAGAACCAAGAAAGCAATTCAGTCCTTATTTGGGCAAATAAACTTTATCGAAAGATTCATATCAAACTTTGCTTTGAGTTGACCATTCCAATTACTTCGCATGATAAAAAAGGACCAAGTTATCAAATGGGAAGAGGTCAATATTCAAGATTTCAATGGGATCAAGCAAGCATTACAACATGCCCCTATTTTAGCAGCTTGATTATAAGAATCCTTTTCGGATGTTTTCCTTTGCTTCAGAGAACACTATTACATTTGTCTTATTGTAGAAGGATGATGAAGGGGTTGAGAGGCCAATTACCTTTTTCAAAGTAAGGAATCGTAAGGGGCCGGCTGAGTTGAATTACACCATTATGGAGAAGCAAACATTTTCCTTGGTAAAAGTAATAAAGGTTTTCGTGACCCTACATTTTGAGCTCTAAAGTTGTTTCTTATGTTCCCTACACCATGGTGAAATATGTCTTATCAGAGATGGAGGTCTCAAGATAAAGATATAGATGAGTGAACAAGTTGCAAGAGTATGACATGGATATCCAAACCAAGAAATTGGTAAGGGGTTTGGGCTTAACTAAACTTATGGCTAAAAGCAACCTACAAACTATAGAGGTAAATGAAGTAGAATAAAAAGGGTGGATGTCCTTGAAAATTTGGTGAGTTTTGGATGGTACAAAGATATAATTTTTTATCTCAGACATCTATATTGCCCTAAGTATTTGAGTAAAAATCATAAAAGATCTCTTAAGCTAGATTCCCGAAATATGTCATTACTGATTTTGAGTTAGCTTGGAAGAACCCCGAGGGAGTCCTCTTAAGGTGCATTATCAAGATGAAGCCCCCAAGATAATTGCTGATCTCCATGGAGGAGTCATGGGGGGAATTTTTCTAGAAAAGTCATAAGACACAAGATCCCGACGGCTAGGTATTGGTAGCCAAATCTTTTCAAGGATAAAACTTTGTTGGTTAGAAGATGTGAGAGTTGCCAGCATTTTCTAGAAGATTGAAAGCTTCTGTGCCCTTCTTTGCAGCCTATATCAATTGAATCCCCATTCAAGCAATGGGGAATGGATTCCATTGGTGAGATTTTAGACCCTTCAAGTGCTGGCCAAAATTGGATTCTTGTAGCCACTAATTACTTCATTAAGTGACCCACTAGAAATCCCCACCAAGAAAGCAACACACCAAATTATCATGGAATTCATGTTGAACCATATCATCTGCAAGTTTAGAGTGCCAGTCAAAATTGTTGTTGACAATTCCATGAGCTTTAGAGCTAAACCTTTGGTGGCAGTGTACAAAGAATATGGGATAAATTTGACATATGCCTCCAACTACAACCCCCAAGGTAATGGAAAAGTAGAGTCCAGCAATAAAAACCTATTAAAGATCATTAGGAGAACCTTGGAGCTGAACAAAAGGAAATGGGGTGAGCAACTAAAGTTTATTGTTTGGGCTGACATAATTACTCTTAAAAGAGCTACTAGAAAAATTTCAAAAAAAAATTGGTGCATGGCACTCAAGCTCTGCTACCCCTATATATGCAATTATCCTTATATCAGTTCATTAAACAACTGGAAGATCTAGAAGTTATTCCATATGATGCTAGCATTAAGCAGATTGTTGAACTTGATGAAGAAAGGAGAACATCTCACTAAAGGCATGTGAAGTTCAAATTTTTTTGAAGAAGTTATTTGACAAGAAGGACACTCCCGCAGCTTTCAAAGCATTGGAGACCTTGTGTTGTTATGAGATAATGCATATGAAGACAAGGGCAAACATTTTAAATTTGATGCACTATGGATGGGCCCTTACTCCATTGACATTCATATTGGTGAACATACCTTCTTCTTGAAAGACTTTGATGGGGAATCGCTCGAATTACCTATTAATGGTAGGCACTTGAAACGTTTCTTAGATTGATTCCCAGCATTAAGGTGAGCATCATTTGTATAGTGTACGCGCTTTTGGTTACTTTCTGTCTTTTATGTTTTTGCTCGCTCGGTCCTCGGTGACCTGGTTTTGCTAGTTCCTCGGTTCATTTTTAGGAGACAGTTCTAGTTTTATGCTCTGTAAGATGACTCCTTTTCCCAACGGATTTTTTTGGCACTTGGTCTATTATTTGGTTCTTATGGCACTCACAGGGAGTGCCCATCCTCGAGTCGAGCCGATGTTGACCAAAGGTGCTCAAATTAGTCTCACCCCATTTGCCATTAAAATCCCTTAGTTTATGGCCTCTGTCACATTTTTTATCTCCCCGTAGTTGGTGCTTGAAAACTCTATCCTCCATTTAGTTGCCATGATTAGTTCCTCCTTGGTCAAAGGTCACTTAAAAATCCAGAATTTGTTCTTTGTTTCTATGTCCATCTGAAGGTGTCTATAAATTGGGCATAAAACTTGGGTTGTTCATTTCCTTCTATTTTCTGCAGTTCATGTGTTGTTGTCCTGCCATTTTGTGTCCCAAATACCTAAGGAAACGTGATTGAATGTAGCTTGGAGGATCATGTGTGAACCTTACAACATTTCCAGATTCTTTGTCCTTGAAGAAAATTTCATTTCCGACTCAAATAGTGGTTTCCCGCATTTTTACGGCTTGATGGTGTGTGTCTCCCAGTAAAAATTAAATCTCTACATCAATGGCAACGTGGCCCTTTTTGGTTGGATGCGGCTCTGCGGGGCACTCTAAAAATTTATGGATCGTTTTAACCCAAACCTTGTCCACATGGAGGAATGGCACTCATTTGAAGACTCGCCTTTTGTTTGGCCTTGAGTTGCACTCACGGGGACATGTGGAGGATTTCGTGACTTTTCCCAGACTTAGAAAAAAATTTCATGTAGCTAGTACAGTTTTGGCATGCCATGGACACGTGGTGCGCTGGCGCTCATTTAAAGATTTGCCACAAGGTCCCACCTAAAAAAATGTGACAGAGGGACAGGTGGAGGCTTCCATGCACTCCACTGGGACTTAAACTTTTAAAAGAAATTTTCTAAGGCCTAGGACATGTGATGATCCCACGCTCAATCAAGGTCTCCACTTTTGGGGACCATCCTTAAGTTGTGCCATAAAGACACGTGGAGGTTTCCGTTGGGTCTTCCTTTACTCAGACCTTTCAAGTAATTTCCTAAAGGGCCTAAGACACGTGGAGGGACCACGCATGTTTGGGGACCGACCTTTGAGTTTTATTTTGAAGAAGCGTCAACTTAGAGGCTTCCACTCGCTCTCGCTTTTACTTAGACTTTTCAATGGCCAAGGAAGATTGTCTCAGACCTTGGACACATGGCACCTTCTCGCTGAACTCTCAAGCTTTTTAACAGACTCTACCGGATTGAGACACGTGTTGAGCCCGTGCTTGTTTGGGGTCTCTACTTTTGGGGACCATCTCAAGATGTGCCATTGAGATGCGTGGCAATTTGAAAAGTCAAAAGGTATGGAGGTGAACTCTATGGGAAAATTTGGGAGACTGCATAATCGAGCCATGGTTCCTTTGGGACCCACATTGGGACATTTGTCAAGCCCATTTTTCAAAGGCGAAGGGGCGGAGCAAATTGAGAAAAATTTCTTTTTTTTCCAAAAGGTGTAAAATGTAAAAAGGAACCCCAAGCCCATGTTAACTTGGATCTCCCACGTGGACGAACCAAATTCAAAAGAGAGATCAATGGAAATTGTGCATCTGTATCTAATTTTCTACCATTTCTACTCCAATTCTCCTGGGATGTGAATTTTTATGGTTTTTTATCATTTCTTGGTGTCTCCTACATGCCAAATGAAAAGGAACATTAATTTGATATCCTAGTTTTGTTAGGAAGGTCTGAAAACATCTTTTACCATTAAATATGTAATCTGACTATCAGATTCGATCTGATCTTTCTTTCCTTGGCATGCAAGAAACCAATTGATATCTTGGTTTGGTGGGAAAAATATGAAAACATCTTTTACCATTAAGATGTGATTTGACTATCGGGTTCAATATGATTTTCCAGTCTTTCCTTCGTTGGCACACAAAGAACCAGATTTAACATATTAGAGGAGGAAGTAGTTAGCGCATAAGATGATGTAGAATGACTTACTGTGTGAAGAATTGAATGTTGGAAATATTTGGAGAGATTTTCCCTCTGCGCACCTGACAATTTTTTTGCAAATCTGATTCTGGAGTCACAATCAAGGTCAGTAATACGTAATGGTGCTTTGAATGTTTCTAGTTTTGGGGGAAAACTTTTTGTAAATGAAATGTTATAAATTTCATGAATTTGTCATGTAAATGGTTGGAGTGTTAGAGGTCGGAAGCTAATTCTCGAGAGAAAAGTTTGACAGAGCCAATCTTTTCTCGAGACATTATCCGAGGAACCTGTTTATTTCTTTTGTGTTAAATTTGATCATGTCAAGGTGGTTGCGAGTGTACAACCATTGATAAGCTCTGAGATTGTTCTAGAAACTTTTCCCTGCTGATGAATTTAATCAAATTTGAGTTAATTTGTGTTGACCTTGAGGAAAGTTGTGTCTGTTTAATCTTTGAATGTCTCGTAAATAGTTTTTCTTGTTCCCATTGCAATATTGAATTAAAATCTTTGTGAATCACACAAGATCTTAGCTTTGTGATAGTTTGGTGGCATTTACAATTTTATTTATCAGAAGAGATTTCATTTGATAGTGAAATAAACAAATTTAAAATCAATTTACTCCTAGCATGATGATTAAGATTGTTTGTTATCCTTTGAGGGTATCTTAGGCGTGATAAAAAAAAGGTTGGTAATGTTTAGTTAAGTTTTTCCAATTTGATCCTTCATTTTGGATTCTTAAAGTTTGTGTGAAAACATGTTGATCTGGGCCTCCATTGAAGCACACCTTCTAGTTAAAGGAACATTCTATTTGTTCTGAAGCATTTTTTTTGTCAAGCCTTCCATTTTTTGTAAAATCTCTCAAAGATTTGGCAAGTCAAAATCCACTCGCCTCACCTCCCACAAAAATTAATTTAAAATCAACCAATCTCGCCCATACCCCTTTTTTGTCCTGTGTATGTACAAATGCATAATATCTCATTACCAAAACATATAGAAACAATCAGGTTTTCATTTTCTTTAGTAGCTCGAACCTTTCTCGTAAAATATCTCCATTATCTACGGTGGCAACTTGTGAGAGTTAGATTTGTTCTCAGTATTGATCATGTTTTCTTCAAGGTCTTCTTAATAACTTTGTAAAGAAGGACATCTCCATCTCCTCCACAAACAGCAAGCTACAAAAGGGTCCTCCCACCCTGGTTGAAAGGCACAACTATAAAGTAGTGAGGATAGATCAAGTCCTCTTAAGGGTGCTACCCATTTCTCCACATCTGAGTGATAAAGAGCAAGATGCATCTCTTCCCTGGCTACAAAACGACACACAACATGATCTTCTTGTCTCTAAGCTTCCTGTCAAATCTGTGATGTTGCTCAGCTTCTGAGGGAGAATCAATTTGGGTACTAACACCGTTCATAAATGGTTGGAGTGTTAGATGTTAGAAGTTAATTCCTGAGAGAAAATTTTGATAGAGCCCATCTTTGTGAGACATTATATGAGGAACATGTTTATTTCTTTTTGTGTTAAATTTGATCATGTCAAGGTGGTTGCGAGTGTAAAGCCATTGAATAGCTCGAGATTGTTCTATAAATTTCCCCTTACGATGAATTTAATCAAATTTGAGTTAATCTGTGTTGACCTTGAGCAAAGTTGTGTCTGCTTCATCTCTGAATGTCTGCAAATAGTTTTTTTTGTTCCCATTGCAATCTTGCATTGAAATGGGGAGAATTCATGTAGGGAGGCATAAGAGTTATTTCATGTTTTGGAGGGAGTTTGGGTTGGGTGCCCCACCTTGGACAAGGAATGCTTGCATTTCTTACTTGTTCTTGTATGAGGGAGGCATAAGAGAATGAGGGAGGCATAAGAGTATGTGGGAGGCATAAGAGGTACTTGAGGGAGGCATAAGAGTATGTAGGGGTTTTGAGATATGTATTGGAGGTTTTTAAGGTGGGCACCCATTTCCCATTGGGAGGCATAAGTGGCCTCCCCATAGGTTCTTGCTCCTTTGGCTCTTCATTTAGAAGCCTTGTATATTTTGTTGTTTCTCCTTCTTGTGTTTGTAGTTTGAGTTGAATGTGCATTTGGAATGGTTGTGAAATACTTGGTTTGTGATGTGGAAGCTTGTTGTTGCCATGTGTTGGAATCACCTCTCATTGTAATGTGGTTGGGGCTTAGGGGCCAATGAGGAGGATGGATTCTCCTCCTCATTGGAATTCTTGGTTAGGTGGAGAGTGTTTCCTCTCCCCCTTTTTGTTGTGGACATGTGATGGGAAAATGGAGCTTGGTTGGAAAGTTGATCTTGGAGCTATGCATGAAGACCAAATTTGAAGTTCATTTTAAGTTTTCCTTCTTGTAAAAATTTTCCACTTTAAGTGGAAGACATTGTATTAGTATTTGTGATGGAAAAGTTGTTTTGATTTTTGGATATGTAAGTTACATTGAATGTTAAGAAAAAAGAGAAAATCTATTTTGTAAGTTGCTTTTGGATGGAATTAAAAGGAGTTGTAAATAAGAATTATTTCATTTTATTGAAGTTGATTTATTCCCACAAAAATATGTTGTTCTTGTTCTAAATATATTGTTGGAAATATTATTACAAACTCTCTTTTGGAAATTTGGAAAGTGTATTGGGAAATGTTGCATCTCCTTTTGTCATTTGAAAGGCATGCATTGTAAAGGTTAGACTATGTATACTTGTTCTTGTATTGTTGATGGAAAGAGCTCTTATTAAAATTGTCTTTCAAATAGGCCTATGAAGTAGTCTATTTGCTATTTCTAGTATGCAACTCTCTTTTTAAAACTATTGCTAATCTATCAAAAAATTAGTTAATGGAAAAGAAATGCATTCTCTTTGATTTTTTTATTAAATTGTTTGAGAACAAAATAATAGTGCAAGTATTCAACTTATCAATAATACTAGCTATATTTCCTTCACAATCTTTGATAGTAATATCAATGTTTTAAATATTAATAACAAAATACTATAATATTAGAGGGGATATATTAATATGAAAATACACTAATATTTAAATACTATTAATTTTAATATATATATGATAAATTTTAAGTAAACTATATATATTAAATAAGATGGAGTCTACGTAATGTTAAAAACTTTCAATGAAAACAATTTAAAGAAAAAACCGAACCTTTTAAAAGGATGCGTGGAATCCCTAGGCCGCGGCCTATGTGTTAAGGCCTAAGAATTAAGGTGGGGTGGGTGGGGTCGATTACCCCACCCCCATTTTTTTAATGTAACCAACCCCAAATCCTTTACTATCCCCACATATGTAATTAACCGTACGCATTACCAACTGCGCATTTAGTGAAACCCACGGCTATTACTACCTCTGCAAGTTTGGTTAAATGCAGACTCTGCTAATTATCTCACGGCCGAACCATTTAAAAATCGGGATATATATATATATATATATATACTAAATACCACTGCATTTAAATTGTGTTCTCGGGTTCCTTTCAATATTAATTTTTTTCAAAATAGATGCATATATACATATATATGTATACAAGAGTATATACATACATATGTGTATATAATCTCTCACACACATGAAGAACTATGCCATTTAAATACTTAATCAAATGGGGCAAAAACCCACAAGCCCATTTGGGAAAATCGAAGAAAACGAGCTAAATAAAATATATAAATACATTTAAAAACCCTAAATGAAGGTATGCACAAATAAGACCTTGTTAATTGTTCAAACCTTGCGGGGACTTTGTTAATTGTTCAAACCTTGTGGAATAAAATAACTTGGGTATTTATTTATTTTGGCCCCTTTAACCCTCTAAATTTATATATGGAATATTTAACTATAGTAGAAATTTAATTGTTTATTAAATTAACACTTAGGGAGATTAAACATACTTAGTCAAATCCAATGTATTAAAGTATAATGTAGTTTTTAAATAGTGTGTTATCATGGGAAATTATTCACCAGAAATTAATGCCTTTGAAACATCAATGTGGCAACTGTCGTTTTCAAAAACTTTTGTGGGCACACTTTTAAAAAAAAAATATTCCATAATTTTTCTAGCTAACCCTAGGTTGTTATTGGGTCTCATGCGGGCATTACAATTTATAGGTCTTATTCACATACTACTTTTCATATGATTCCTAAGTGATTAAACTAGCAATTGATAGTTATCTTTGGCCTTTTGTTGGTATTTCATGTCTTCTTTCGGCCTCGTATACCCTATAGCCCATCAATACTTTACTATTTTATCTTTTGACTCAAGACACTAGT
Organism: Taxus wallichiana var. yunnanensis; assembly: GCA_018340775.1. Classification (NCBI taxonomy): domain Eukaryota; kingdom Viridiplantae; phylum Streptophyta; class Pinopsida; order Cupressales; family Taxaceae; genus Taxus; species Taxus wallichiana. The sequence goes on along the minus strand of CM031234.1, from coordinate 488,792,476 downwards.
GCCCGATCAAGATGCCAACGCCTAGGTGCCCTCATCCCCCTTGGGTTCCCTCGACCTCTTTGTACTTTACTCTCTGTTGGGCATATTTTATTTTTGGGCATCTTATTTTCTTATAGATTGGCCTTCCAGCTTTTAATTTAAAAATTCAACCAAGGAAATCATCTAAATATAATATTATGTTACCATAATAAAGGAACAAGCTCTAAGAATCTACTATCACCACCTAAGGTTGCATTCAAAGGCATTTCAAGAGTATCAAAGAATTCATCTAGCATTCACTCAAGGGACAAGGGATCGCACTTTTTGCATACATGCATATGAGAGGAAGTTCATTTTGACAGGACACACATCTACTTACATTGCTACATTTATCTATTTCTCGTTATTCAAGTGCATCTTGCGCAAGAGTCACCTAGGAACGGTTCTTACACACACACACACACACATGAGAACTACATGGAGTCTGAAATGTAGTGCGTTGCTTTGTTGTAATCTTACTCTTTTGGGTGACCACTGGGTCAGTTTGACTACCCATCCGAATCTTTCTTTTATAAGATTTTATGTGTTTTGGGGTTTCGTAAAATATCATTTGTTTTTAGGTTACATGCGAATTATGCGGGCATAGTGCAAAAACAAGAGACAAACATGAAAGGTGAGCAACCATCTTGCGATACATAAGAAACTAGTTTCTGACCATTTTCGTAGTCACGGGTGACCAATAGAGGTCTTCACACCTTAGTTCCCTTGACCTAATCTAGGCGCCCTAGTCTAAACATATCTAGTAGTCACACAATTTTTTTGAGAACAGTTGCAAAATTTTATTCCTCCTGTTTATCAGTCTTCCACTGGCACACTTCAGATCAATTGCGAAATCAACTAAGTATTTTATTTCCTCTCTTGAACTTACGGTTTTAAATTCATCTAGCTTATTGTTTGTGTCAATTCTATGTCATAACATTTATTTATCATATGTGACTCGAAATATCTTGGGTTTAGCATAAATTTTATATTTTTAAAATCAATAATACCTCAAAATGATGATGATTTAGTTTAAAATGGTGTACAAAGTGGTCAAATGTTTCCACAAAATCTAGCTCCAATGACACCTCCAGTTCATACTTCAACGAATTTTCAGCAAGGAGAAACTTCATGGAATGTAGTTGTTCTTGTTGAAGTGATGATTCAAATCCTACTATAGCCACAATGAGATCACATCTCACAGATATTTCATGAAAAAATAATTTTGATTTATACAAAAATTTTAGATTGTCTTCTCATGATCCAATTTATTTTGAAGACACATTAAAAGAGGAAAATTAAATAAATGTACTAGATACTAAAATTGATGCAATCAAAAGAAATGACAAATGCGATTTAGTGAATCTTCAAGAAAGAAAATATCCAACTGATGTGAAGTGGGTGTATAAAACAAAATACAAATGATAATGTTGAAAAAAAAGGTAACATTAGTTGTAAAGGGATTTTCATAACAACGTAGTGCCGATTATAATGAAACATGTTTGTCGATAGTAAAACTTGACACACTTGTCAAAATAGTGCTAGAAATAGAAATGCCAAATTGGTGGATAATGTTTCAAATGAATGTCAAATAAACATTCTTGAATGTGTTTCTTGAAGAGAAAGTGTATGTGCAATAGTCGCCAAGTTAATAAGTTTAAGGAAAAGAACACAAAGTATGGATATTTAAGAAATTGCTTTATAGGTGTCTATAGCCTAAAGAAAACACCAAAAGCTTGGTATTGTTGTATTATCTCATATATATAAAGTGAATGATTTCAATGAAGCGATGAGTGAAACTATATTTTATATAAAGATGAATGAAAAATATCAATTTTTGATTGGATGTTTATATTTTGATGATCAATTTTTAGCAATAAATCTATCATTTGAAGTGTTCAAATATGCATTGAAAATTCAGTTTCAAATGATAGATTTAGGTCTCATGAAGTATTTTCATGACATTGAAGTGAATCGGTTAGAAGATGGAAGTTTAAAATGTCTAAAAAATATTCAAATGATGTATTGAAGATCTTTCAAGTGGTGAATAGAAATCAAGCACCAACTTCAATTTTCACAAGAACAAAGATAAGTAAGGAAGATAAGGGCTCCAATGTTGATCTAACCTTGTATAAGAGACTTGTTGAAAGTCTCATGTACTTGACTTCCACAATCCCGAGATCATGTATGGAGTAATACTTATATCAAGATTCATGGAGTCACCGAAGGACTCACATTGGCAAGTTGGAAAGAGGATTCTAAGATATAATGGAGGAACCATAAGACATAGAATTTTGTATATAGAAACAATTGATTACAATTTAAAAAGCTATATATATAGTTTTCGGTAGCACAAATGGCGGAAGAGTGTTTTTAGAAATATTATTCATTTTGGATCAAACACAATATCATGGGCATCCGAGAAGCAATCCATTTTTATTATATCATCAAATGAATTAGAGTGCATATTAGCCACATCCACAACATATCAAGTAGTCTCGGATGCAAATAGTGTTCTCATGTCTTTTATATGATCAAGAAGAAACTCATATATTTCGAACAACTCGTCTCTATATATGTGAAAGACTCCTGTCTTTTACAAGACAAGCAAGCAAATCAAGACAACATATCATTTCATCATCATTTTTCAATAATGGTGAGATCTACTTAGATTTTTTCAGATCTGAATATCAATTTGGTAATATTTTTACAAAGCCATTAGCTCAAGAGAGTATTGAATATTTTAGATATTGTATAAATGTCATATGATAAGCCCATATTAGAGAGGGTGTTGGAAATAGAGTAATCTTGCCAACTAGCATTTATAAATTCAAAGTCAATATTAGAATAAGTATGTATTTAATTTAATGTCACCTCCATCTTGAGGAGGATAGTGCCTATATGCATATTTAATGTTTTTAGGTAGCTTGTAGTAGAAGTAAGGAACTCCCGTAACCCTAAGATTTTCTATAAATAAGAAGTCATCGCAAGTGTCTAGAAATGTTTAGCATAGTCTACGTATGATTTTATTATTAGACTAGTTGTTATTATTTATTCGATTATTCTCTCATATTGTTTGTATCTACTCCATCCGTTACGCGGAGTATAGTTTATTCATGTACCTATTAATAATGTATGTGCTTCTGATTTAATAATATGAGTAAGAGATATTCTATCTCTAATTATTCTCCTCAATATCCTTCTCACAATCTGGTATCATAGCAAACTTGATCTCTGACCTGTGCATTTGAAGGAGAGACAAATTAGTGGTGGAAGAAGCATAGAGGAAAAGGTTGCGTGGAGAGGAGAGTAAGGCTGTGTGAACATATTTATGTTGAGCCTACGTGAACAGCAACACGTAACATTCCATTTTTGTTTTTTTGTTGGACGAGGTCATCCAAAGCATTGCGTGGAAAGGAATTTTTATTTCTTGACAAAAGAGAAATTCTTCTCTCGCTACATGAAAGAGACCAGTCTATTTTTTATCTGCCAAAACCACGTGGAGGATTGGTTGGTTCCCAGCTACACAGAGCTTTCCCTTGGAATTTAAATGTAGAAGCAAGAATTAAATTGTGCAAGTCACTAGAATATTTCAATGTCCAGTATTTTGCCAAAAAGAAACAAATTCACCAACATTAATTTCAATGTCCCCACGTCCAGGGTTGAAAGCAATGCAGGTCACTTTGAATTTAGTAGATTGAATGGAGAGAGGAACAAACTAGAAGGATCTAAGTGAGGAAGAAAGAAGAATTTGAAGTGCCTTGCAAAGGAGCAGACGTCTATGGAGGAGAAAAATGTTTGAGTTCATACCAGAAACCTACGTGAAGACCATTCATCCATCTGCAGTGTCTCAGGTAGATCCCTACATGAAGACTGCCACAGGATGCTCTAAAAACCAAAAAAAGAAATAAAAAACATCAGTGTCAGCTTGGACGTGGGAGAAATTAAAGTGACCAGGATACCTGCAAATCGATATAAATATGAGGAAATAACTTTCACATCAACGGTGAATGCCAAAGATAGATGGAACGAAGCCAAGGCAACATGGAGTCTCTAAAAGCCACACCAAATCACGAGCATGAATGATACGATCGAGACTGCTGAAATCTGCAACATTACCTCGCAAGCAAAGAACATAATCCGTAAGCTCCTGAAATCTCTGGGTTCTACTTTGCACTGCTCAACAAGCTACGCAACACCAACAACCTTGTCTTCGATGAACTAGTTCGCAAAGGACTCTTGTAGTATTTCTTTTTGATGTCAGCTTCCAAGCAAAGTGAATTCAAGAGGATATAGAAACCGGGTATGACACCAATTCTGAAGATGAAGAAGAAATCCCTAGAAAGCATCACCATATCTAAGCACGCGAGTATCGTGAGCATCTACGGTACTTCTCATCAATGAGTAACATTGTAATATCTCTTGGAATCAATAAATATTTATTTATTTATTTTTACAATGTCTGCACCAAAACTTCTACTCTCGGATGCTCAATTACTTAAAGGGCCAAATTTTGTGGCCTGGAAAACAAAAATGAGGACAATCCTTCAGTTTGAAGGATTATGGGCATTTTCATAGGGTCTATGACCGTTCCCACAACCCCTGATGAATTAATGAAGTATGAGATGGCTAGTGCCAAATCCTTGATGTTGATAATGCTCAGTATCAATGACGATGTGCAAACGCATGTTCGAAATGCGAGAGAAACCAAAGGAGGCCTGGGACAAGTTGACAACCATTTATGAAGCCAAAAATCATACTAAGATCCTCCATCTTCAGTCAAATTTGCACACCCTCTCTATGGGGTCAGATGAGAAAGTTGAGGAGTTCTTACGTCATGTGGTTGAGCTACGATCAGATTTATTAGTGCTCGGTGAAATGGTGGATGAAAAATTCTCATGCCGATCACCTTAAGAGCACTCCTTCTCAATTCCGAGTGTTCGTTATGACACTGAATATATCTAAATAAATAGTGGCATTTGAAGAACTCAGAACTTCTACCGCATCAAGAGGCGATTAATTAAGCCCAAGAGGAGACTTAGGATAAATCCATGTTCTTAAAGCCATACTGTGGCCAGAAGAATTGGAAGGGTTCCCCAGAGAAGCCAACTCAAGCACAATCAAATCAACAACATAAATATCAAAATTCAAAGAGGTGGTGTCACATTTGAATAACCAACACTCACGACACTAATCACTGCTAGTACAATGGATTGAAACAAGGGTCTTCGATTCAAACAAGCACATCTAGGCATGAAGATTTTCAAAAATCCAAATGACATCCTCGCCAAAGAAAGCAGAAGGGACATCTTGCAGCCCAACAAGATGATGAATATGATGAGGAGACATCAAAAGCAACTAGTTTTGGTAAGAACCTTGTACTAGTCTCTCGACTTCGCAACCCACGAAGAGAGTCTGGCTGATAGACTCGAGTGCCATCTAGCATTTGTTAGGTGACAAGAAACTGTTTGATTCACTAAACGAACAACCCACTGAGATCGGGTTCAGATAACATATGACAAAGAGTACATTGCAAAAGGAATAGGAAATGTCACCATTCCTCTAGGACCACGAAAATGTATACTTACAAAGGTACTATATGTTCCTAGCTTGACTAAAAACCTCTTGTTAGTGACTCAACTCTTGAATCATCACCTAAAGGTATAATTTCTTGTCCAAAATGGCATTAAATCATGCTTGATCTCTAGACAAGGTACGGTTATTGCTAGAGCATTTCTAAAAGATAAGTTATTTGCTTTAGATATTATTTCATCTTCTATAGTAGCTTTATTTTCCTCAACAGTAGAATCTACAACCCTCTGTAATTTTAGATATGGTCACTTGTCGGTTAGTTCATTTTATCAGATGAGTTCAAAAGCAATGGTCCGTGGATTACCCAAATTGTCCAGTTCATTGCCTATTTGCCTTGGATGTCTTGTAGGAAAACAACATAGGGATCCATTTCATGTGACCACCTTGCATGCCAAGAAGTGTTTGGAGGTAGTTCATACCGATCCGAACGGCCCGCCGCATGCTTCATTTTCAGGATACAAGTACTTCCAACTATTCGTGGATGACCACTCTTGAAAGATGTGGGTTTTTTTCCTAAAGAAGAAAAGTGAGGCTCTTCAACATTTCCAGAATTTATATCATCGTGTTGTGAAACAGACCGACAATATTTTCTTCTACTTCGCTCGATCGAGGGGGAATTCACATCAAAGAATTTCTTTTCCTTCCTCAACCAACAAGGCATTAAGTAGAACCTAACTTCTCCTCGCACACCCGTAAAAACGACATTGTTGAATGTCACAATCGCACGATGATGGAGATGGCTAGATGCATGCTAACAAAAGCAAAGATAGAGGAACGCTATTGGGATGAAGCGGTACAGAGATAGTTGTATATCTTCGCAACGGGGGCATCGACAAAGATTCTACAAAATAAAGCTCCAGAGGAGGTATGGAGTGGTAGAAATCCATCAATTTCTCATTTATGAGTATTTGGTTACAACATACATGCATGTCCTAGCTCAGAAGAGAAATAAGGTTGAGCCAAAGACATACCCATGCATCCTACTTGGCTATAGCACTACCTCAATGGAATACCGTCTCATGGATCATGAGACAAAGAAAATATACGAGATTCGGGATGTGGTTTGTGACGATTCATCCTTTGACTCAGTAGTGACAATAGAAGAACCATTACCAACCACCTCTCACCGACTAGTCTCTGAATCAGATGATCAACCAGAGGAGACTACTCAGAGAAAAGATGTGTTTCCAGGAGAGCTTTTTTTGACCTTGGAGAACTGGAGAATGTGACTCCACATCAATCCACATGGCAACAAAATAGTTCTTCTCAAAAGCATCCAAGTTCTCGTCTGAAGTGGGTACAAAGCACCATCAAGGACTCACATTTGCAACAACTCCCAGATACATCATTTGGAGTCAAAACAAGGAGTCAAACAAGAAATGAGGTAAATTTTGCACTCATGAGTTCACTAATTAATAGATCTGAGCCTTTGATAATGTTCATGAAGCACTCATTCAACCTCAATGGAAGGAAGCCATGGATATAGAAATTGACTCACTTAAGAAAAATCGACATGGGAACTTGTCGATCTTCCTACAAGAAAGAAACCCATAGGCTGCAAATGGGTTTTCAAGACAAAATATAAGGCAGATGGATCCATTGACAAACATAAGCATGACTTGTAGAAAAAGGATATGCTCAGAAAGAGGGCATTGACTATGAAGAAACCTTTGCACCCATTGTGAAGATCAAGACCATCAAAGTAGTTTGCACACTTGCAACACGAAAGGATGGAGACTTCATAGATGGATGTCAAGAGTGCTTTCCTAAATGGTGATCTGAAAGAAGAAGTGTACATGACCCAACCTAAATGATTTGTTGATGAAGAGCATCCTAAGAAGGTATGTCGTCTCATCAAATCACTGTATGGAATGAAACAAGCTCCAAGGGCATGGTATATCAAGATCAATGATCAACTTCTGCAACATGGGTTCACTTGTAGCCCCTCAAATTCCAATTTGTAAACAAAAGACGATAGGAAATGAAATTTCCATTTTTGTGTATGTAGATGATATTGTGATCACTAATAGTTCGGAAGATTAGGGATGTATTGTGAAGAATGATCTCAAAAGAACCTTCGACATGACAGATTTGGGGCTACTACATTATTGTCTTGGCTTGGAGATATGGAAAACGTGCATCACATTTTTTCTCCCAGATAAAATATGCCAAGACACTCCTGGAAAAGTACAATATGTATAACTATAAACCTATATCCACTCCCATGGAAAATGGCTTGAAACTTTCACGATTCCAGGATATTTCACCTCAAGTAGATGCTACTCTCTACAAGCAATTTGTTGAAGGACTCATCTACTTCACATATACCATACCAAACTTATGCTATGTTGTCAGCTGTCTTTCTAGGTTCATGCAGGAGCCAAAGAAATGTCACTGGACTACATCAAAGCATGTTTTGAGGTATGTCCAAGGTACAATTGATTATGGTCTGGAATATGAGAAGAATGATCAATTCTTCTTATAGGGATACATTGACTCAAACCACGCCTGATTTGTTGAGGACAAGAAGTCAACCTCAGGATACACATTTCGTCTCGAAACTGGACTTATCTCGTGGATAAGCAAGAAGCAGAATGTTGTTTCTATCTCATTCACAGAGGTAGAATATCGTGCCGCACGAGGAGCTGTGTGCAAAGTGATATGGCTATGTTGCATTTTGGATGACCTAGGAATTCCTAAAAAATAGTCACCTGTTCTCTATTGCGATAGTGTGTTAAAGCTCGTGCAGAATCCAATTTTTCATGAACGAACAAAGCATATTGAGATTGATTTTCATTTCATTCGAGAGCACATCTTGAACCATCACATTCAACTCCAATATTATCCTACAGAAGCACAAGTTGCCGACATTCTCACAAAATCTCTTGGAAAGTGAAATTTGAATTTTTCAGGGGTCACATTTGCAAAAATAATGTAATAAGGGGGAATGTTAGCATAGTCTACATATTATTTTATTATTAGACTAGTTGTTATTATTTATTCCATTATTTTCTCATATTGTTTGTATCTACTCCATCCATTCTGGGGAGTATAGTTTATTCACGTACCTATAAATATTGTACGTGCTTCTGATTTAATAAGATGAGTAAGAGATATTCTATCTCTAATTATTCTCCTCAATATCCTCCTCACATAAATCAAGAAAGAAAAAGAGGTGCGAAGTCTTTGTGAAAATTCCAATAAAAGTTGTTTGTTTTTGTATATTAAGTTTGTGTTGAATTTCTCATTTCATCTATAAATGGTGGTTTTTTTTTTTTTTTTTTGTTTGACTGAATGAGATCACATACCATCACAAAAGTATCAACCTTCTCTAACCCTTCAATTTTAACATCTAAAATTAACTCTACATGGTTTATATAAGATCATATAATTGCAAATAAATGTTATTAGATACGTGAATTATTAGCATTTATTGCATTATAGATTCTAATTTATGTTTGCACATATTTAATTAATTTCTTAACTAGCAAAATCCAAATTTCAAATTTGTTACTTCTCAGTCATAAACACACATTCTTCAGCGTGATTTAAGCCAACTCACATGTACTCCCAAAACACATGATACAAAACACAATTTAAATAAGGAAAGAAGAAGACAAATCCAAACTGACAATGCGTTACGTTTCAAGACTCATCACAAAACCAGTATATGTTTGTATTTTGAATGAAATGGATATTTGTCTTTATTGGTTTTTTATATTTGTATGATGGAATCTTTCAAAGTCGATTTCATTTCGTAAAATATCATTCAAAGGTTTTATCAATTGATTTTTTGAAATTCAATTTCATTGGATATATCAATTTCTGCATATAAACATCATCTGCACTCAAGTTACAGGTAATGTAAATAACCACCATCAGCAATTAATAATTGTGAAGAGTTTGAGAGATGCAACTGCAAAGAAGGGCAACCATGAAAGTAATAAACAAGCACTAAAACGGCGTACAGACCGTTCAATGGTACAGATGGTGGAGAAGGCGAGGTTTAATAACGGCCTCCAAAGGAACTGCCTTGGGCATTGTCAACCCAAGTCCCTCTCTCATCTCGATTACAGTCCCCTCTGGAACACTCCACTCAAAGCTCTGTAGCAACCGCGCCAACGTATACGAAACCACACACATTGCAAGAGACATGCCTGGACACATTCTCCTCCCGGAACCAAACGGGATCAGCTCAAAGTCCTGCCCTTTTACATCAATATCCCTCTCGCTCTTCAAAAATCTCTCCGGGTCGAATTCTGTGGGCCGTTCCCACACACAGCACGGTCCTCTGAATTGCCCAAACATTCACCAACAGTCGTGTTTCTGCGGGGACATGATACCCTCCAACGGTGCATGCTTCCGTAGATTCATGGGGAATCAGAATAGCGCCCGCTGGATATAACCTAAAAGTTTCTTTTACAATTGCCTGGAGATACTTCAGCTTGTGTAGATCTGATTCTTCTATTAAGCGGTCCCGTCCAATATGTGAGTCAAGCTCTTGCTGTGCTTTTCTGAGAATTTCGGGATTCTGTAACAGAGCTGCAAGCGCCCACTCTATGGTTATGGCGGATGTATCTGTGCCCGCTGTGATGATGGCCTGGAATTCCAGAATTAAATGTTCAGCAACCGTCTCAAATCGCTCAATTCAAACAATATAAAATCTGAGTCTTATAACGTGATGGCTATTGCTAAAATTGAAACAATATAGTCGAGAGGAAGCCCGAGTGGAAGGCTAAACCTAATTCAGGCTGTGCAGAGTCATTTGGTTAAAGATGAACACGGATTGTTTGGTAAATGGGTTCAGCTTTGACGGGTTGAACGCGCCCGCTCTTTGCAGGTGCAGGTACAATCGTATGATTAGGTTGGAAATGGCAGTGGTCGGCTAAAAAACAGTAAAAATAATGTGGAAGGAGGGTTGTCATATTATGGCCGGATAATCAAGTAGGTGAAATTAAGAACAAAAGAAGTTATGAACACAGTTAATAGATTCAATTTGACACTAACAAATTAAGAAAAAGCAAGAATGATCTGAGAGTCATATGCCTTGGAACTGAATGCTTTTTTGAAGAGATTTTTTTCTTGTTTTGAACAACCGTCCACTCCTTGTTAAGATCACGAACAGAATCAAAGTCGCACGGAAGTAGAACATCAATAGAAATGATAGGCCGAAATAAAAACTTAGAAGGAGAAGAGGAAGATTCCCTCTACATAACTAACCCTGAAGAGACTGAGGATTTGCATCAATGAATGCAATTCGTGTAGAGGCACCTGAGGAAGATTCTCAACAAACAGAGGAGTAGATTCAACCCTTGAAGTACATTTTCCAGAAGGTGAATCTTCAACATGAACAAGGGGCTTCAATGCTAAAGTGAGAAGGAGAGAATCCTTTCACCCGCCAAATTAGCCCCACTTTTGCGCTTGGATTGCCTGCAAAAACTTTGTTACAAGACGTCCTCTAACTTATTATGTTTGATTGTTTGGGAGATCTCCTTAAACTTATTTACAGATTTTCTTTCCTGACTGCGCTACCACAATAATCGCAACGAACATGCATACCTACAATCTAATTAACTTGAGGATTCCACTAACATCCAGTAAAATCTAAATTTTGTCACCTCTTATAATGAATGTTGACTCAAAGGTACACAGTTAACTTAATACGGATTAGCATGATTTGTTTTTCTACAACTGACTGAGTCAAGGAAACTTCATAATAATGTCTTCCCTTTTCAGTAGTTTATGGACGAAGGAAAAACTCCAATCGAGTTGTGGGAAAATTCTTGCCTCAAAGCGAAAAAATAAATCATGATTCAGTTCACGTTTACGGTTTTATGATTTCAATTCATTTAATAAATCACGCAGGTCGCCTAATATTGTAAAATCAAGACGGCAGAAATAATGGACGGAGAAACTCACAATAGCAGAGGCCTTCACCACGGTGTCGTTATCATGGGACAGAATTTCATGGTTGTCTGTTGCAGAAATGAGCACATCAATCAAATCCTCTGTTACTTCAGAATCCCACCTCCGCTTCTCACGATGATCGTTCACCAAGGTTTGCATAAAATCATCCCTTTTCTTCTGCAATTTTATCATAGCCACTCTCAGCCCGTGCAGATCAAACCACTCCAGAAATGGCAGATAATCTGCGACGTTGAAAGTTCCCGCCAGAGAGAAGGTCTCGTCTACCAACTCTTTAAACTTCCTCGCTTGTTCCGAGTCCTCCGAATAAGCAGCTCCCAAGACATTTGTGCTCGCAACCATGCGCAAAATTATATTGAAAGTCAGCTGAGCGAGTCTGGATTTCATATTCACAGTGCTGCCCTGCCGTTGGGAAGTCTCAAACAAAGATCGCACGAGAGCAGAAACTTCATCTACGCGGACGTGTCTTAGCGACTCGAGTCTAGGAGCAGAGAAGAGCTGGAGCGCGCAGATTTTGCGAAGGTCCCGCAAGTAAGGACCGTAAGGAAGCCATGGCAGGACTTTGGAGTCGTATCCCATATGCTTTCCTGCTAAAACGCTGGGCCGCGAAGCGAAGATCTTGTCGTTCGTTTTAAGGCATTCTTTTGCGTGCTCTGAAGAAGAAATAACCAAAACTTGACGGCAACCGAGCTGGAGATGCATGACGGGTCCATAGCGCTGTGAAAGCGAGCACAGGGTTCGGTGAATGGGCTGCTTTTTCGTAAGCAGATGGAGATGGCCGATTATGGGCCACGAAGGAGGGTGAGGGGGTTTTAGCTGCCTATTATTGTTTCTATTTCTTAGATGCTTTAAAATTAGCAATAGGACTGCGAAAACCAGAACTATAGCCGTAGCTTCTTCCACGGCCATGATTCAACCAAAGCAGGAGAAGCAAGAAAGAATATGCAAACAATTCTTGAACGCACCACAAAACATTTCTTTCATTTGCCGGCCAATATTAAGCGGATCCTTACTTTATCTGTCTTATGTCACGACTTCATCTATGATCGCTTTTCACTTACGTAATTTCTGACCTAGATGGATCAGCTCGATCGATTATTCTCAAGTTTTACCTGGTCAGCATTACGTCTTATTTATTTGCTCTTCGCTCGTATGAAAGTTACGTCTGAAAATCAATTATTTGGCTTTCGAATTCATTTATTCTTATTTTTAATGTTCTCAGTTTTTATAAATCTTTATTCATTTCTTTATTTTAATTATTTTTGTCACTTTTAATTAATTCTCAATTTTTAAAAAATTAATTAATTTTTACAGTTGTATAATTTTTTAATAAAATTGTTACTTTCTATTAATTTTTAATTTTTATTAGTTTTTAATTTTAAATTGTTTATTTATATCAAATTTAATTATTTTTTATGAAATTCTATTTTTCTAATTTTTATATTATTTTTCATTAATTTTTAATTTTTAATAATTTGTATGAAATTTTATTTTTAATAATTTTTTATTAATTATATATATTTTTATTTTATTATTGATTTTAACTTTTATATATTTTAATTTACACTTATATATTATTTTTAAAATTTAATTATTTTCAATTTTTGACTTTAATTGATAACAATTTTAAATTCTTATTAAATTTTACTGTTATTAATTTTAATTTTGAAATTATTTTTCATTTTTAATTTTAAATAATTCTTTTAATTATTATTTTTATTTAAATTTATAATTTTTTGATATTTTTAGTAAATTATATATATTTTTTTAATTTTCAAACTTTTCTTAATTTTAAGTTATTAATTTTATACTAATTTTTTAAAATTATTTATTACTTTTTTATTTTTTATTGTTTATTAATTTTTAATTTTAATTTCTTTTAATTTTAATTTTTAATATTTTATTAATTTTATTAATTTTTAGTTTAATTTTTTACTTTATTTTTATTATTTTTATTTTTATTCATTTGTAATTTTAATTAATTATATATTTAATTAATTTTTAGATTTTAAATATTAAATTTTTAAAAATTATTCCTAATTAATAGGCTTGTCACTGTTAATAACACCAAAAGCGATATTGCTAGTTTAAGTTACTCTAAATCATGACTTCGTTCTTACGAAGTTTAGAGTGTCTACTCGGTATATGTTTATATGTATACTAGCAATCGCACATGAAATGTGCGATGGAAACGCCGAAGGGGATGTATTGAAGAAGTGAAGGTGGAAGGGTGGAAACGATAGAAAATGAAGATGGGTGATGAAGAAGTAGTTTGAGGGAAGATTAGTTGAAGGGCGGGGAAAATGTTGCGGGGAATCTATGTGAAACATATGTTTCCTATAACTACCCACCGTTTCCATCAATCTCTCTATTTTTATGGTTTTTATCTTGTACAATGTCTAGAATTTCTTTTGGGTGGCCGCATTTAGTTTGTTAGATAAGATGAAGACATGAATGGAAACTTGGAAATGAAAAATGGTGAAAATTTAACGAGGTCCAAGTTCGAAACCCAACCAAACTCTTTGCTTTTGTGTCACATTGTAGGGCTATTTTTTTATTTTAATCGTGAGTAATTGGAGGAAGGAAGGGGATATAGGAAAAATCATTGGTAATTGAGCCCTCCCAGATGGACATATCAACAACAATAAGATTTTATCATGGGGGTGGTTCACTTAGTACAAGTAAGGTATAATACGTTTGTTCGAAGAGTATTAAATAATAACCTTGATGTTACTTTTTACCTCTAAATATTCAATTGATAATACCTCCATTATATTATTAGGATGAAAATACCCCTATTTTATCCATGTACCTTACTTACCCATGTTTCCTTTATAATTCTATTCACACTTTATTATTTTGTACCCAAAACATCAAACAAAAAAATATATCATGGTTCCCACTCAATTATTATTTTCTTTATACACCTTTTCTGTAGAAAAAGAGTTTGAAGTCATTCAATACCTATTACCAATTACCTTAATATCAAGCTTTAATCATTTATCAATAGTTCTTCAAATATAATTAAGATAGTGAAATAATATCACTTGTGTCGAAAAGCATACTCAATTCTAGTTTTCTATCGTCTTATTATTTCTTAGTTAAGAATCTCCTAATTGAGATTTCCTTATTCAAAAAGAGATTATAATTTAACTTTATGACCACACTCATTTTACAATTTCAAGGTATTTAGTTTTAAAAACTAGGGTTCACATGTTTTAGTTTTATATAAAAATCAACCCTATCTCTCATTTGGCCCACCTCTCTACCATGTTGGTGCTCGTATTTTGTTTTTGTAAATTCAGGTATTGTTCAATAAGAATTTTAATTTTGAGCCAGGTGGTTCCTAATTTGAGTCCATTTCATTTAATAATTCACGAGGTTGGGTGTAAGTAATCCATGTAAGGGTTCATATCGTCTCCTAGTCTTGTAATTCTGCCCTTGTCAAGACCATCCTTAATATCAGTGGTGTAAAATAACATGGCAGTTGTTTCCCTAGATTGATAATGGAACACTTTGTCATATGCAGATTTAACATTTTTGTGAGGATACATGATGCATGTTTTCTCCCGAAATCCCTAAGAGGGGATATTTTAGGAAACGCGGAGGCCTTATAAACGATGCACGTAATAGTTTGCATTTTTATATGTTTATGATTGTGTAAAGTGTAAAACATTCCTCAACACGGAGGTCCTGATAAAGGAGTTAGGAAGCTAATAATCAGAGGTCCGAATAGGAAAAGCATATTGCATCTCTTGTTTCTCCGTAAGTGCAACTTGTAAAGATAACTCCAAGGTCTAATGATTTTTAATATATCAACCAAGTATGCGTCTTACAACCGTGAGCTAACGACGAAATGCATTTCACATTTTACAAAGGTTGTGTGCGTGTTACTTCACAATATATTCCTCAGGCCCATCGAACAATTGAGGAGGCTCATAAATTTACTAGCCGTACATGACCTAGGTATGTGAAAGTGGGAAACTTTGAATAATGTGGCAGAAATACGCAGGTGATAAGACATGAAATGCTTGCAACAGTTAGAAAGAGAAAAGGCTGAGAATTACAACGAAGTTCCCACGAACAGAATCTTCGATACTAGTGCAAGGATCCGAGGGTAATTAATATGAGATCTTGATATAAATACCCACTCTGAATTCAAACTCTCGGAAGTTATAGAAATTACCAAAGAAATGTTAAGGATATTTAAAGTAGAAGGTGTATTCGAAGAAAAAGATGAGTTAAAACATTTTTCATCCAAATTCTAGGCAACATCCTGGGCTTTGTTTGAATGGGTAAGTGAATTGGTTCTCTTTTCCTTGTGAATCTTTGAGGACGAGATCAAGTTTTTTTAGTAAAAGTCGGGATTGTTGAATGAGTGTCATAACCATGAAGATTCATTTAAATTCTCCAAAAACACCTCCAATTTCAATTCCCTCGGACAGAATCACAAATGGTGACCTTGTTAATGCTGACCTAGAGGAGTTTAGGAAGAGATTGCATGCCCCAAAAATAAGTGAAACTATGGTCTCTGTGGCTAGCAGTTATATTTACCTTGTTGCCTCTTTTCTCGCCACTACACAATGCCCAAAACTTATATTGGTATGCACCCAACATTATAACCCTATAACAAGAGAAGTTCATGATGGAAACATGGGCTTGGTTTTATCTTTCTACAAGGAAGTGTTTGATAGAATGTTGGGTTTTCTACCTACATGAGAGGAAGGTGCAATCACCATACAGTTAGCATAGTTGTATTGGAGCTCGCGAGTAAGAAAATGGACAAATTTTATGAATGACCATTATATGGTTACCCCTTAGGTCTCTGTCTCCCGAATGTCTATAAAGATTATCATAGAATAATTTATCGAGTAGGTTGGAGATGTGATAACATTATTGAACATAATGATGCATATGGAATCTAATAACATCATCTATGAATGGATGTTTCAGTTCATTGAGGTAATACTCATGAATAAAATTCCTCCCCCTTGGGCCGAAATAATAAGAAATTGAATTCATGAGCAAATGGTGGGAGTTTCCCAAATCACAAAAGGGTAAAAGGATCATATGGCGGAATTCTTTATGTAATTTTATTTGTTCTATAATATCACCTTCCATATAAATTTCCCGTTGTAGACAAAAGGGGATATCGTAGTGCTATGGTAAATAATTTATTTTTCGATTAAAATTGGAAAATTATGAGGAAAACTATAGGAATGTGTCTAATCTCTTCTTTGCGCATGTGATATATATTTCCATCCCAAATGGGAAACTGGTAGATTTTCCCAAGATGATAGGCACATTATTACCCAATATGGATGTTACTTCATCCAGTTCCATACTTTCTCTTATATCAGGGTTAGTGGTTTTGATGGGATCCCTTACTTACTCCCTAGGCATGTGGATGACAAATGGGCATTGATGGATTTGGAAAGGTAATTTTCTTGGTGCACTTTCCAGATCATCACCATTAAACATCTCACATCCTTAGTCAAGTTTCCTATGACTATTGGGAACTATACTTGCTCAAACATCCAAAAGGAAAGAATTCTTGGAGTCGAAATGGGTAGAGGTATGCTAGATAGATTTGAGGCCAGGCCTCAATATGATATAAAACAAATTTTACACAACATTACATCCAATCTAATGGAGCATGAGGCTCATTACAAATAATTTTGGATGGATTGTGGAGATGGTAAGGAAGTCAAGAAGAGTGATTATTCAAGGATGAAACTATCCCAGATGGTGGAATTTAGAATTATTCGAGATACCGATGGGTTGGAAGATGATAACAATGTAATCAATGATGATTACATCATGGTTGACCTCTCAAAATTTATCACTAGTCAATTGGGAAACTCATGAAGGAAAGACAAATCATGACAGGACTATGAATGCCATCCGACAATCTTAGAAGTGGTTGTTTTCAAAGGGTGTAGATGTAAGTTATAAAAACACTTCCGTATTAAGTGAGTACAAATATATTAATATACTCGGTGATGTCCTTCTCCCACATCAAAAATCCATGCCACCGAGATGTTTCGGGTAAGCAAGGGATAAGGCTACTTTTTAATAAGTTGTCAACATCAAAGGTAAGGGATGATTTGATTTCTTAGATCAGCAAAACAAGACCTTCCCTTACTAAGTTGATAAAGAGAATCGAGGATGTACTTCGGGAAGTGTGAGTAGAGCCCATGTTGTTTATGTTACCCTTTTGTAGGTTGTTCCAACATTGTCTTCAGGGTCAAAAGGGAAAGAAAAGGTAACAACCTATACTCTAAGGAGGTGTCAAGGAGTAAATTTATCCGAGGTAACTCATAAGGTAGCTGTTATCCTGATTTTTTCCCCATGGAAAAATTGATCAAACACGACCTCATACAGAAGAAACTCAGAAGCATCAGTTCAGTCCTGTGAGCTCATGATCGATCCCAAATCAAAGGGGAGGTAGGCTCGACAATAGAGGAGAAGGGTTGGGAAAGGAGGCCAACAACGTCAAAGGAGGTCGAGGCTCACGGAGAAGATTGAAGAAAGGGCTTGAAGTTTTTAGACTTCGCATGTGAGTCAACTCAGGAAAAGCAACAGACTCGCGGAAGGCGCCATGTGTTAGCTCGGTGCAATTCCAAAAGGCACATCAAAATGGAGACCCCAAATGTGCGTAGACCCTCCAGTGTCTAAAGTCTCAAAATTTGAAACATTCGTAGCGAAAGTCAAAGGACTCGCGAAAGGTGCCACGTGTCATCTCGACGTAACTTCAAAAGAAGAATCAAGAGTGGGTTCCCAAATGAGCGCGGGCTCGCCATGTGGTCAAAGTAAAAAGGGGACAGTCGGCCATTGAATCGAATAAGTAAAGAAGAGGTGACAAAAGCATCCACGTGTCATCTCGATGCATATTCAAAGGAAAAATGCGGAGGTAGGTCCTAAACGTGCGCCGACTCTCCACATGCCCAATCAATTGCACCTCCAAAGGTCGATCAAATAGAGTCTCCACATGAATGCGAATCCTCCATGTGTCCCGTGTCAGACATAAATTCTTCACCAAATAGTGGGACTTAGTCAAAACACAAAATATAAAACATGCCTATGAAGGTGCCATGTGCCTCATCGGCGTAAATTCAAAAGGAGTGACCCAAAGAGAGACCCCAAACTTGCACCAGCCCAACATGTGTCCC
Source organism: Taxus wallichiana var. yunnanensis (assembly GCA_018340775.1). Lineage (NCBI taxonomy): Eukaryota > Viridiplantae > Streptophyta > Pinopsida > Cupressales > Taxaceae > Taxus > Taxus wallichiana. The sequence goes on along the minus strand of CM031234.1, from coordinate 488,773,769 downwards.
AGGTCCAAAAAGGGAACAATGACCATTGAAAAGTCCAAGCTCGAGACAAGCCGAAGGAAGCCTCCACGTGTTAGCTCAGCGCATCTTCAAGGTTAAAATTTGGAGGTGGCCCCCATGCATGTGCTAGCTCGTTATGTAGTTAGGGACAGAGAAAGGCAATAGGCCGAATTAGCTAAATACAATAGGATCAGTGGAAGCCTCCATGTGCCTCGTCTACGCAACCTCAAATGTAAAATCTAGAGGCAGTTTCCAAATGAGTGTGAAGCCTCCACGTGTCTCGAGTCAGGTACAATGTCTCCGCCAACAAGAGGGGCTTAGGTAGAAGACAAAGGAAATAGAGCAGGCCCATGAGATGACACCATGTGTCTCTTTGACGTAATTTCAAGAGTGAAGGAAGGGACTGAATCTTCAAAATGCACGGGCCGCCATGTGGATCTCGCACGAATAGACCCAAAACCTAAAGCACCTTTAGGCAGCCATAACTTTCGACCAGAGCTTGGAATTGAGTGGGAGAAGACTTTTTGGAAAGCTCTCGGTGCCTGCTACTCACCTACCACCATTAATGATCCAGTCTGCCATTTTCAAGGCTTTCAAGTCTCTCACCTATCGCCATGATGAAGAATGGACTCCTTTCTTGCCCAACAAGGAACAACACATGGAGGCATGGGTCTTGCAATGAAGCCCATCAATGTCACAGGTGAATTTCAATGCTTTCTAGGGTGGTTGAGGCAGGATTCAAATTTTCCCTCTCTCCTTCTCTTATTCTTCTATATATTGTAAAGGAGGGGCATATTTCAAAAGGTTGGTCATATTTTCTCTCCTGCCCCCTCTCTCTTTCTTCCCTAGGGTCGAATGTGGAGCTTAAGCCTCCTCTCATTGCTCTGTAATGGCATTTTCTTACCTCTTTCCCACTGATGATGTACCGTGTGAACTCCTGGAGTAATAAAATCTATTTCATGATGCATTTTGTCCATCCTTTGCTTATTTTATTGTCTCTTCTCGCCTCTCATCATTACAGGGTATACTTGTGCATACTTTTGATGTCTATTATAGGTTTTGGGAGCTGTGTTTAATGGGTTGAAGTGGTGTTATGTGTGAACTTCATCTCTAGTTTGTGGTGCATCTTGTCCACCCTCTCTTTTTCTCACCTCTCTCCATTTTGGGAAGCTGAAATTTTTGACTAGTCACTCCCTTTTCTTGGTGCTATCACCTGTGTACTGTAGGATTCCTTTATTTTATGCTCTCTCTCTCTCCCTATCTCCTTAGCATTGTTAGATTAGGAGTAGATAATCACATTTCCTTCCTTAGAAGTAGTTTAGCATTAGGATTAGGAAGAAGAAGTGAACTTTTTCCCGGATGACCATCTCAAGTCCGCAAGTCCCACAAATTGAGAGATGGTCCCATATTATGCGATCATAGTGAATGCCCCACTTAGATCTCGAGGCCATTCAAGGGGTGTTGTGATTTCACATCAACAATTTTGAGTACGCCTAGTGGGACAGGTATGAAGCACCTTACCACTTCACTTCATCAGGTTCGATGTGCTCTTGGTGAAGATTTCAGCCTTTGGAGGTACTTCAAAGCACATATGGTGACTCCATCTAGTCAACAACCCATCCTTTGAGTTGCAAACCTTCTCCCATCCATTTTCATCCATTCATCTTTCCACATCTTCCATCTTCTTCCATTTATGAAGTTGTGTAGTCATGACTTCATTCCCCTCATGCGATCCACACTTGTGAGCAAGACATCGAAGAGTTTGATTTCCTATCAGACTTGGAGGAATGTTTTGATGAGGAGGGCCCCATAGAAATTACAAATTTCACTACCCCATCATTCATCCTTCAACCACAAGAACCTCACTGCTAAAGAGTTGCCACCGGTCATGCTCATTTCAAAGCATGAGGTTGAGCTATAAAGCACCAAAGGTCAGTAGCAGCGCCTCCCAAATCCAAGTGTAGAACAACTCTAGGAGGTGTATATTCTGTTTGTTGATACTTTGAGGAGGGCCAAACACCATTTATGAGGTTCTTTTTACTCTCATTTCCGACCATGTTCAGTCCCAAATCAACTACATGGTCATAATTTGTGAGGAAGCGAAGCTACTTCTCCCTACCTGTTACAAGTTTTACTTGAGCGCCCTTGCATCTAGTTAGTTTAGGTTAGTTTAGGTTTTCTTTCAGTAACACAAGTGCCTTTACACACTCTACATGTCTTATTTGAGGCATGTATGATTTTCATGTTTGTACATAGCGGTGTTGTGGTGTTTTTTACCCCAGGTTGTATCACTATGTAGCTCAGTGTGCCCACAATCCATTTTCGAGAGAAGGTGAAAGCCACGGGTCAATGCAATTTTCTACTCTCGAAACCTCATCTTCAAGATTTTATTATGAAAATTGAGAGTGCGGACAGCGGGGCAAGCTCAGGGTCACCAAGTGCGGTAGTCGGGCTCATGGTTTCAGGGACAAGATCAATACCAGGCTATTATTCATGACTCCATGCCTAATGGATACTTCAAGGCCATTGATCACTTCATCTAGTAGGCAGATGTCCCCGTGAGTCACCAAATTGTTATCCCAATTTTCTCCCCGAAAAAATTGATCAAACACAACCCCGCATAGAAGAAAATCGGAAGGGTCGGTTCAATTTTGCGAGCTCGCAATCGATCCCAAATCAAAGGGGAGGCGGGCTTGATAATGGAGGAGTAGGGTCAGCGAAGGAGGCCAAAGGCTCATAGGAGAAGATTGAAGAAAGGGCTCGAAGTTTTCAGAATTCGCATGCGAGTCAACTCGGGAAAGCAACAGACTCGCGAAAGGCACCATGTGTCAGCTCGGTGTAATTCCAAAAGGGACATCAAAATGGAGACCCCAAATATGCGAAGACCCTCCACGTGTCTAAAGTCTCAAAATTTGCAACGGCCGTAGCGAAAGTCAAAGGACTCGTAGAAGGTGCCACGTGTCATCTCGGTGCAACTTCAAAAGAAGATTCAAGAGTGGTTTCTCAAATGAGTGTAGGCTCGCCACGTGGTCAGGGTCAAAAAGGGGATAGAGCCGGCCGTTAAATCGACTAAGTAAAGAAGGGCCGACAAAAGCATCCACATGTCATCTCAATGCATATTCAAAGGAAAAATCCATAGGTAGGTCCCAAACATGCACCAGCTCTCCACGTGCCTAATCGGTGCACCTCCGAAGGTCAAGTCCAAACAGAGTCTCCAAATGAACGGAAGCCTCCATGTGTCCCGTGTTAGACATAAATCCTTTGCCAAACAAAGGGAATTAGTCAAAGCACAAAATACGAATAGGCCCGCGGAAGGTGCCACGTGCCTCATCAATGTAAATTTAAAAGGCGTCGCCCAAAGAGAGACCCCAAACTTGGGCCATCCCAACACGTGTCTCGTGTCCGAGAAGGGGACACCAGCCGTTGAAAAGTACAAGCTCAGGATAGGTCAAAGAAGCCTCCATGCATCAGCTCGGCACATCTTCAAGGATAAAATCTGGAGGTAGTCCCCAAGCATGCGCCAACTCACCATGTAGTCAGGGATCGAGAAAGGAAGTAGGCCAAATCGGCTAAGTACAATAGGGTTAGCATAATCCTCCACATGCCTCATCTGCGTAACTTCAAAGTTAAAATTTGGGGGTAGTTTCCAAATGAGCACTAAGCCTCTACATGTCTCTGGTGAGGCACAATGTCTCCGCTAACAAGAGGGGCTTAGGCAGAAGACAAAGGAAATAGAGCAGGCCTATGGATGATGCCACGTGTCTCTTCGATGTAATTTCAAGAGTGAAGGAAGGGACCGAATCTTCAAAACATCCGAGGACACCACGTGGATCTTGCATGAATAGACACAAAACCTGAAGCACCTTTAGGCAGCCATAAATTTCAACCAGGAGCTTGAAATTGAGTGGGAGAAGACTTTTGGAAAGCTCCCAACACCTGCTACTCACCTACCACCATTAATGATCTGGTTTACCATTTTTGAGGTTATCAAGTCTCTCACCTATCTCCATGATGAAGAATGGACTCCTTTCTTTCCCAGCAAGGAACAACACATGGAGGCATGGGTCTTGCAGTGAAGCCCATCATTGTTGTAGGTGAATTGCAATGCTTTATAGGGTGGTTTGAGTAGGTGAATTCAATGCATTGCTAGGGTGGTTGAGGAAGGATTTGAATTTTCCCTCTCTCCTTCTCTTATTCTTGTATATATTGTAAAGGAGGGGCATATTTCAAAAGGTTGTTCATCTTTTCTCTCCTCCCCCCTCTCTTTCTTCCCTAGGGTCAAATTTGGAGCTTAAGCCTCCTCTTATTGCTCTGTAATGACATTTTCTTGCATCTTGCCCATTGATGATGTACCGTGTGAACTCTTAGAGCAATAAAATCTATTTCATGATGCATTTTGTCCATCTTTTGATTATTTTATTGTCTCTTTTCACCTCTCATTGTTATAGGGTATACTATGCATAATTCTCGATGTCGATTGTAGGTTTTGGGAGCCGTGTTTAATGGGTTAAAGTGGTGTTCCGTGTGAACTTCATCTCTAGTTTATGGTGCATCTTGTCCGCCCTCTCCTTTTCTCACCTCTCTCCATTTCAGTTAGCTAAGATTGTGACCAGCCACCCCCTTTTCTTGGTGCTATCACCTCTATAGTGTAGGATTCCTTTATTTTATACTCTCTCTCTCTCCCTCTCTCATTGGCATTGTTAGAGTAGTAGTAAGAAATCGCATTTCCTTAGAAGTAGTTTAGTATTAGGAATAGGAAGAGGAAGTCGTCTTTCTCTGGAGGACCATCTCAAGTCTGCAAGTCCCACAACTTGAGAGATGGTCCCATGTTATGTAGATCACATCGGATGCCCCACTCAAAACCGAGGCAATTCGAGGGGTGCTGTGATTTTTCATCAATAGTAACAATGTCGAAACGTATCTACATGAATCACCGAGAGGAGGAACAAGTTCACCTTTGAAGGAGAAAGTTGACTAAGGTGTATCAATGGGTTGATTTGGAGTCCAAGCACAAGAACTTGGGGAAACAATGGTTTCTGATATCCCCATCCCTTCACCTGATATTTCCAAATCCCCATGGATTAAATTCCTTGCGGAATCAATTCATATCAATTGAGCTCTTATTTCCTCATGAGACTTGGTTATTTCCCCTACCAAGGAGCAACCAGTTGTGATTATTTCTACCTTCCCTGTACCTCCTAGTCTGCAACAAATTGATGAAGCGTTCATAGTATAGCAACCTTCTATGAAGTAAAGTACACCTAAAATTGGGATTATAATTGGTCTTACCTCGAAAGAAAATCCGAGAAATTGTAGTGGCAAAAGATGCACAAGGTAGTGAGTATGAAATTCAAGATGCCATTAAGCCAGTTGAGGATGTAATAATACAATCTTGTGTAGAAGGGATTATAGTTGAAGAAATACAAAGGGAACCTTTGGGTGTCGAGTCGAGATGACACCCCAGATACTAAAGTAATTATATATGTTCCTGAATTCGACTTCTAAGTAACTAATGTTAATCATCAATAGTCTCATAAGATAGTTACTACTTCCAAGGGAGAAGTGGTTGAAAGTTCGACATAGACAAAAGGATAAGTTTATAATCTACCACCCTCAATTATGGAAAATGGAGAAGTTAAAGATCCATCTCGAAATAGTGGATAAGTCCGTGTCCATGAAGAACCAATGAATAATGTTACTTGGGAGGAAACAATGCATGTGATCATAGAAGGCAATTCTAAAGCTCCTTCATCCTCCAACTCTCTAGCAATTATCTATATAAATTTAGTTCCAAAATAACTTGAGGAACATAGAACACTAATGGGAGTCTTGGTGGGAAGTGATTTCCCAAATAAGAAGAAGGTGGATATCCAATTGGATGAAGGTGATCTGCAAAGCATTTCCACCCTCAATCCCTCAAATCCACCTTTGAACGGAAAGGGTTATGTCAAGAGATGTCCTAAAAAAAGGGAGAAATATTTGTGGAGATTGCAGCACCCAAATCTAGTGCTACGAGACTAAGGTATCCGTATCTGATTACAAAGTCACAAGGATCTTGTTAGGTAAGCCTTTCACTAATTAAATTAAACACGACTTCTCTTTGGTAGTGGAAGGAATTTTCCAAAAAATTGATGAGTTCAAGGAAACTAAGAAGGATTTGAAGTCCAGAAATGAATCTTTATCTGACTTGGTTAGAATTTGGCTAAATCCCCCAAGTAGGATAAGGTGAAATCCTTGAAATCTCCTATAATGATATCATAAGAGTAAATAATTTTGGGGAAAGGGGGGAGATCACCATACAATGGGAGAATGAATTAGTCACCAGAGGTGAGAAAATGATCAAGGAATGTGTAAAAAAATATTCCTACATTTTTGATAAAACATTTCAACAACCAAGTCATTACTTGAAAAGTGTGATTCCGAACAAAAAATGTGGAGTGATAGGCTACCAAAGATGAAATCCCTTACATAATTAGAGGATGACTTGGTTGTCGAGAACAAATTTTTCCCCGAGTCTGGAAAATCAATATGAGTATCATGGATCTACAAAGATAAGGGTTGAGACCTTGATAAATTTTGTCAACATTCTCGAGAAAAGCAAAGGATAAGGAAAATAAATAGATTAATGGTTTGTACTCTCTTATTGATGAGTTAATTGGAGAGTGTAGTGGGGAAAGGGTCAATATAGCACATATGTAATTTAGTCAAAAATTTCATGGATTATGCCCTTGGAAAGCCAGGAGAACCTAAGACTTGTAGCATGTCTACTATGCAACAACCGGTGAAAATTGAGATGACAATCACTGAATTGTTGAATAAAATAAAGAAGGGAAAAATAATTTTGTAGATCTTGATAATATAGGTGTTAAGGAAAGAAATAATTTTCCATTACCATTTAGGGTCTGATTAAGAATCTATCTTACATATATTTGAGAAGTTTGATCCTTATAAGGATAGGATGAGGGGGAGGGGGAGGGAGATATTGATAGCAGTCAGATTGAGGATATCTATAAGAAGCTGACCTCCTTAGACTCCCACTTAGGGAAGGCCAAAACTCGACATGATTACATCATTGCCACCTTTAGGCGATTGAGGAGTTCATTGAGGGACATGTCAAAAGTGTATCCAACCTCAGCGGTGTTCCGGCTACACTTTGGGGTAACGAAAAGGAAAGCAAAAGAACCATTGAGGAGCTGGATTATACTGATGCTGCCCACATGACAACTTTGGGTATGTACCACTCCTGGAAGAGAATCAAGACCTGCATCGACAAAGCTGCCAAGAAGTAGTATTGGTTGCTTCTGCTGTTCTTGTTTGTTTTTTTGTTGTTTTTTGCGGTCTCTTTACTGCTTTTTTGCAGTAATTTTGCTGTTTTGTCTCGTTTGAGTAGCTGTTTTTGGGCTACTTCGAGCTTCATTGTAACACTTGGATCTTGATCCATTCTCTCTGATTTTCACTCCTATTCCGGCTCTTAGGCCTTCTTTTGTACTCAAGGGTATAGTCCCTTTCAGAAAAACTATTTGCCAATAATAATAATAAAAAAGGATAGGATGAGGGGAAGTTTAGAGAATCAACCCATAAATGTGGAACCAAAAAGTTGAAGAAGTTAGAGGAATGTTATAAAAAAATTCAGCATGTTAAAGCATTTTGGAATCATCCATGTATTTAGGCCTTCTCCAAACAAACTTTAGTTTTGCTAAAAGACAAAAAGGTTTGTTGAAGGATAAGGGAATATCCTTCTTTCCTTCCTCAAAGTGCCATCGTGTCACATCATTTTTCTTGACCCACGTAGAAAGGGAAAGAATATTTTCAGTTAGAAGGAGTTGTTTCCCTCATTTAGGAAAATATATTTGATTCCACAAGGAAAATTCTCGTGTTTCATGTTAGGGAGTTTTGGGGGTAATTGGGAAGATATTTTGACAAATAAATTGTATAAGACTGGGGTCTAGTTTTGAAATTATAGAGATGGTAGTTTTTAACTTTGTTGATTAGTTTGACCTTAATTTCAGTTTCTTGTTTTTGCAAACATTTTTGTAATTGTGTATCTCTGTGAGGAAATGCTAAGATGGTTCAATTGTGATGTGATTAACAAGTTTTGAAGGCATTTTATTATATATCCTCACCAAAATCACACGAATGGACTCCTTTGTTTTGATAAATTCACACTTTACTATTTCTTATTTTAATAAATTACGAATAAGGAAATATATTTTTATTGCAATCTTGTACCAACCGAATTTGGTGAAATACGCAAAGATCTTTCCTCAAATTTTTCATTTCCGTGGTTACTACGAGAGTATTGTAAGGTAGTGCATACTCTAAAATATTTTAGTTCATTTGTAAAATCCTAAGGGAATCGTTATTTCTGAAGGTTTATTGTTATCCCTTAAGGGTATTTTGGGTGTATGAAACAAATATAATAAGTACTTTATCTAAATCCTAGCTCAAAGATTTGTGGTTAGGATCTCGAAGACTATTAATAACATTTACACAAATTGAGTATCAATGAATGCAAGTGTTACCTCACTAATTTTGTTAAATTGGTTTTCTTTTTCAAATATTATTATATGCATGGGTCTTTCCATATGGAAGAAAAAATGTACTAGAGTAAAAAGGGAATTACCCTCCACCTTTCTTGATCATATAGAAATATATCATCATCTTCACACCTATTACACATATCAAACATGTATACCATACATATACTTATCCTGTAAAGCTAAATCAAAATTATTTACTATGAGTATGCTTTGTTAATATCCCACCAATTTAGTGTCCAAGCATCATCAGTACCCTTAGTTAAAACCCTTACAAAGAGATGATGTCTTGAATATTTCATTATATGTATATTATGTTCTATGTTTTATGTGTTAAGTGCGTATAATAATCAAGTGACAACTCTAGGAGTGATTATTATATCCATGGCTACACTTGCTTTAAATTGATTTATACCAATTCTAAAGGAATTTTGGTTAGGATAACTACTCCTTTATTTAGATCCCCTAGTTCCTCTCACCTTGGTTCAGGAAGAGACAAAATTAGCAAGACAAAGCCATCCCCTTAGTTAAGGTGTCTCTTGATCACCTCTCATAGATGATTCATTGGGCTGAATGTTGGGAAAATCCTCAAATAGTAATGAAAATATATCCATTGTTCATCATTCCCTCAATGTCATCCTAATTCCACTTAACTGCTCAATCCATGTGGTGCGATTTCAAGAGCCAACACTTGAGTGACGACATTATCGTGGATCCAATTCCATTATCTCATTTATATTATTTATTTTTATAACACATGTTTTATTAAAGGAATACTTGTTTTTTAGTTCCAAATATTTGTAGATTTTGATATTCTAGTGGCGACTCCTCAAAATAAAGATGGGGTGGATTATTTTCATCGAATTATATTTACTGATTTGCTTTCCATTTTGAAAAACTAGAGGGATTCCATTTTTATATCGATCCCATAAAGAAGTTGCTTCTAGAGTTAGATGTTTTTCAAAAGAAAAGAAGTAGTATGGAATCATGTGATGGGTTGGAGTTTAAATAAAATATGTATTCAAACTTATAAGCTTGATACCCCTGTTAGTTGAGGGACTCGAAAGGAATGATAACTAGATCGTACAAGCCAAGAACACAGATGTTAATCAAACACTATGATCTATAAGATGAAAGAAATTAGCCAGAATAACTTTACATAAAACCTTTGCAAATAAATGAGAAGCAATATCTGTTAGCATAATTTAGCATAGGCATATTTATTACATTTTATTGCATTGTCTTTTATTTAATAATGTGCAACATGTGCACTCTAGTCTAGTGACTTGCATTCAATATTGTTATGTTGGATAACATTCAATATTGGTATTAGTAGTAATTACATGTGCATGTGAGATGGGTCTTATCATCTCGTAGTTGGTGCCTGATAGGGTGTCATGTCTATCTATATGAGGCTGTCTAATATCTATAAATATTACAGCTCTTGCATTGTTATGTAACCTGATTTCATGATCAATAATATTTGTGAGGCTTTTGTCCCTCTTTGGTCATTGCAATCTTATTCTATTCTATCATTTGGTATCAGAGCAAGTTCTATCCAAGCAAGGTTGAAGATGAGCACTATTGGAGAGGATCCATTAGAGAAGAAGATCTGCATCAAAGGAGAGCCATTGAAGCATCCCGCAGCCTCCATTCCTTCCAAGCATCCCTCAACTAAAATTTGACCTATCCACTTATTTGGAAGGTAAATTTTTTTTGATTAGTCATTGGCATAGCCAATTGATCTAACATATTAGCGGAATATTTCAGATTTGGGGATCTTTAAAAAAATCTTGAAAAAAAAAAAAAAAAGATCTTAAAAAAAAGAAGAAAGATCTTGAAATTTTTTTTTACAGATGTAAAAAAAGAGTTAAAAAAAAATCAGATCTAAAAAAAAAAAAATCAGATCTGAAAGTGGAGGTGTGAAGAATTCGGGAGCAAAGGTTGAAGCAGTCTCGTCAACAAAATTCCAGTAGATAGCTTTTATAAAAAAGGACATAACTTTTTCATACAATATCAGATTGATGTACCATTTTTTTTGCTAGAAATATAAGAAGGAGGTGCACAACTTTACAGTTTACATAATTTTTAGATTCAGTCTCTACATGTGACGAAAAATCTGTACAAGTTGGATCATGTTTTTTGGGAAAAAAATCAGATCTAGCTGGTAAATTGGTAAGATCTCAAAAACCAAGATTCCAATTATTTTGAAATTTTGTGAGTTTAAAGAAAAATATTGTATGATGCTGCTGTCAAAATTTTAGAAAAAATTAGATCACGGTTTGTGAGAAAAGGTGGAAAAAATATTCGATTGTTTGTTTGGATCTTGGGAACAAACAGGTCAGCGGTTCAATTCCCACTCTCTCCATATTTATTATTAAATTATTTTTTCAGAAAATTTGGAGAAATTACTAAATTTTGGGAGATTTCCAAATTTAGAAGCTCACCAAACACATTTAGAGCCACCGCTAAATTTAGCGAAAAAACATCTATTGGGGTAAAAATATTTTTGGCCTAAATTGTGTATTTTGTGATTCTAGACCCCTTTTTCTAAAGAGGAGGAACACAAAAAAACTTCATTTTGATGTAATTTTGGAGCATTTTATACTAATATTGGTGCATAAAGTACAATAAAAAAAAGAGTGCAAAATTTTTATTTTATGTTTGGTTCTATCACATGAGATCTTTGATCTCATAAAGGCGATTAGGTATATACGGTGCTTTTGGGAAGCACTTACGGGTGATGCCATCGCGACTACTTTTGCACTTAATGCCTAACACACCTGCCTAAATGTCATCTAGGCATCGACCGTATAAAATAAACAGGGAGTAATAAGGACATAATACACACACATTTGAACCCTCTCATCCGTTTGTGCTTCACACAAACCCCTCTCCGTCTTGTCTACGTACCACATACTAAATTCTTTCACATGTGTTAACACCTATTTTTGTATTGATAGGCATATTGAAAGGGTGATCTTCTTCCACGTCTTGATGGGTGTATTGGAAGGGAGTGTATATAGAAAGGTTTGGTATATCGGCCTGACGGTATATTGAGAGGGAGACCATAAACCTAGAGTGATAAGAGCCTTACCCTTTGTTAAAAATTCGAGTTTTAGAAATTCAGATTGCGAAGTGGGTGCACAAGCACCAAAGTTCTTCTTTCCAGATTCACAACTGCTAGAGAAGAGATAACTATATTGCATGGAAACCGAATATCAAGATGTTACTTGAGTTTGAAGACCTATGGACAAACAGATGGAACAACAACAAGATCACTTGATGATGAAAGACAACAAGTTCAATTTGACAGGCCAATCAAAAGGCCAAGTTGATCATCTTGTTTGTCATAAAAGATAATGTGCAACTCCATATTAGAGATGCCACATCAGCCAAGGATGCATGGGATAAGTTGAGCACGTTCTATGAGGCAAAGAACAAGAATGCCATCCTCAACCTACTATCACAACTACATACTCTCAAGTTCAAGCACAATGAGAAGGTTGAAGTTTTTTTAGATGAGTTGTTACTTTGAGGGCATCTTTATTGGCATTGGGAAAAAGATAAGTGATAAAGACCTTGTACCAATTGTGTTGCGAGCACTTCCTCCTTCCTACGAATCTTTATGAAAATTATTAATATGAGTGAACACACAAATCACCTTTGAGAAGTTAGTCAATCTACTCCAACAAGAAGAGGCAATGAACAACAAAGATCATGAAGATGAGCAAGTAGTATCTTCCAATCATAAAGGAAAGGGGAAATTTTAGTCGATCACAAGAAGTCCCAACAAAATCAAAGTCAATAAAGGGACCAAAGTCAATGAGACAACACCAAGAAGTGTCCCATTTGCAATAGAGGGGACATGACATCAAATATTGTTGTACAATTCCTACAAAAGGGTTCATCAAGCAATTCAAAACTCAACAACCAACATGGTAACAACAATTCAAATAAAGGGAAGTCCAACAACAACAATAATCAAGGGCAGAAAAATGGTAATTGGAAAAGAAAACCCAAACAACAAGGGTACATTGCTGAACATGAGGATGATTCAGATGAAGGACACCACATGTATTCTGCTTAATTTGATAAAGAAACCAAGTCCACACAAGATATCTGGTATGTTGACTCAGGTGCAACTCGACACATGACTGGATGCAAGGATTGGTTCTACACACTACGTAACTCACCTAACAAGAACCATGTTTCATTAGGTGATGAATCATCATACAGTGTCAAGGGGATTGGAAACATTTCACTACCTCTTGGAAAACATGACTATAAAATCATAGATGTATTGTATGTACCTAGGTTGACCAAATATTTTCTATCGCTAGTCAACTCCTTGATCATAACTTGAAGTTCGATTTTGACATAATAATGGAGAAAAAGTGTGCTTGAGAAGAGTTAAGTCAAGATGTTCCAAGATTGTAGCAAGAGCCTCCAATGTGGGACGCATGTTTCAACTTGATTTTGTCCGGAAGGACGATCAAGCTCTAGTGGCCAAAGACACATAATCAGTAGAAATATGGCATCGCAGATATGGTCACATCAGTTTTGGCTATCTCCAAACACTTCAAAAGGGAAACATGGTGAAAGGATTGCCTACACTCAAGCACAACACTGACAAGTGTCACAATTGTCTAGTTGGAAAGCAACACAGAGTACCCTTCCAGAAGAACACATATAGAGCTAAGGGAAAGCTTGATTTGGTGCACACCGATCTTTGCGGGCCTATGCAACCAAGTCATTCTGGATGTCAATACTTCATGCTTTGTGTTGATAAATACTTAAGAAAGATGTGGATATATTGTCTAAGAAATAAGAGTCAAGCCTTTGAGACATTTCGAAGTTCAAAGCACTTGTTGAGAATGAAGTTGGTTGCAAGATCAAAAATATCCGCTTAGATTGAGGGGGGGAATTCACAAGCAATGAGTTCAAGACTTACCTGGAAGCTCATGGGATTCATCAACAAATTCCTCCTACTCACACACCACAGCAAAATGGTATAGTTGAGAGAAGGAATTGTACTATCATGGAAATGGTGCGATGTATGATTGATGACTCATGTTTAACAAAGACATTTTGGGCAGAAGCTACAAGAACTGTAGTCTATTTGTTGAACAGAGTGCCCACAGTAGCTCTTGAAGGAGTGACACCTCAAGAAGCATTGTCAAATCGAAACCATAAATTTCACACCTAAGAGTATTTGGGTGTAAAGCTAGCATGCACATACCCAAGAAGAACAGGAACAAGTTGGATATGAAAGCTGAGAAACTGATATTCATTGGATACAATGAAGAAGCACTTGGGTACAAATTATGGGATCTGAAAGCAAAGAAAGTATACACAAGTAGGGATGTTGAGTTCTTTGAGAAGAAACAAGCAGATGCTCCACTCAACGACTCAACAAACATGTAGAATACACCTCTTGTGAAGATAGAATTTGATGTTCCCATTGAAGATGACAGTGATGAATTAGATGATGGTGAAAACTTGGATCCACCACAAGCCAATGGAATAACTAAGAAGTTACCTAAATGGTATACTCAATTAATAAGAGATGCAAATTTGGATGAAGCATCTAGCACATCATCCAATCTTGGACCTAGAACTCGTAGTCAAGCTCATGAAGAGGTTAATTATGCCCTAATGAGTAGAGTTGTTGAAATAGTTGAGCCATCTATAGTTCAGGAAGCCCTATAATCAAAAGCTTGGAAAGATGCCATGCATTCATAGTATCAGTCAGTGATGAAGAACAACACATGACAACTTGTCGACCTTCCACCAGGGGAAGAAACCCATTGATGCGATGGATATTCAAGACTAAGTACAAATCAGATGGGACTATTTACAAGTATAAAGCAAGGCTTGTAGCAAAGGGGTATGCACAACAAGAAGGCATTGATTATGAGGAGACATTTTCTCCCACAGCCAAGATCAAGACAATCAGGATGATCTTTTCTCTAGCTGCACAATTTGGTTGGAAAGTCGACCAAATGGATGTGAAAAGTGCCTTTCTTAATGGAGATTTGCAAGAAGAAGTCTATATGACTCACCAAAGGGTTATGTAATACCAAGAAAAGAGATGATGGTATGCAGACTCATAAAATCTCTATATGGCCTAAAACAGGAACCCTGAGAATGGTACATCAAAATTGATGAGCATCTCATAAGTCATGGATTCAAAAGGAATCCTTATGACCCCAATCTCTACCTCAAAAAGCAACGGGGAGATTTTCATTGTGGTTGTTTATGTTGACGATCTAGTCATTACAGGAAGTTACTGTGAAGATGATCGATGTAACAAAGAAGGATTTTAATCAATCATTCAACATGACAGATCTCGAGCTCATGCACTATTGTCTTGGGTTGAAAGTATGGCAGAAAAGAGAATCATATCTTTGTGTCACAGGTTGAAATACACCAAGAAAACTCTTGAGAAATTCAGGATGATGGACTGCACTCTTACTGCTACACCTATGGAAGTGAGACTTCAGTTATCTCATTCCGATCCATCACCACCGATGAATGCAACTCTCTATCGGTAGTTGATCGGGAGTCTCATTTACCTGACATATACTAGACCAGATATCAACTTTGTAGTCAGCTATTTATCACGCTTCATGCAAGAACTGAAAATATGTCATTGGAAAGTAGCAAAGAGAATACTAAGATATCTAAAGGGTACAGTTGACCTTGGTCTAGAGTACAAGAAGAACGACAACTTCTTCTTGACAGGATATTCAGATTCAGATCATGCAGGAAACATGGATGATAGGAAGTCAACATCAGGCTTCATCTTCTTTATGGGATCTAGACCGATATCATGGGGAAGTAAGAAACAAAACTTTGTTTCTCGCTCTTCTACAGAAGTAGAGTATCGAGCTGTAGGTGAAGCTATTTGTGAAGCAATATGGCTACGCCGAATACTGGAAGGAATTGGTCTACCACAATAGAAATCTACTCCAGTATATGTTGATAATGAAGGAGTTCTGAAGCTTGTTCGCAATTCAATATTTCATGAGAGAACCAAGCATATTGAAGTACATGTTCATTTCATACATGAGCATGTCTTGAAGCACAACATACACTCCATTCTTCGTCCTATAGCTGAAGAAGGCGAGATGTTTTCATTAAGTCACTTGTAGACGTGACAAATTCACACTGCTCGAGAGTTCCTCTCCACTTCATTAGAAACTATGCAAAATTAAGGGGGGGTATGTTAGCATAATTTAGCATAGGCATATTTATTGCATTTTATTACATTGTCTTTTATTTAATAATGTGCAACATGTTCACTCTATTCTAGTGACTTGCATTCAATATTGTTATGTTAGATAACATTCAATATTGGTATTAGTAGTAATTACATGTGCATGTGAGATGGGTCTTATCATCTTGTAGTTGGTGCCTAATAGGGTGTCATGTTTATCCATATGAGGCTATCTAATATATATAAATATTGCATCTCTTGCATTATTATGTAATCTGATTTCATGATCAATAATATTTGTGAGGCTTCCGTCCCTCTTTGGTCATTGCAATCTTATTCTATTCTATTATTTGGTATCAGAGCTATACCATTATTATCATTTGGTATCGGATATTATTATGGAACTCAATGCAATACATTGAGAACGTGCCTTGCTTAAATAGGTAAGGAATAACAATCTAAGAACCACCAAGGTCGTAGATCAAACCATAAATCAAGGAAATAACTAGTCATTAAAGAACTAGTCAAGACCATAGATTTAGGAGAGAACTAGACATCAAGGATCTAGTCAATACCATAGATCAAGGAAAGAACTATACCTAACAACTAGATAATATCTCCTAATATCTAAATAAGATAAAAGAAATATCCACACACATAAGTGGGTGAGGATAAATACAATAAAGGTGAATAAAGTACCTAGGTGAACATGAGCTAAGGTAAATACATACTCTAACAAGGGCTTCTCTAAAGCACATCTAACAAATATGAAGAATCTATTTTGGAGTATCATCTACACTCCTTATATAGGAAATCTCATGATCCTAATACTACATGAGCTAATCTTAATCCTATTAATTTGTTTACTAATGACAAGATGGGATTTGGTTTAGAATTTTTCCTTCTGAGGCCCTTATTAGGTTGTTTGAACTCCTTTAAACCATCAAATCCTTGTCTAACATTGGCTAAATCATTCTCCACCAAAGCACTGTGTAAAATAACATGGCTTCCTCCCTCCTAGAAACCATCATATTTCACACATATGGACCTATTAATTTCAATGGCATGTAAGGTTATCCTAATGAGGTCCCTAATGAGTTTAAGATGAGGCTTCCTAATTCCAAATGAGGAAATAATTTTATCAGTCATGATTACCATTTAAAGTTGTTTCAAAACATGATGAATGATTATGAAGTTGAATTTTGGAAGATTTATGCAAAGTTGTTTATGCACACTTTAGAGGAGGATGCTCATGAATGGTTTAGGGATTTTCCGATGGGTCAATTAATCTTGAAAACAAATGAAAAACACATTTAAGGTTTTGTATAGTAATAGACCAAATCCAATATTTATGTTATCTGAGTGTGAAAATATTAAGAATAATCCCAATGAGTGTGTACAAGACTTCAGCACTATATTCAATAAAACCCTGATGAGGTTATCCAATAATATAAGGCCCAGCGATGAGCCTTTCCTTATTAAATATTTGGATATGTTTGAAAAAAGGTAGCATACTACCTAAGAGATAAAAATCCTTAGAATATGAGGTAGGATTTCACCATGTCTATTCGATTGAGAATAATATTAAATATGCTAGGACAAAAATGAAAAGATAGGGTGTAAAAAAATTTAACTTGAAAAAACCTCAAACTAGCAAGTTAGTTGACCTTGAAGAAATTTTAAAGACCTTGACAGGTTTTGTTAAATAATTTTTTTACAAGTTAGCATGAGATGAAAATGGATTGTTTCCTAATCCCCAAAATTAGCATCAAAACTTGGGGCATAATAGATTCAGAAATTATGTCAAAGGATATTTCGGGGAGAGGATAGATGAAACGGACCTATAGGACACACTAGTAAGCAATAAAACTTCAGAGATAATAAATCGATTCCTGACCCTTTGGTGGGAAGAGTAGTTGTTGTCGAGGAAGAACATACCTTTGATTGGTGTGATAATTTTTTGTTGCCGCATGTGCCTTATGATCATTGTGCGAGATGATGAACCGATGGCAATGATTTTATTTATATATGTATGTTGGAATGCCAACAAGACCGTAAGTTGGGTGCATCTTCTATCGATTGACCTCCTTTGTTCTTGGAATGTGGT
Source organism: Taxus wallichiana var. yunnanensis (assembly GCA_018340775.1). Taxonomy (NCBI): domain Eukaryota; kingdom Viridiplantae; phylum Streptophyta; class Pinopsida; order Cupressales; family Taxaceae; genus Taxus; species Taxus wallichiana. The sequence continues at coordinate 488,755,906 of CM031234.1, read as the reverse complement.
TGATTTATGGATTTTTGTTGAAAAATTTAGTTCCCTCCATGTTGAAATTAATGTTGAGGTTGATATGGCTCAATATTTTGAATTACCTAATCATGATTTTGAGTATTTAAGAGCCTTGATGATAAAGAAATATGATGGTGATGTATTTTTAAGTGAGAATTGAAAGTTACTAATCAATTCCACAGTTGTTTAGGAAAAGGAGTACATCCTGAGGAATAGGAAAATCAAAGGATCTACTCCTACAACTAAAACTAAGATGTCTAATCTGTTGAATTGTCCCCAAAGATTATCCCTATATAAATGTGTTAAACAGACACCCTATAATCTATCCTGAGCCAAACAAATCTTCCCCATCTTCCACTAGTAAAAATTTTTACCATCTAAAAAATATTCATAGTACCCTCCAATACCCATCTCCCTTTTCAAGTATAATGTGTGTGATATGGCCCAAATCCTAAGCTAGATAAAGATCATGGTTCCCATTGTGGAATTGTTAAGGATCCATGACCATAGAAAGAAAGCTTTCGAGTATTTGGGTTTTAAAGAAGAAGTGATTGCTATGAACAATAGTCCTATTAGAAAAAATCATCCCCCACAATCGTTGAGGCTGAGGTGGAGGAAACTGAAGAGGAAATGGAAAGATCTCTTGAAATATACTTGGGAACTTCCTTAGTAAAAACACAGTTAGATGTTGAACCTTTTTTCACCTCCCTTATTGTAAATGGATGGATCTTACACAATTGTATGTTTTATTCTAGTGCTTTGTGTAACGTCATGCCTCTCATAGTCATGAATAAATTAAATATAAAGATAACTACCAATTTCGGAAATGTTTTTCCATGGATTCTAGGGAGGTACCCGCGGTTGGCTATATGAGGGGATTGATTGCGAAATTTGAGCGTATCTAGGAAAGTACTTCACTATGAAAATTGTCATTGTTGATTGCCATACCAAGTGAGGAATGTTGTTATCAAGAAAGTGGGAAGCCATTGTGGGAGTAAGTTTCCAAATGAATAGCTTGTATGCTTCCATACCGTTGGAAGGAAAATTGGTCAAATTATATAGGGAAGATAAAATGTTTCGCCTTATTGAGGATCCCAATAATACTTCTTATGAAGTAATTTCTACTGATGTAGAGTTGGATAATTTTATATAAAATGTTGATTTTGAAGAAAAATTTCTGGATTTAAATGCTCAGTTTGAAGACACAATGATCCCCTGGACCATGAATTTTTATGGAGCATTCTCAAATAGTGGTAATGGGGAAAGAGTGGTGTTGATTTATCTGAAAATGAATCTTTTAATTTCTCCTTCAAGTTGAATTTTAGGCCGCACAAATAATGTGACCAAATATGAAGAAATCCTCTTAGGATTAAGGATTAGTTAGAGAGATGGAATAAAGGATCTCTTTGTTAAAGGGGATTCTAAATTGGTGATCAAGTAATAAAGAAAATTGTATGTGGAAAAAATAAGAGGTTGAAACAAGATTAGATTCCAGATGCGATCTCCTTGAATTTTTTTGAGTCATTTAATATTAAGTACCATGAGAGAATTCTGAATGTAGAAGATGGTGGGATAACAGTCCTAGCCTCACAATATGAAAATAAGGATCTATCCCCATACTATAGAATTAAAGTACAAATATTAGTTTGACCTTTTGTACCTAATAATATCCAACACTGGCAAGTATTTGATGATGATTCACATATCAAATGATTATTGAATTGTCAAGATGAGTTCCCGGAATAGATAATTGACCTAGAACCTATGATAGAGGTATGTGAGGGGAAGGAAAGCCTTTTTGGAAAATAATTAATTTAATTAAAAGATAATATAGTCCCAAGGGGATTAGTTAGTCTAGAATATGCCTGTGATAACACCAACATAGAATTTCATAAATATGTTTCTTTTTCGATATATGTAGCGGAATGTAATGTGGGTTCATGATGGAATCCTAGAAATGTATGGTTGGGAGCAATTTGAATGAATAAGAAAGAAATTCCTATACTAAGTTGTTAAAAGAGTATCAGGACTTCCTTGCTTGGTCTTATTCTGAATTGAAATCTTATAGAGAGGATTTGTTCCAGCATGAGATACCACTAAAACCTTACACTAAGCCCTTAAGAAAAAAACAGAGACCTATTAACCCTATTCTAAATGCCAAGGTGCGGGAGGAATTAAGGAAGTTGCGAGATTATGGCATAATAAATCCTACTTGGTACTCTTCATGGATAGAAAATTTAGTGCCGCTAAGGAAAAAGAATGGGGACATAAGCCTTGACATTGATTTTAGAAATATGAATATGACCTCACTCAAAGATAAGTACCCACTTCCCAATATGGACAATCTATTGTGGAAAGTAATGAGGTAAGAACTCTTGTGTACCCTGGATGGGTTTTCTGGGTATAATCAGGTTTTGGTCAAAGAATCATAGTAGTATAAAAATGCATTCACCACTCCATGGGGCACTTATGTGTATGTCAAAATGCCTTTTGGATTAATGAATTCTAGGGATACATTTCAACAAGTGATGGATGTTATTTTTGCAAGATTCATAAATAAGTTCATCATTGAGTATGAGGATGAATTTACGCTTTTTCCAGAAAAAGAGGGGACCACCTGATGCATTTGGAGAAGATATTGATTAGATGTAGAGAATACGCCATTTCACTAAATCCCAAGAAATGTCATTTTGGCGTGCAAAAGGATAAATTGGTCGACACATAGTATCTCATCAAGGAGTCATGATTGATCCAGAAAGGGTGGAAGCTATTGATAAATTTTTGATCCCCTTGTCAAAAAATGGAATTCAATCATTATTTTGGAAAATTAATTTTGTGAGAAGATTCATCTCCTTTTTTCTTTAAAGTTACTTTTCCAATTACCAATATGTTGAAAAAATGTCAGTAACTAAGTGGAATGATGAGGCTACTCAAGATTTCAAAGGGGTAAAAGAGGAACTCAAGACTGCTCCTGTATTGGCTAGAGCTGATTATACAAGGGGATTTTAAATGTTTTCATTTTATTCTCGACTTCTTTATTACTTCGTGTTATTACAAAAGAATGAAGAGGGCCATGAAAAACCTATTTCATTTTTTAGAAAGGCCTTGCAAGGATCTGAACTGAAGTATTCTATCATGGAAAAGAAAGCTTTTTCTCTTGTCAAAGCTACCAAAATATCCAAACCTTATGTTATCATTTCAAATATTGTAGCATATATACCTCACACAATGGTAAAGGACATCTTGTCTCAGATGGAAATATCCACTAAACAATGCAAATGTGTTAATAAGATACAAGAACACGCCATCTATATACAAACTACCAAGATAGTATGGGGTATGGGCCTTGAAAGATTCTTGGACAAAAAATAATTTATAGATTGTTGAAATTCATGCCATTGAAGATAATGAGCAATATCCCCACGAGAGAGGTAAGTCTTTCGGCTTGGTACAAAAACATAGTGTATTATCTTAAAAATTTGAATTTCCCAGAGAGGTTAGATAAGAATCAAATGAGGATATTGAAATTAATGTCACATAAGTACATATTAACAGACAACAAATTATCTTGAAAAATCCGTAACGGATTCTTATTAATATGATTACAAAAAGGAATCCCCAAAGTTGGTTCATGAATTTCATGCATGGATACATGGGGGAAATTTTGTTTGAAAGGTCACTGCACACAAAATTTTGAGAGATGGTTACTAGTGGTCATCCTCCGTTAAAAGATGTTGCTTTAATGGTGAAGAAATATGAAAGTTAGTGATTTTTTAGTAAATTGAAACATCTAGATCTCTCCCCTTACAACCTATTTTTGTAGAGCCCCCTTTAAGCAATGGGTGTTATATTTTATTAGTGATATTTCGTAACCTTCAAGTGTTAAGAAGTGAATCTTAGTGGCCAAAGATTAGTTTATGAAATGTGTTGAAGTTATTCCTACAAGGAAGAAACTCATTAATTGGTTATGGATTTTATCCTCAATCACATAATTTATAGGTTTTGTGTTCCTCCTAAATTGGTTGTTGAAATGCTATGAGCTTTAGGCCCAAACCTTTGGAATCAATGTGTCATGAATATGGTATAACTCTTACTTATGCCTCTAACTATAAGCTAAAAGGAAATGGGTATGTAGAATCTAGCAATAAGAATATTCTCAAAATACTCCGAACAATGTTTGACATAAATAAAAGAAAATGGGGTGAGTAACTCAAGATTTTACTATAGGATAATAGACTTATGAGTAAGAGATCCATGGGTAAAATACCATTTGAGCTATTCTATGGTGTTCAAGAACTTTTTCCCCTTCATTTACATTTTTTCACTTACCAGTTTATGCAACAATTGGAGGTTGGGGATGGTATTAACCCTTATGAGGAAAAAATAAATCAAATCATTGAGTTGGATGAAGTTAGGAGAGAGTCCTATTTAAAACATGTCAAGTATAGAGAAATACTTAAGAAAATATTCTATTAAAACTTCACTCTTTAGAATTTCCATGTAGGAGATATGGTATTATTATGAGACATGAATAAACATGAGGATAAAGGAAGGCATGGAAATTTTTACATCTCTGGATGGGCCCATATTCCATAGATGTCGAATTAGTAAGCATACATTTTTCCTACAGGATCTGGATAGAGAAATGCAATAATTTCCTATCAATGGAACAAATTTGAAACATTTCCTTGATTGAAAAGGTATATATTCGTATTATTGTAAAGTGTACAATTTATTGTGTTCCTTTTCTACTTCATTGTGTTGTTTTTCTATTTTTCATTCCATATGGTTTTAATGTCATTTTTGTCATGATGGCTCTTGTGGTATGGATCTTTGTGTTTAATCGGGTTTCATTATTTAAGACTCTTTTTCCCAATGAATAGTTGTCTAGCCTTTTATTCTTTCCTTATTTCTATGGTTGTTTAGAAACCCATTGGGGATTCCATCCTCGAGTCAGAGCCATTATTAGTGCTCATATTTCATCTTTGTAAATCTAGGAACCGTTTTTAAGTATTTTATTCCCGATCTAGATGGTTACTAATTTGAGTTTATTTCATTTGAGAATTCACGGGATAGGGTGTAACTAATCCATGTAAGGGTTCATACCATATCCCAATCTTGTAATTATGCCCTTCTTAAGACCATCCTTAATATCGGTGGTGTAAAAGAACATGGCAGTCATTTCCCTAGATTAATGATGTAACACTTAGTCATATGTAGATTTAACAAATTTTGTGTAGATACAAGATGCATGTTTTCTCTCGAAATTCCTAAGAGGGGATATTATAGGGAACCCGAAGGCCTCATAAAATATGAACATAACAATTTTTACTTTTATACGCTTATGATTGTGTAAAGTGAAAAGTATTCCTCACCCCGAGGTCCCGATAAAGGAGTTATGAAGCTAACAATCGAGGTTCGTATAGGAAAATCATATTTCATCTCGTGTTTCTCCGTAAGTAGAACTTGTAAAGATAACTTTGAGGCTTGATGATACTTAATGTATTAAGAAAATACATGGAATACAACCGTGAGGAGATGAGGAAATGCATTTAGTACTTTACAAAGGTCAGATGTGTGTTGATTCGTAATATATTCTTGAGGCCCATCAAAACTTTAGGAGGGTCAAATATTTACTAGCCATACATGACATAAGTATGAGGAGGTGGGTAAGTTAGTGGGGAATGACCCATGTGGAAGAAATACGTGGGTGATAAGATGTGAAAATATTGCTGCGCTTTGAAAGAGAAAAGGATGAGAAATATGAATAAGTTCTAAGGAACACAATCTTCATCATTAATGCAAGGATTCGAGGGTAATTAATATGAGAGCTTGATATAAATACACACTCTATATTCAAAGTATTAGGAGTTTTAAAAATTACCAAAGAATCTTTAAGGAGAGTAAAAGAGGAAGGTGTATTCGAAGAGCAACAGAGGAGTTACATTGTTTTTCATCCAAATTCCACGCAACAACTAGGGATTTTTTTAAATGGGTAAGTGAATTGGTTCTCTTATCCTTGTGAATATTTTGGATGAGCTCAAGTTTATTTTTAGTAAAATATGGGATTATTGATGAGTGTCATAACCATGAAGGTTTATTTAAATTCTCCAAAGAAAACCTCTAGTCTCAATTCCCCCGGAGAGAATCATAGATTATGACCTCATCAATATTGACCTAGAGGATTTTAGGAAGACATAACATGTGTGAGAAAAAGGTAAAATATGGCCTGTGTGGATAATAGTTATATTGACCTTGCTATCTCTTTCCCTCTCCTACATAGTGCCTAAAACTTGTATGGGTATTTCCCAACATTATAACCCTATAATAAGAGAAGTTCAAGATGGAAATGAGGGCTTGGTTTTATCTTTCCGTGGAATTGTTTGACATAATGTTGGGTTTTCCACCCACACGAGAGAAAGGAACCATCACCATGCAACAACAAATTTATACTGGAAATTGTGAGTAATAAAATGGACCAAGTTTATGAATGACCATTGGCTGATTATCCCTCACGTCTCTATCTACTAAATCTTTAAAAAGCTTAACAAAGTAGAATTTTTTAGGAGGTTGGAGATTTGATCACATTTTTGAACATACTAATGGATATGGAATCTACCAACCTCTTCCACGAATGGATGTTTCAGTTCATTGAGGTAATACTCATGAATAAAAACCTCTCCCTTGGGCCGAAATAATAAGCAGCTGAATTCATGAACAAATGGTGGGAGTTGCCCAAATTGTAAAAGGAGAAAAGGCTGGTATGGAATAATTATTTATGTCATATTATTTTCTATATGTTATCATCTTTGACAAAAATTTCCTAGGCTTGCGAAAATAGGGTGTCACAAAGTGCTAGGTATCTCGATGTCTTTTTGAAATTAAAATTGGTAAATTATGAGGCACATCATAGGAAAATGTGTAGTATTTTCTTTGTGCTTGTGATATGCATTTTCCATCCCAACCTCGGAAACTGAAATATTTCCCAAGATGCTAGGTAGGTTATTACCCATAAAAGACATTACATCATCAAGTTCCATACTTTTTCTTATATTACGATTAGTGGTTTTGACGGGATCCCTTACTTACTCCCTAGGCATGTGGATGAAAAATGGGTATTAATGGAATTGGTGAGGAAATTAGTACTGGTGCACCGATCATTGCCAATAAAAATCTCACATCCCTTGTCAAGTTTCCTATGACTATTAGGAACTATACTTTCTTAAACATCCAAAAGGAAAGAATGTTGGAACTAGAAATGGGTAGGGGTATACTAGATATATTTGAGCCTACATGTCGATGATATAATTTTTTTTTAACATTATTTCACCAAAATTGATGGATCATTAGGATCGTTACGAATAATTTTGATGGATTGCGAAGATGAGAAGGAAGTCGTGCAAAGGGATTATTTAAGGATGACACTATCCCGGATGGTGGAATTCAAAATTATTCGGGTTCCCGAGGGGTTATAAGATGATAAAAATGTAATAAGTTAAGATTACATCAAGGGTAACATTACCTCTTAGCATTTAGCACCACCAATTAAGAAATTGATGAAGTAAGGTCAAATTGTGATAGGACTTCAATTTCATCCGATAATCTTAGAAGTGGTTATTTTCAAAGGGCATAGATATAAGTTATCAAAACACTTTCATATTAAGGGAGTATAGATCTAGTAAGATACCTGATGATGTCCTTCCCCATATCGGAAAATCCATGTCACTAGAGTTGTTTCAGGGAAACAAGGGATCAAGCTCCATTTTAATAAGTTTTTATCAATAAAGGTGAAGGATGAAGAGTTTTCCCATATAAGAAAAACCAACACTTTACTTACTTAGTTGACAAAGAGGATTGAGGAAGTACTTAAAGGAAGTATGAGTAGAGCCCCTATTGTTTCTTCTACCCCTTTGCAAGTTGTTCCAACATCCGCTTCAGGATCAAAAGGGAAAGAAAAGGTAACAACATATGTTCTAAAGAGGTATAAAGGATTAAATTTATCTGAGGTACCACATAAGGTACCAATACTAGAAATGGGAATGAAAGACTTGGATGGAGAGGAGGGAAAAGTTCACCTACAAAGGAGAAAGTGGATTGAGCTATCTCGAATGGGTTGATCTAGAGGAAGTACAAGTAGTAAGGAAAATAATGGTTCATGAACCCCATCCCTTCAACTGCCATTTTCAAATCCTTAAGGATTAAAATTCTTGGGAATCAATCCCCATCAACCTAACTATTATTTCCTCACCATCCCAAGTTGTTTCCCTACTAAATAGTAACCGATTGTGATTATCCCTACCTCCTTGTCCCGCCTATTCCGTAATAAATTCTTGAAGCGTTTAAAATAGAAAAATCTTATGTGAAACCAAGTAAACCTAAAATTGGGATAAGAATTGGTCTTACCTTTGAAGAAACTCTAGCTATTACAGAGGAAAAAGAAGCACAAGGTAGTGATCTTGAAATTCAAGATGATGTTAGGAATATTAATGTTCACATGAATATTGTGGGTGATTTACCGTTTGGTAAATTAGTACTTACTAGTTTGTTAGTAAGATATTTTTAGTAGAATATATTGTTATAATAACAATATATTTTGTGGTTATACCCATATCACTATTAACGGGTTTATTGTTTGTAATACATCCTATTTTATAGGATGTTTTGTTACCTACCTTCTTGGCTATTTAATAGCCCTATGTAATGTATGAAATATACATAGAGTTTTATTAATTATTCAATCATGTCAAACTGATCCAAAACCATGATTTGGTATCAGAGCTAGTATGGGCGTGTGAAGATTTATTAAGGGGCTTCTCCAAATTTGTTGCTGCCCCTGGTAATGAGAGAAACTAGATTTGTGCAAAATGTTTAGTGTAAAATTAAATAGCTTTAGCTTAGGTCTGTTTGATAGCCATGTGGAAAATATTTGTGGATTTTTATTCTAAAAATATGGTTTTCTAGTGTGAGTTTAATTCTATGTATGAGTGTGTGGCTATTGAGATCAGAAGAAAGAAACAAGTACAACATTTCTTCAGTCACGTCACTGTGAAAGCTATTAAAAATATAGAATTTTGGGTCATTCAAATCTCCCATGCGGCATGTAGCATATACAAAGTGGATGTTTGTGATGAATTTCATTCAAATATTCAATAAATTATACTTGTGGGTTTTAAGTTCTATTATTGATGAGTTTTTGATTCCTTGAATCTGCTAGTTTAAAAATGAGCGCATGCTTGTTGTTTCATCCTCATGTGGATTAAAAATCTTCAATACATTTTCTCAAAGTATACAGATAGTTCACATGTGAGACTTTACATTGGGATCACAGAGCTTGGCAGACATCAAGTTTGATTACTCATAGACCAAGAAAGGGTTAAAACAAGTGCATGGTGTAGAAATCAAGGAGAATATACTCTCCCAGTTCATAGATCTCGTAGACCATGACCATTTACAATCAAACATGAAGAAAAATCCAAATTCAAGTAAAACTTAGTCATGAACAACTTTTAGGTCAGGTGATGAAATCAATTTTTTTGGTACCATTACAGAGATATTGAAAGCACATATCCAATGCATTTTTGGTTTTTCAAATTATTAGCAAATCATTTTGTCACTTTAATGAAGTTTCGTGAGTTTTCACACTATTTGTGATTGGATTTTTTTAGTTTTTAAAGAAAGTCTATAGTTCGAGAAATTTAATTTTACTATAGTTTTTGTTTAATAATTACATTTTAAGGGCAATTATTACGTTTTTTAGCCAAATTAATATTTTTCCAACACCATTTTTTGGGCCTTTGACATTTTTGGAATCCTCATTTCCTCCTAGTTCCAACGAGTGGTCACACGATAAATTTTCTCTTCATCTGGAGTAATTTTTTAATTGTTGATCCAATTTTAATTCAAATTGGGTCTTTTTTATGGGAAATTAAAACCTTAATAAATTTTTCTTGGTACCTCAAATCGAGTTCCATTTTTGTAAAAGTTTTTGTTTTTTTAATCCTCTTTGCATTGATTCAAATTTCATTGAAAAATACAATGTTTAAAAATACATTATGGACACATTTTTGGTGTTACTCGATGTCCAAAAAAACAAGTGTTTCACATTGCATGAGGGAAGATATAATAAAAAAATGTGGAAACAATTGAGCTTCATATCCAAATCAGGATGAGTTAGCAGCATGTTACTAGAGGATGGAGGAATTGGAGGCTAAAGGTCGACAATGACCTCTCATCAGTCGTTAATGACAAGGCCGCTTCACTAATTTGATGGCATATATATAGTGTGAGTATATTCTTTTTGGTGTGGTTTCATGCTCTTCAGTTTATACAGTTTACATTTTTCCATAAGTGGAAATTTCACATTGAGGGGGGAACATGATCAACATCATCCAATGTTCAATTTCCAATTTTTTAGTTGTGTATGTGATTATTCCTTCATAAATTCCCCAATGTAAAAACATAGTAAAGAACAAATAGCATAGTGAAAGGCAACATCATGCGTCTTGATGAGGTAGAATAGTAAGATGTGTTCTGTTCATATCTACATTTGTGGTTAGCCTCCTAAAACCATTGAAGGCTGCTCGGATGTGTTCTTGCTTGGGTTCCCACACTGCTAGGTCGATGTGTTCCCTAGAGTTACTTGATTGATAACAGATGATTTTTGAGTGTCTTCCCATCCTCATCAATCGATGTGTTCCCAATAGTGCATGGTCGATAAGAATTTGATGTGTTTATTCTTCTACCTTCACTGAGTGTTGTACTTTAAGATCATGAGCAAGCATGGGCGATAGGTCAGCAGAGGAAGTGCGAGAGTTCTTTTATTACCATGTAAACATTAAGGGGGGGAATGTTAGGAATATTAAAGTTCACATGAATATTGTGGGTGATTTACCATTTGGTAAATTAGTACTTACTAGTTTGTTAGTAAGATATTTGTTAGTAGAATATATTGTTATAATAACAATATATTATGTGGTTATACCCGTATCACTATTAATGGGTTTATTGTTTGTAATACATCCTATTTTATAGGATGTTTTGTTACCTACCTTCTTGGATATTTAATATCCCTATATACTGTATGAAATATAAAGAGAGTTTTATTAATTATTCAACATGTCAAACTGATCCAAAACCATGAGATGTCATTAAGCCGCTTATGGATGCAATAATACAATCTAATGTAGAAGGGATTATAGTGGAATAAATACTAAAGGAACCTCTTGGTGTCACACTCAAAATGACACCCCAATATGTCAAGTAATTATAGATGTTCTTAAAGTCCTACTTACAGTAATTAATGTTACTCATCAAGAGTCTCATAGGATATATCCTTCTTCTAAGGGAGAAGAGGTTGAAATTTTACAGAGAAAAAAGGAAAAGTTGATAAACTACCATCCTCAATTATAAAAAGGGAGAAGTAAAAGATCAATCTAAAACAAAGGATAATGCAGTAGCCACGATGAACCAATGTAGAAGGTTACTTGGGAGGAAAAAATGCAAGTGATCACAGAAGGTACTTCTATAACTCATTCATCATCCAAATCTCTAGAAATTATCCCTATAAATTCAATGTCAAAATCACTTGAGGAGCACGAACCAGCGATGGGAGTCTCTGGTGGGAAGTGATCTTCCAAAGAAGAATAAGGTGGAAATCCAATTTGATAATGATGATCTGAAAAGCATTTCCACCCTCAATCCCTCTAAGCCACCAAAAAGGGAAAGATCTATGTCAAGATTATTCCTAAATAAAAAGAGAGAAATATATTTTGAGATTATCGCCCCCAAATATAGTGTGTCTCAGGATTAAGGCATCCCCATATAATTACCAAGTCACAAGTATCCCATTAGGTAAGCCTTCTATCAATGAAATTAAACATGATTTATCTGTGGTAATGGAAGGATTTTTCTAGAAAATTTACGAGGCCAAAAATGAAGCTTTGTGTAACTTAGTTAGAAAACTTGCTAAACCTCCCCAAGTAGGACAAGGTGAAATCCCAAATCACCTATTAGGACATCAAAAGAGAAAATGATTTTGGGGAAAGGGGGAGGTCACCATACAATGGGAGAATGACTTAGTCACCAAAGGTAAGGAAGCAATCGGGAATGTGTAAATGCTATTCCAACATTTTTGATAAAACAAAACCAACCAAGGAAATACTAGACACGTGTGATGTTGAACAAAAATGTGGAGTGATATTATACCAAAGATGAAATCCATTACAGACTTAGAGGATGATTTGGCTGTCAAGGAACAAATTATTTCCCTTGAGTCTACAAGAAATCGCATGAGTATCATGAAGCTACAAAGATATGGGTTGAGACCTTGATAAATTGTGTCAATATTCTTGGAGAAGTAAAGAATAAGGAAACTGAATACATTGATTGTCTGCACTCTTTGATTAACAAGTTAACTAGAGAAAGTAGTGGGGAAAGGCACATGATGGAAATTATAGATAATTTGGTTAGAATTTTTAGGGATTATGCCCTTGAAAACTAAGAGAACCTAAGACTTCCATCCCGTATATCAGGCAATGACTATGAAATTCGATACGACAATTGCTAAATTGTTGAAGTGCATAAAGAAGGGAAATGATATTTTGTAGATTTTCATAATATAGGTGTTAGGGAGGAAATAATTTTCCATTACCATATAGGGTTTGATGAATAATTTTTCTTACAAATATTTGAGGTTTGATGCTTACAATGACAAGATGTGGGATAATTTCGAGAATTAACCCATAAATGTGGACCTAGTAAACTCAAGAAATAAGAGGAAGGGAATCGAAACAAACTTTTCAGCATGTTAAAGCATTTTGGAATAATCCAAATACGAGGTCTTCTTAAAAAATATAGTTTTTCTAAAGGACAAAATGGTTTGTTAAAGGATAAGGGAGTATCCTTATTTCCTTCATCAAAGTTTCATTGTGTCATATCATTTTTCTTGACCCAGGAAGAAATGGAATGAATATTTTCAATTAGAAGGGTTTTTACCCCTCATTTTGGAAAATATATTTGATTCCACAAGGAAAATTCTCAGGTTTCTCTTAGGGAGTTTTTGGGGAAATTGGGAAGATATTTTGATGAATAAATTGTATAATACTAGCTGTCATTTCCTCATTCTATAGAAGGGTAGTTTTTGAACTTTATTGATTAGTTTGGTCTTAATTCTAGTTTCTTGTTTTTCTAAAGATTTTGTTACTATCTAGCTATTTCAGAAATACTAAGGTGGTTGTGTTGTATAACCATTAGTAGGTTTTGAAGGAATTTGTTTATGTCTCCTCACCAAAACTCACATGAATGGAATCTCTCTGTTTTGATAAAATTACACTTTCCTATTTCTTGTGTTTTAAAAGTATGAACAAGGAAATATAATTTTTGTTGCAATCTTGTACCAGTTTCATTTTATGAAACATGTAAAAATCTTTCCTCAATTGTTAAATTTCTCTCACATTCTTGTGAGAGTATTGTAAGGTAGTGCATACTTTGTAATATTTTAGTTCAGTTGTAAAATCCTAAGGGAATATTTATTTTGGAAGGTTTATGTTAGCATAACTATAAATTAATACATTGTTTTCTTTTTAATTGACTTGTAGTCAGCTTTCTTTCCTCAGGGCATCCTCCCAACCACATATGTCTTTGGGAATGTATTAATTTTCTTTGTCCATTTGTTTTATTCAATCAATAAAACAAAATTTGTCTTCTCTTTATACGTAGCATTAGTATCAAAGTTTCTAGTCTTTCCTTGACATGGAGTTTGGATCATATCTATGCAACACAAGATATTGAGTGAAGTGGATTGAACTTTTTGGTAATTAAAATGTGGCTAGAGATTGGATGTGACGTAACATTAGTTGTTACTATTTTTTGAAATTTTGTTGTTTTATTTAACAACGACCAACCTATTCGTGGTATGTAACATAGAGAAATATGTTATTGTGTGACATGGAGGATTACAAACATATCCAATGTGGTTTATATTTTCGTGGAAATGAAAATTGACTTCATTTTGAAAATTTTTGCCACGGACCTATGTGATGTGGTATTTATTATTATAGAAGAGACTTGCAGATTGGCATATGAAGTAAACCTTCTCACCTCTCTTTCACTTCCGTTTAATTTCTAAAAATTTGTTGTAAAATACACACAAGTATATGATCAGTAGTAGAAATTAGAGACAAAGGAAGTTCGAATAAAGATAATATTCTTGGGAAGGAGTGACTTTAAAAGCCTTTTGAGTTCACATGTGTGCCACATCGTGAGATACATAAGTTACATCAGCTCTGAAGATATTGCTATGTGATGCACAACTCTTGAAAGGGTGAAATTTTACTACATGGAAGACAAAGATGAGAACCATTATCCTCTTTGAATATCTCCGAGAGATCGTGAATCGATGCACTCACACGTCCCACATACGTAGATGATAAAAATAAGTATGACAAGGCTGATGAAAATCCTTGATGTTGATCACTCTAAGCATATCCGATGAAGTGGAGCCACACATTCATAATGCGACAACATAAAATAAGGCCTAGGATACTCTTTCCATGATCTATGAAGAAAAGAATTTGAAAAAATGTTTTCATCTCCAGTAAAAGATTCACACCATGAGTATGCAAGAAGGAGATAAAGTGGAAGAATTATTATGTTGAGTGGCAAAATTGCGATGAATGTGAGCTTAGAGAACTTGGAGAAGTGGTCAAAGATAAGTTTCTTGTACCAATCACACTACGATCTCTTCTATCCCAGATTCAAGACAATCATCATCACATTGAACATCACACAAAAGAAGGTGATATTTTTCCAACTAGTGAATTTTCTACGACAGAAGAAACCATTAAGATAAAGTAATAAGAATTTTATGGAAAAGAATGATCTTGAGGTAGAAGAAGAGTCGAAGCCTTATAAGGGACAAAAAGAGAAGCGAGCACAAAAGAAACCAAATAATCCACAATAGATGCATAAATTTCAAAAGGTGAATCGATGGTGTCACATCTACACCATGAATATGCATAATACTACAAATTATTGGTATAATGGCCACACACAACGTAATTCTTGAGAAGAGAGAACATCTATCCAATGTGATTCATAGAAATCCAAGTGGTGTCTTGGTGAAAAGAAGCATAAAGGACATGTTGCAGCCCAACAAGATGATGAATCAAATGAATATGTACCGCTCAACACATTAAGGTGCATGAGAAGAATATTTGGTTCTCATATCCCAAACATCACAGTCATCATAGAATGTTTGGTTGGTATATTTCAACACTAGCAAGAACATGACAGGTGATAGAATTTTTTTTGATTCATTGACTGATCGACCCACTAGAGATCAGGTTCATATTGCAGAAAACAAGGAGTATGTAACAAAAGTAATAGGAAATGTGACCATTCTACTTGGGACTAGAAGATGTAATCTCATGAAGGTGCTCTATGTCCCTGGCTTGACCAAAATCTCCTATCTATCTCTCAGTTGTTGAATCACAAGCTCAAATTTGAGATCCTAGTTCGAATGTCATCAAATAATGTATGATATCTCAAGAAGATAAGATATTTTCTACTCTTTTTAAAGGATTGTTTGTTTACAACAGATTCGGCCATCCTCTCGTAGTTTCACTATCTTCTTCCATGGTTGAATCCACTACACTCTAGTATAATCAAGTATGGACATATTTCTACCGTCTCCTCTATCAACTCAATTCAAAGAAGATAGTACAAGGATTTCCTCATCTCTCTTAGTAATTACTTCTCTATTCTAGATGTCCATCGAAAATAACATTATGATCCATTTGATTCGAGTACATTCCATGCTAAGAACTATCTCAAGGTCATGCATCCCTATCTTTGTGGACACTTTCCCATGTCATTTAAGGGTTTCAAGATTTCCATTTTTTCACTAATGATTAATCTCGTAATACTTAGGTGTTCTTTCTCTAAAATAAGAGTGAAGAATTTGCAGATTTCACAATCTTCTATAAGATATTTTTTCAGCAGATTGGGAAGCCCCTTATTTTCCTCCACTCGATCAAGGGGCGAATTCACATTATAGCCTAGTTTTTACCCACAAAATCCCAAGGTGCACTAGAACATCACTCATCCTGAACTAAGCACTCACTCAAGGCATGCAAGGGTACTGTGTCCCTCATTTATGTCAACTTGTTTAGTGAGCTAGCATGGTTATACATATATTCCCAATCCATCAAATATAATTAAATATAACAAGGTGCATAAACTAGATCTAGATATTAAGAAAATAAAAGAAACATTAAACAAGAACCAAGATAAACTTTACCATGTAATATCCATCCATAGATGTGTCTACAATCAATATCCAACCAAAAATATCCATTATGTTAATTGTTATAAAAGAGAGAAGCTTCTTATATACACAGAAAATTCATCATAGTCATGCGCGCCCATAAAATCGTAACATAACTATACAAAACATAGAACTCTCTAAACCATTCAAATCAATACATATTTATAGGGGAGGGAAATTTCCCTTTAGCACCCATGCACATTTCAAAAATAGGCCACATGTTAATAATAGCCATATGCCTTTACATAATAAATACAATAACATGCAAAATCGCTAATAATAGATTATCTAATAATAAAACTATAGTATAATCCTATTATTAGCTCCAAAATACTTGCATGACGCTTGATCTTTTACTCATCCAAAATAGCCTTTGCATGCTCCCTAAGTCTTCTTCAAAATATGCACTACACTCCATGTCTATAATTAGCCTCAATCTACAAAATGGCTAAGTCCTAATTTCAAACCTTCCTGGGCACACTCGTACCATTAAAGTTCTACACACGTTCATGCACGCTATGCACATGCACACAATTCTTCTCGCACCTTCATACTTA
The DNA here is from genome assembly GCA_018340775.1 of Taxus wallichiana var. yunnanensis. Taxonomy (NCBI): domain Eukaryota; kingdom Viridiplantae; phylum Streptophyta; class Pinopsida; order Cupressales; family Taxaceae; genus Taxus; species Taxus wallichiana. The sequence continues at coordinate 488,739,022 of CM031234.1, read as the reverse complement.
AGTTGTATTTCATTAGCTCAACATTACCCCACACTAATTTCATTTCCACCACCGATAATGAGTAATCACAACTTATCTCTCTATGAATAAAGAATGAAATAGTAAAGTAATTATAGCACATAAAGAATGAAAAACTATTTGGCACTTTTCTCTTCTACTGGAAGGATCAACTCTGGATATTCAATCTTAATATCTTCCTCCAATGCATTCCAATCACTTAGCACTTTATTTTTTTATCGTGATGTCTACAACTATGGATTCCATTTCATCAAGAGTCATCTTTTCACCTTCGTTCTGTAAGACCCTGAGAACATTATCCATGCTCGAGACCATTCCCTCCATTATATCCATCCTTTCCATGATGAGTTTCCCAATTTATTTGATTCTTTCCTTGTGTGGGACTTAGGAAGCTTCAAGTACATCGTGTTTTTCTTCTACCAACATAAGTATCTCTATGTGCCCAAGTGTTTCATTCTTTGCTTCCTAAAGGACTTCATCTTCTTCGCCATAATACTTTTTTATTATCACATTTGGCACCACGAACATAGTCAATGCCAGGTCTGCTTTCTTTAGCTCATCCTTTAAAGTCTACAAAATGGACTCATAACCTATAATTTTTCTTATAATTGTGGCCTTGGCCCTTGCTTCCTCCTCTGCAGCATCCTTTGGTTTTGGCATGCGTAGGGGTCCCTCCTCCAGTAGTAAGTGAAATGTCATGAGCAAATAGTGTAAGGCAGATGGAAAATCTTATGCAACCTTGTCTTGTATATATGGCCTCTTTTCAATAATCTCATCCCCAATTTGTTCTACCATTTTAAGGACTTTCTGTACCTCTTCCTCAGCCTTATCTCATTCCTATATGAGGCTCTTGATTTCAATGTCCTTATCTTTTTTATCCTCCAATAATGATCTAATCGTTGTTAATTTATAAATGTTATGGCGCGAAACTTCTTCGAGATACTCTAGTCAGGTTATTTCTTACCTACTCATCAAACATGATGGTGGGTTTGACAACTACATGGCACAAATGGGGTGCCTTCTTCAGTCTGTGTGACACATAGGTTACCTCGTATACCTTGAATTCAGGCTCATCCATATGAATATACATCATCCATGATAACTATTTCCTTGTGTAAGTGGTTACCATATCCACATCCATTAGCTCCCATCCATATAATTCCTTGACTCCAAAGTGCTTTGGAACCATGCACATTTGATCTTTCTTCGGTCATCAACGTACCAAATAAATGGAGTATCATATGTCTCTTTCTTATTTCCCTTTCTAGAATGATTTTCCTTAGGAGTACGTACTCCTGAATCCAACACTGGTCCTTTGCTTGTTTGCATAGTATAGGGTGCACTGAAGGCTCACACGTATCTATTTCTAGCTCTATTTAATTCAACTCCTCTTCATCATTTTTCATCTCCTCTTCCCAAGGCTCCTCTATATCCTCAATCTGTAGTGGAGTATTTGGCATGCTTTCCTAATATTTCTCATCTTTGCAGGGGGACATACCTGCGACATTTCTTCTTTTCTAGCTCTCTACCTTCGAAAGTCCTAGGTGACCTCTGAAGGGGTTGTGAAGTTCTTGTGCTCTAAGCTTTTGTTCTTCTTAACACTCTTAAATTTTGGATCTTCGAGTAGTCTACTCCACATTTATCTTCATAACACATGTTTACAACACTTCATCAACTAGATCCTGTAATGGAGGGGTCACCTCGCGCTCTCTTTTCTCACCTACATTTGGGTATTTTATGCCCCTATGATCCAAACCACAACTTTCTTCCTACAATTTTTCTTCCTCTCCTTTTTCAATAAGGGGTGAGACTGGTTCCTCTTCTTCCAAAGTGCCAATTGTATGTTTCCCCTTGGGTGGTCCAGGAAGCTTGAACTCATTCTCTGCATATCTTCCATTTTCCAATCTAGGCTTGAGTTGGATATATACAAGGGTTGACCCACTTTTCCCAATGGCCAGACTCATTGCCTTCATATTAATATCATCATAAATTAATCTTTCAATGTACGCAGACTTACCTAGATAAACATAAGTCTTCCTTAATGTGTGGTAGTCACAGTCTACCTTTTCTGCATTGAAAATAGACTGGTGTGTGTCTAAAAACCTATGTACGAGATTCTTGAAATAACATCCAGTGAAGACATACGAGATCTTACACTAAGGGCTCCACTTCCCCGTCCCTGTTCACCCCAAAGTGTGAAATACAAAAGTGTTGGTATACTACAAACTGTACCTATTTATCTAATATCGAAGGTAGCTCCTTGGGTATTCTCCATTCTTCCTCAAACAAGGTCCATAGTCATTCATACCACAAATATTCCCTTTTTTAAAAGGGCCCACTCATGGTTCCATCACTAGTATACTTATTAAATATCTCCACAAGAGATTTCTTCCGCTTAGGATATTGCAAAAATTTCTCCTAAGGTCCATCGAAACTCCAATTTTCATAAAAACAAGGGCTAATGGGATCATGCCAAAACTTATCTTATCACCTTCATGTGCTTCCTTAATGATGGTTTCAAAATGAAACCCACCAAGTTGTACACTAAACCTTTAGTCATTTTCATTGCTATGTCTTGCCACAAGGTATTTACTTGTGACCACCACTCTTGGTTATTTAACTTTGTGAGTAGGTGTCCTAATGCCTAAACCATTGGAAACTTCTACGATTTTCGATACCCATTCTGTTCCCTCCTCGAGGTAACCCAACGCCTTCCTTTTTGCCATTATTTCTTCCTTATCCGTGAGGTCACCGCTCATTTCAGTTCCCAAACTCCTAAGTCTTTGTGAAGCTCCCAATCAAGGGCGCAGTGAGCCTTACTCATCACTCGAAAAATAGAAGAAGTCCTCATGGACTCTACTCATCAACCACTGGTATAATTTTTCTTGTTTCCCAAAATAAGGGAGTTCATACAACTATAAAACCCCATCTTTTCCAACATATTTTCACCAATGTAATTGTACATGGCCATGTCATCCGTTGTTCTCTTATTTTTCTTCACAACCAACAACTTATCCAGTTCATCCTTGTTATCCTTTGTCTATGATTGTAATCACTCACTTTTCACTAGCGAACATGTGAGTCCCAATCGTGACTCATGTAAACCCATTATAGGTACTGTATTTCAGAAAATCTACTCTCAGGAGCCTCTTTAACTTTTATTTTAACCTCTTTTGTATTTCCCCCCCTTGTCGCCATTCCAGGTGCTCTTTTTGGTGCCATTTCCACTAATTTGAGCTCTGTAACTCAAATCCACTTGCCTTATCTTGAAACCACATGCCCTAGCTCAAATATGAACCTTAAGTGTCAATATTATTCCTCACACGCTTCTTCTTAAATCAAACACTTCTCTAAATGGAGCAATAATCACCTTGGTGCATAAATATGAAAAATGCAACTGGTTCGTAGCCCTCCTCACTTCACATCTCGTTTGCTAGCTCTCTCGTCACAACAAATAGCTCGAATTATCTTGATTGCAAAGGTGAAAATGAATTTACAACACCACCTTATATATATATTTAAAAATTTTCCACATTTATTACTCGCTACCTACCATCATACTTCACATTAACTTGACACTTATTTCCTTTTCTACATCGATTTATTTGTGCCACAGTCATAACCTTCTAGTGTGCCTACTACTCCTTGGCACAAAACTCCTTTTGTGTGCATCTATGCATCTAAATATTTCACCACCGCGCCTTTCACTAAGTATTTTCCATAGCTGCAACCTACCTCGTATGACACTGTGCATCCATCTATCCATACATGGTTTTCATTCATGATAAAATTTTCTCTATCTACACCTTTACTTCAAGCACCTACATAAATCTTTTTATGCATATCCATCTTTAAATAACATTCAAACTTGGTCTATGAACCTTGTATATACTCCACCCCACACTAAGGGTATGTGCAAGTCCTCTCGCATATGAAAACATGTAGACAATAATCATCTTCTAGCACGCAAGCACGCTTATTACACAAAACATTAAACTAAATTGACAAAGTATAACAATGATGAAGGAAACATGTATAATGTAATTTCATTAAGGAAATCTAAGATAAGTGGTAATCTTGCCTTATTACAAACACCAAGAAGAATTACTTATACTAGGGCTTCAACCTACTCCCATTGAAGTAACTAAGAAAATGTGTTCCATCTAGTGCCTCTAATTGGAAAGAACCTAAATAAATTATAACTTACGGTCCTAACCAATGCACCTTAAGCTTTCTAGTGTGGCACAAATACTTAGAGTCATAAAGAAGAACTAGATGCCCAACTTCAATATTCTTATCCTTAATATGTCTATCATGCGATGCTTTCTTCCTAGAATTTTCTTGCTTCTGACTCCATCATGCTATAACATTCCTTTCATGCAATTGCATCGGTTTGTCAATTTTCTCTTCAAGGGATTTATCATCAACCAAACCACTTTCATACACAATACGGATAAAACGTAACATGAATTTCATTGATTGAACAATCTCCGCACCAAAAAACAACTAAAATGGTGTGGCCTTATTCAACCTCTTGTAGGTTTTTCTATATGACCAAAGTATAATAGAGACTTTATCATCCCAATATTTTCTTCTAACATCAAAAATTTTATTCAAGGTATGGATTAATATCTTGTTGAAAGTCTCAGCAGTTCCATTTTACTGAGGGTGATAAGGTATTGTCTTATGGTGTGCAACCATAAATTCTGTGAGCAATATCTTGATGGTCTCATTAAGAAAATGAGTACCCCTATCACTTGTCAAACTCAGTGGGCATTCATAGGTCTATTGATAATATTTTCCCATAGAAACCATGTTGTTGTAGCTTAGTGTAATTATTTTTAAGTGCCGCTTCTTCCCACCTTGTTAGATAATTTGTACAAGTTATAATATAGTGCAATCCAGTCCTACAAAGGGTGGGTTAATAGGACCCACAAAGTCAATTTCCCACTTCTCAAAAGGTTCTCGCACTAGCAATATGCCTCAAAGGAATATCATATATATGCCTAGGCTTTCCAAGGCATTGAAAATGGTCACATGCCTTACAATATTATTTTCAATATTTATTTAATGTTTCCCACCATAGACTAGCCAATAAAATCTTACGTTCGGTGGCATCCCCAAAGATAGTGTCCACCTACAATGCTACCATGAGACTCTTCCATAATGACCTCACATTCATGCTCAAGTACACACCACTGCAAACCTTAATTCTGGCCTAGTTTGTATAAGTCCCCACTAATCAACATATAAGGTGCAACACATATAGAAATTTTTTTCTTTTCCAAGGCCTTCATTCCTTCATGCAAAACACCTATTCATAAAAATACAACAACACCATTATTTATGTGATCTCCCACTTCTTCTCCAAGTCCCTCTTATGTGCCCGATCAAACTTAATTTGCCTTTCTTTTCTATCTCTCTACCACTATATCCACCATAATTCATGACACTTGATCCTTCCCCACACATGGTGGAGTTTAGCTAGCCATAGGTTTTTCTTCCAAATCTAGGGTCATAATCAAGATCTTAATTTCCAAAGCAATGCAACACAAATAAGATCCCCAGGCTCAAAAAAAATGGAACTTAACAACCTTAGGAAAAGAGTAAGTAGAAATTGTGTACTCAAGAATATAGCTATTCAAAGCACCAAAAAACCAATCATCCACAACGCACATCCATGTCGATCTACATCATAAAAGGTGTGGAATTTTTCCCGCATCCAAACAAGTGTGCAAAACCTCTTATTTATCTTTGATGTATAATCAACCAACCAATCATACATATTTATAGAAAATATGGTGAATAATGTCTCATACAACTCATCATACATATTCTTCTCAACCCACACAGACACACAAAAAATTTAAGTCTAGTGCCAAATCATGAGCATACTCTTCTTCCAAATTGTCTAACCATTCTTTAATAATGGCTAGAGTCAACCAAAGATGTCTTCATCATGCAACATCCCGTGAAACAACTTAAAATGTACGCTAGATTTTACCCATAAAATCCCAAGGCACGTTGGCACATCACTCATCCCGAACGAGTTCTCACCCAAAGCACACAAGGGTACTAGGTCCTTGTTTTATGCCATCTTGTTTAGTGAGTTAGTATTATTACACATATATTCCAGATCCATCAAAGATAATTAAGTATAACAAGGTGCATAAACCAGATCTAGATCTTAACCATATGCAAGAACAATTAAACAAGAACCAAGATAAAATTTACCATGCAAGATCCAAAGAATGTATGTGTCTATAATTAATATCCAGCCACAAAGATACATTATATTAATTATTGTAAAACACATGAACTTCTTACATACATAACAAAGTTATCATAGTCATGCATGCCCATAAAATTGCATCATAACTCTACAAAAAATAGAACTCTAAATACCGTGTAAATAAATACATATTTATAGGGGTGGGGACTTTCCCTTCACCGCCCATGCACCTTTCAAAAATAGGCCACATGCTAATAATATCCATGCACCTTTACATAATAAATACTTGATCATGCAAGCTCACTAATAATACATTGTATAATAATACAACTACAGTATAATCCTATTATTATCTCCAAAAAATTTCATGGTGCTTGATCTTTTACTCATCCAAAATAGCCTTTACTTGCTCCCTAAGTATTCTTCAAAACATTCACTACACTCCATGTCCAGAGTTAACCACAATTTGCAAAAAGCTAAGTCCTTATTTCAAACCTTCTTAGGTGTGCCTATACCATTATAATTATGTGCGTGTTCATGCGCCCTATGACCACTTACCTAATTGCTATTAGCCTTCATACTTAAGTTGTATTTCCTCAACTCAAAACATGTCGAAGAAATTCTAGGCATTCTTAAAGGATAACGAAATCACACAAAGACACACACTTCCCCTACACTCCCCACTAGAATGAAATTATATAACTTTACAAAATCGAATGTCATGGAGATGGCTTGTTACATGCTTTCCACTATGAAGTTGGAGAACATATTTTTGGTAGAAGTAGTCTAGATTGTTGTATATCTTATGAACCAAGCACCTACAAATATCTTGAAGGAAAAGACACTGGAAGAGGTATGGAGTAATCATAAACCTTCTATTTCTCATTTGAGAGTATTTGGATGTACTGCATATATGCATGTTTCAGATAAGAAGAGGAAGAATCTTGATGAAAAAACACACCAGTGCATATTTTTAGGGTATAATACTACCTCAAAAGCATATCATCTCATGGATCCTAAGACAAAGAAGATATATGAGAGAAGAGATGTTGTTTGTGATGATTCATCATTTGACTCGTTTCCACATAAACAAGAGTTAGCACTGACCTCCTCTAATAGATTTCTCTCACATCTAAATGATGAGTATGAGGATTCTTCAAAAAGAAGGATTGGCTGCAAGGATAATTTTTATTGATCTTGGGAATTTGGAAAAAAATTCTTCATAGCAACAAAAATTTCAATGTCTAAATTACGTCCAAACCACCATGACAGACTCTCACACCTAAACTCTCTTCTAGACACTTCATTAGGAGTTAAAACAAGAAGAGATACATGAAATTAGGTAAATGAAAATCTCACACTCATGGGTTCATTGGTTGATAGCACCAAACTTGATTCAGTTCATGAGGCACTCAGTCAGCAAGAGTGGAAGAAGGCTATGGATGTAGAATATGACTCCTTGATATAAAATAAGACATGGGAAATTTTTGATCTTCCTGCACATAAAAAGTTCATTAGTTATAAGTGGATTTTCAAAACAAAATGCATATCATATGGATCTATCGACAAGTATAAAGTAGGTCTAGTTACTCAGGGATATGCTCGGTGGGAAGGAATTGACTGTGATGAGACATTTTCACCCAATGTGAAGATAAAAACCATTATATTTTTCTCGTGCACTTGTATCACCAAAAATGGAAACTTCATCGATGGATGTAGAAATTGATTTCTTGAATGGTGATCTCAAAGAAGAAGTATACATGACATAGCTAGAAGGATTTTTCAATGAGTCTATTTAAGTATCTTTATGGACTGAAATAGGAACCTAGGGAATGGTACATAAAAATAGATGATCACCTATGTTTGCATGGATTCACACGTATCCACTCTGATTCAAATATGTATATCAAAAAGATAGGTAGAGATATTTTCATCTTGGTTTTGTATGTAGATGAGCTTATGATCACAGGGAGTTATGACAATCTCATCAAATATGTTAAGAATGATTTTAAGAAATCCTTCAACATGAAATATTTGGGGCTACTTCTATTTTCTCTTAGCTTAGAGATATGGTAGAAAAAGAATCATATTTTTATCTCCTAAATGAAATACACAAGGACACTCCTAGAAAAGTATGACATGTCAGATTGTACACCTATGTCCATTCTAATGCAAAAAGGTTTATAAATTTCTAGATTACAACTTCATGGGAGTTTCATTCACTTGATGTATACCCGACTGGACCTTTTATTTTTGTGATTTATCTCTCGATATTCATGTACGATCTGAAGAAATGTCACTAGGTAGTAGTGAAGCACATGATGAGATATGTCTGAGGTATAATTGACTATGGTATGGATTATCAGAAGAACTCTCAATTTTTCTTGTGGGGATATACAAAATCAAACTATGCTAGATCCATTGATGACATGAAATCAACTTCAGTTATATTGTCCATCTTTGTTCGGACCTATCCCATGGATATGTAAGAATCAAACTATTGTTTCTATCTCATACACTAAGGTAGAGTATCATGCCACATGAAGAGTTGTGTGTGAAGAGATTTGGTTACGTCGCATTTTGGTAGATATGGGAATTCCTAAAGAAAATCCTCCCATCATTCACTGCGACAATCAGGGTGTGTTGAAGCTTGTGAAAAATCCAATTTTCCATGAGAGAACAAAGCACATTGAGGTTGAATGTCACTACATTTAAGAACAAGTCTTGAACCACCACATCTAGCTCTAGTATTGCCCAACATATGCTCAGATTGTAGATATACTCACCAAGTCTCTTGGCAAGGTGAAATTTGAATTTTTTCAGGGGTACATTTGTAAAAACAATGTATTAAGGGGTGGAATGTTAGCATAAATATAAATTAATACATTGTTTTCTTTTATTGTTAATCGACCAGAGTAGTCGAGTTTCTTGCCTTTGTGGTATCCTCTAAACCAACCGATAGATCCATCAAATTGTCTTTGGGCATGTATAAATTTTCTTTTTGTATTTGTTTTCTTCAATCAATAAAATAAAGTTTGTCTTATCTTTATACCTAGAAATTTATTGTTATCCCTTAAGGGTAATTTGGGTGTGAGAAATAAATATAATAGGTAATTTATCTAAATCCTGGTTCAAATATTTATGGTTAGGATCTCAAAGACTCGTTAGTAACATTTTAACCAATTGAGTATCAATGAATGAAAGTTTTACCTCACTAATTGTGTTAAATCAGTTGTATTTTTCAAATATTCTTATAAGCATTGATATTTCCCTACGGAAGGATTAACATACCGAGTCACACAAAGGATTTACCCCTTACCTTTTCTCGGTCATCAAACTCACACCCGCATCTCGGATCCGAAAGGATTGAGTCGTTTGAGACAATAACTCAAATTCCTCCAAGTTATGGGACCTTGCGCGCTTGAGATGGATCTCCAGAGAAGGTTAGTTCCTTTATCTGTTTCTACTACTATTGTTACTCCTAGTGCTGAAAGGAAAAACTAATCTAACAATGCTAAGGGACCAGGATAGAAGGATAACATTAAAGGAAGTTGTACACTATGAGGTGATAGTACCAAAAAGAGGGATGAACACTATCATTCGAACAAAAATAAAGGGAAATGTGTGAAATAAGGATAGGCATGTGTAACAAAACTAAAACATATTTATCGATCGGTTTCATGGAACACAACTAGAAAAGGTACTACAAGGGATGTAGAATGACACAATAAACATGCAATGTAAAAGGAAGGAAAGAAGAAATAATACCAACATGCTTAGGATAGAGAATAGTCACAAAATGATGCTTACATTACTTCTAGAAATGTATATAAGCTTATAATGGAAAAAGAGGCTAATATCCACATGCACGAGCCAGGTCTAGAGGTTTACAACTCAAAATACATAAAATATGAAGTCCTTAGAAAAATGCGTAAGGATAAAAAAATGTCCAACATAACAAATGAGCCCAACTTTTACTTTTATAGATGAATTCCTAGAAGAAGAAGAGAGATGGAGGGAAAACTTTAATTTTAAATATAATCACCAACAAGAAGCATTTAATGCATATAAATACTCCCGTAAATATTTCAAATACGTTTTCCCAAGTCCAGTGTGGCATGTTGATAAGGAAAGGGGGTGGATCAGATCAAATCGTGTGGTTAGAGAAATGAGATATTCTCATTAATTCCCGAAATGTGTTTTCCCATTTCTCACCTACCAAATCCACCAAGAATTTTAATTTAAATATCTAACACTATAGCCTATGTTAAAGCAGCTATATCTAATTCGAGACTAGGCACATGCTGATCGGAGATCTATAAAAAAGATATGATTGTCAAAAAATTTAAGAGTTGTCACGTACACACAAGACACGTAGTGCTCGCCGATTTGGTTGAAAGGACAACCAATTGTCCAAATGTTCTTTTCATTTCTGCCACATGTCACTCATTGATTTGTTGCAAGGATTCAATGCTCTATCAAGTGATTTGATAAGTTTCTTTTGGCACACTCAAGCATGTTAGGAGATGATGTGGCACGAAAAGGCATAGAGGAGGGCACAAAGGTATGCACGTGGAAGAATGAGGTGTGAGACGAAGGTAGAAGCAAGATATGTGCAACACGCCTTGCCGAAGAAATGAAGCAAACTGATGAGCGGAGAATGTATGGTCAAGACTCAACTATTACAAGGTAATGTGTGGTGCGCGCAAGAGGGCCATGGACTTAGTTGATTGAAGAAAGTGTAAGGTGTGTGCACAGTTGAAGTAGCTACTAGGAGGAAGGCGAATGCACAGAAGATGCGCACAAGGAAAGAGTGGAACAAGGAGGAAAAGGAAAATTGAAAGGAGGAATGGGAAGCATGTAAGGGTGAATGAGGAGATAGTGACCAAGTGAATTGTGCCAAGGAGATAACTAAGTTGTGTACCACTAAAATGAAGATCTCTAAGCCGAATATTCCTATAGGTTTTCCAAATAACTAGGAGATTATTTAGATAACAATTTTGGCAACTTCGGGGGGTCATCTCCTACTAGATGAAGGAGATCAAGAGCTTGGACTATCCATTTAACATGGATTTTTCAATGTAATTATGAAATTCTATTTGCGGCTTTGAATAGCTTCCCTTACGGCATCCTCGTAAGCAAAAGAAGAGTGCACGCAGGAAGCATGTGAGAAGAAAGAACTATGTACAAACAAATGATGTGCATGCATCACACTTGGAGGAATCAAAACTACTCTAATATGTACAAAATTATGCAACAAACTTAATGGAATGGTTTGAGATAGATGCCATTTATTGGGATTTGCAATGCGCCTCCATGAAGACGAGTTAACTCGAATGATTTAGTCTCTTTTCATGAACTGATGAAGTATGGGCCACTCCAAAGTGCATAAAAATTTGAATGACACCCCGGTTTAGCTCTATTAGCATCCCATTTTAGAACCAAGTCCCCAACTTTGAAATCTTGAGGTCCGCCTTTCTATCAAACCATTTTTTAATTGTTTGTTGATGCTCTTTGAGCCGATCATGGTATAGTCTCTTGATTCTTCAAGATTAACCAACTTTTCCATTCTAATTTCTCTTTTTCTGTGCATTTGAACTCCATCTGTTGGGTAAGTGCCAGTGATTTCAATTCTAGCGTCAAAGGAAGGGTAGCATGTCTACCATATATAAGCTTATAAGACAAAGTTCATATTGCCTTTTTAATTATGATTCTAACTACTCAGAGCACACACTAGACCTTAGTATGCCACTACTTTTGGATAATCTTCATTATGTGCTGCATAATCTTGATCGAGTTCTTGTTTGTTGACTCGCCAAACCAGCGCTTGGGGGTAATAGTCGAAGAATTCTTTAGGTAGATGCCTAGATTTAGATCCCACTCAGTGATTTTAGTGCCAAGGAAGGATTTTGAATTATCAAAGATAATGGTTTAAGGAATTCCAAACCTTGTGACTATACCCTCGAGAAAGTCAAGGATGACCGACTTGACTAATTCCTTGAGCACGATCGCTTCTATCCATTTGGTGAAGTAGTCTATAGTTTTCAGCACTCACTTGTGTCCAACACTTGAAGTTGGACTGATCATGCCTATGAAGTCAAGACCCCATTGTGCAAAAGGATGATATGTTTTGGATTGGTTGGAGGAGAAGCGCTTATAATCTCTTTTTCCTACAAAGAAAGTGCATTCCTTACATTCTCGTGACCCACTTGTGTGCATCTCGAAAATAGATTAGGTCAAAAGATACCTTCCATTATGATTTTCATTTTTATAGTCTTGGCGAGAAAAGTGTCCACCAGAGAATCCATCATGAAATTATACTAACACGTTTTCACATCTGCGCCACCGATACATCTTAACATCACACAATTAAGATTCTTCTTGAAGATAAGTCCATCAATCAAAACATAAGGGAAAAATTATAACCTTAGATGTCTTATCTTTTCTTTTTTTTAATTCAGGAGGGTATGCACCCTCAAAAATGAATATGATCATGTCCTTCATCCAGCCACACACACCAGGATCAATATTCTGCACAAGTTCTGTGTGCGGAGAGCTACATCAAGAAATAATGAAGTATCAGATTCATTATGTACGTCCTCAATAAGCTTCTTGTAGAGTTCACTACCTCTTACCAGATTTTTGTTTTGATAGTCACATCATATTCCATGATTTTGGTCACCCATCGTGCTCTCTTTTCACTGATTTCTACTCCCATGATGAATTATCTGACAAAAGAGTGGGATACTAACACCTTAATATAATTTTTGGCAAGCATAATATTGAATTTATTGAGTGCATGCATGATAGAGAAAACCTATTTCTCTGTGTGAATGCATTTTAATTCATAATACTTCAACGTCTTGCTGAAAAAATCCACTAGTTTTTCCATTCATTTTCTTGTGTTATGACAACAACAACACTCACATCAGTTCCATAAGCATAAATGATAAAATCCTTTTAGTAATTCAAGTTGGTAAGTAATGGCACACAAGAAATATCTAGCTTGATTTTGTTGAAGCTCTCCTTTCCTTTTGTTGTCCATCTAAAAGATATGTCCTTCTTGAGCATCAGGGTGATTGGCCTTACCAGTCCTACAAAGTTAGGAATAAAATACCTAACAAAATTAATCTTACCGAGGAAGGACTGCAAGGCATTTTTGTGTGCCGAAGGGAAAGAGCTAGGATGGCTGAAATGCACTTAGGATTAATTATGATGCCATCCTTTGAAACCACATGGCCCAAAATATTTCCTTACACCATAAAAATATTGCACTTCTTAGGGTTAAGGGATACCCCAAATTTTCTACATCTCTCAAAGACTTTATCTAGGTTCACCATATGATCCATGCTCTACCTTGAGAAGACTATAATTTCATCAAGGTAAACCAATATTAAATCATTAATGTAACGTTTGAAGGAAATGCCCATAACACGTTGAAATGGTGTGCCATCATTTGACAGAACGAAAGTCATCTTCTAGCATGCATATGTTATCCACTTGTTGTAAATTCTGCTTTTGAATTGACCCTCCTCCTTAACTAGGATCTGATTGAAACTTGAATACCCATCCAAAATTGAGAATCTTTGTCGTCACCCATAGTCTATAGAATCTTCTCCATTGAAGGAAAAGGATAATGATCCTTAAGAGATGGCTTGTTCACATCTCTCGAAATCAACACATAGTCCGATTTCACCATTCTTCTTGCGCACCTAACTAGATTCGTGACCCAAGTTGAGTACTTGATGGGAAAAATAATCATCACCTTAATGAGTTTGGATAATTCCTTTCTCATGAGGGGTGTATCTTTGGATTAACTAGTTATTTATTTTGTCCGATGGGCTTGATACCAGATCAAGGTCAACGGAGTGTTGAGCAACACTTGGATCAAAACATTTGAGGTCTTCATACTTCCATGAGAATATATCACTGTATTTTTAAGAAAGAGAGATGAATGCCATTTTTTCATCCTACACACAATCTTTACTAAGAAACAATTATTTTTCGTGTGCAATAGTAACTGGGGAGTAATCTTCTTGCGGAACACAGATATACTTTTCTTCACCATTAAAATCATCATCGGATAAACATTTTCTTTAAGGTGACCATCCCTTTAGGTAGATTATTTGAGTTTAGTTGAATCACTTAGTCACTATAGTTGTCATTTAATTCATCTTGCATGTTTGATGAGAACTCAACTTCATTTTGAATGAACTAGACAATTTGTGCGTCACTGTCAAACACTTGCCATATAGTTTTTTTCTCTGGATTGGATGGTCTGATCACCATCTTAATGTGTTGAGTGTTTCCTTTGAAAAAGTCCTCACTAGGAGAGAACTCGTGAACCAAGCATGGACATTTGATCAACTTCCTTATTCATTTTGTGTGGCAACACCTATATATTTAGAGTACCAAATATCTCAAGGAGGTCCCAATGATAAGAACCTTACATATAGTAAATCAATAAATTGCATAAGATAACACAACATAAGATATATGGGGGCCAATATGCCCTAATATGCAATATATTTAGAATAATACACTTAAGGTAGGGCAATACCATACAATGCTCCTTAAGGAAGGAGTAACTCCACAATCTCCCAAGTCGGGAATCCACTTTGACGGGGACACCTCCAATATACCTCTAGCCAATAGAAGAATCAACTCATACATCCATGACCTTCTCATAATGTTTCGCTCAGAATGTTTCGGCTTCTGGGAATAGAGTTGCTTCTATCCTTTCATTCCTTTTAGAAACAGATAAGGGTTAGGGCTAGGAGGAATACCTGTTGAATGTCGAGATGGTGTGCGCGTACCGTAGAGAAAGATCAGGCTGACTGCGAAGAACTCCTTTTTGTCTTGGAAGGACTACCTGCAAATAAGAACACAAGACCACAAGATTTTGATTAGACAATAAATGAGGAAACTGCCTTGGGCCCAGGAAATATAAAACTTCCTTTCGAAGGTGGTCAGTTTCCCTGCTAATATGAATTAACACCAAAGACTGTAAAATATCAATTAAGTTGCTTTGTTGAAACAGGTAGGGGAAAGGCTGATTTCTAGTTTTGAACCACAATAACCGATGCGGTTACTGATAACCAATATCGGTAGGGTCTAGGATCTGTGGGTTAGTTGTGTTGTGGGGTGGTTGTTGTTGTAGGGTAGTTGTGTTGTTTGTAAGGCTAGTATATGGGTGATATTAGGTAATGAGGTGATGAGAAGTAAATGAAGGATAGTTAGATGCAATATGTTCTTTGGGTAGTGGATCTAGGAATGGATTTGTGAGGACTGTGATTCAAAATTCTAAGAAGTATTATTAAAAGGACATGCAAGATGTAACTTCTTTGGTTATTGAAGAAGATGCAGGTCCAAGAACTCGATGACAAAGGCGGGCGAGGTAGGATGGCACACACGAGAGATGAGATATCTCCCTCCCGATGATCAGTTTGAGTATCACAGGGACTCTACAGTATCTAGTTGCGCCTCTTGGGCTTGATCTCCTTTCTGCTGAAACTCTTCTTGTCTCTTCACTTGTCTCTGCTCGGCCAAGTAAAGATCCGGATTCTCTTGATCGCTCCTGATGCTCTCTATCGATCCAAAATCCTTCGACCTCATTTTTTTGGTTTGGGGAGCCCATTTATAGGGAACCAATGGCGGTTACGTAACCGACGGCGGTCGAGTAGGAACCGGTATCGGTAAGGAAAAAGCAGGCTATTTTTAGTAAAATAGCCCACTTTCCTTGCTTTTCTCTCGAGAGATTAGTTGTGGGCTTGGTCAAGTGACTAGAAGGTCGGTTTTGGGTGTGAGAAAGGGGTCATTAGTCATGGGTGTAGGTGTGGACCAAGCTATAGGTCTTAATTAGGTTAGTTTAGGGTTAGGAATAGGTCATGATGAGGTGGCAAAATGAGGTGGCAGGTTTGGAGATGTGGATTTATCAATTACAAGGTAATTAATAAATAATTGCGTAAGGTTTAGGTGGTGAGGTTAGGTTGCAAAATGAGATGCGGGTCACAAGGGGTCGTAAGACACAAATTTGGTGTCTACATTAGCCCCTTATTGTCGTGTAGCTTGTTTTGTAAAGCTGCACGGACAATAATATGAAGTGGTTTCTCCTGTTAAGGGTATAGGTAATCCCCCTCAAATCTATCACAGATTGAGAGAACTTGAAATCAGGGATAGGGTTGATAAAGGGTAAATGGTGTAGAGATGATGGGGAGAAGGTGGGGTAAGTCCAAGGAAGCGGGCGATTGCGTTGAAATGCAATAGTGCGACTAGGGTACATGATTTGACGAGAAAACCAACAATGCATAGGCAAAGGTCGATAGTTTATCCAAACAAGGGTGATATAATCCTGGTATCCAAGGCATAGGAAGTAGCTCCAGGGTATATAACAGGTAAGGTACAGGAACGTTTAGGCATGTTCGGCAGTACCAAATGGTTGGTTTGGTTGAGATAAACGTCACGGTCTAGGTCTAGGCAAAGTTGGTCGACAGATCAAGTCAGGGACCCTAATCATGCTAAAACACGAACAGGTGAGCTCGATGGAACAAAAAGCTACATGATGGGTGGATAAAAGTGTATGTTGTTGATGTTGGGTAAGGTATTGAAGTGATACGGCCGTGGGTCGGGCCAAGTTGTTGGGTTACGGCCTTGGGTCGGGCCGGATGGGTAGGGTGAGGCCTGGGGTCGGGCCGGATGGTTAGGGTGAGGCTTTGGGTCGGGCCGGATAGGTAGGTTGAGGCCTTGGGTCGGGCCGGATGGTTAGGGTGAGGCCTTGGGTCGGGCCGGATAGGTAGGTTGAGGCCTTGGGTCGGGCCAAGTTGTTGGGTGGCGGCCTTGGGTCGGGCCAAATGGTTAGGGTGAGGCCTTGGGTCGGGCCGGATAGGTAGGTTGAGGCCTTGGGTCGGGCCAAGTTGTTGGGTTGCGGCCTTGGTCGGGCCAAATTGTTGGGTTGCGGCCTTGGGTCGGGCCAAATGGTTAGGGTGAGGCCTTGGGTCGGGCCGGATAGGTAGGTTGAGGCCTTGGGTCGGGCCGGATAGGTGAACAAATGGTGTTCAGCAAAGGTGGATATAGGCGATGTTGGGAGAAAGGGCGATTAGTAAATAGGGGCAGAAAGTTGGGTGAATAAA
The DNA here is from genome assembly GCA_018340775.1 of Taxus wallichiana var. yunnanensis. NCBI lineage: Eukaryota > Viridiplantae > Streptophyta > Pinopsida > Cupressales > Taxaceae > Taxus > Taxus wallichiana. The sequence continues at coordinate 488,721,643 of CM031234.1, read as the reverse complement.
GACAAAACCGATATCGGTTAGCTATGACCGGTACCGGTTAGGTAACCGATGCCGGTTCCTTAGGGCACGATTTGACCGGTGTCGGTTCTATGTTAAAAACCTATAAAAAGAAAAATACGGCCTGTCATTGTCACATTTCTAATTTGAAAACCGATTTGGGGTGTCTGAGGTGGAATAGTGATATTGGTGCATTTGTTGGCTGAGGTGGCACTAGTTGAGTGGAGAAGTGAGTTGATTGGTGGGCCCGAGTGAGTAGCAGGCAGCAGTTGATTGGTAGAGGACCCAGCAAAGCAGAGTTTGAGCCATGGCACAGCCAGGAGGAGCAGGAGGTGCTGGACCAGCTGGACCACCACCACCTATCCCACCACGACGACGTGTCGTCGTACCGGTAGGTTCGAAACCCTTCATTATGTGAATTTAATGGTATTATGCTGTATTTGGGATTCGGGTAGGAATCTTAGATTTGGAGAAAATAATGAATAAATGGAAGTTATATGAAAAGAGGAAAGGGTAGATAGGCTAAATAGGCCAAGGCGGTTGGGTGGGTAGGTTTTTAGGGTGTTTGGGTGGGTATGTAGGGAGAAATAGGAAAAAAAAATGAATTGGGTAGCCGCGCGGGTTCGGCTCGGTAATTTTTACAGCGACCGATGTCGGTCACTAAGCGACCGGCATCGGTCCAGAAAATCTAGGGGCAGGGTTGATCAGTGGTGACCGGTGTCGGTCGGTAGTTGACCAGCGTCGGTGGAGAGGAGACCGGGGTCGGTTATGGGTGACCGGTACCGGTTCGTAGTGATTTGTAGTTATTTTGGTTGGTTTGGGTTATGTTTTGGTGTTGAATTGTTGGTTGTGGTTTAGGTGTTGTGAGTATGGTTTTGGGATGGGGTAGGGGTGTTTTGGTATGATTTAAGTTGTGTCGATTGTTGGATTTGGTTGTTTGGGTATCGTTTCGGTTTCGTGGTAGTATGATGTGGGTTGTTTGTTTGGGTGTGAAGAGGGAGGGGGATATTGTAGAAGATAGGTGGGTAGAGGGGTGTGTTAGAGAGTCGGGGTGTGGTCGGGGGGATAAAAGGGGGTATAGAGGGTAAAGTAGATGTTGTGATAAAGAGTAGGGCTAATGTAGTGGGTTGGTTTTGCAGGCACGTCAGCAGCTGACGATGCGGGACAGGATGCCCCCACTGTTGAGCCGGATGCGACCACATGTGTCCGCAGCACACTGGGCTATCATGCACGAGGTGGGACTCGGCGAGTCCAACGATACAGAGCGATCGACAGAGATCATAGTTTGATGGTTGCCCTCATCGAGAGATGGGATCCGGCGACCAATGTGTTCCATCTCCCGACTGGAGAGATGACCATCACATTGGAGGATGTGTATCGCATCCTTCGATTACCTATCGATGGAGAGGCAATCTTTCAGGTGGATGCAGAGACAGCCATGGACAGCATCCTACAGGTTTTTGGGGATGCAGCCGCGCTATTGACATATCACAGCGTGAGTATCGGGTATGGGGATATGTACCATGCGCACCGACATGAGACACGGCTTGCCGTGTTGATGATGATCGGGATCACCTGCTTCGCCCTCCCAGACTCAGAGGGAGGCCACTTTCCATGGGCGCTGATGGGGGTGCTACATGAGATGGTGGAGGAGCACACATGTTATGCTTGGGCACCAGTATACACAGTGCGATTATATAGAGAGGCTGTGGGGCTATCGCGGATGAGGCGATTTGGGGTTTGTTCGACATTTTTGCTTCACTGTTGGGCATATGAGCACATCATATGCATTAGACCAGTAGGATTACCCCAGCACCGGGGCCACAGGTCATATATAGATACGGCTTTCAGAGGTGGTTGGGGGTCGTGGGCCGACCACACAAGCGGTGCTTGCGAGGCGGGGCGTCGCTTATTACGAGCATTTATTAGAGGCCCGACGGTGGCAGAGATATTGTATGGAGACCGTATAGAGGTCATCACCCCCGTGGAGGAGCCCGAGGACGATTGCAGTGGATCTAGTACACATTACGGATATGGCGGGACGGAGGCGGGAGAGTATGAGAGGATACCCACGGAGAGGGTACGCGGATGATGGGCTACGGCAGATGAGCCCCCTCGCTTCCCTCGTCGGAGGGATGATGTAGAGCCCCATTGCCTACACCACAGCCCGTGGATCTAGATTGGGTTCTTTGAGAGGCCGCGGATGACACCGTAGATGATCTTTGGTATGCAGGAGCATATATGGTGTGGTGGGCTGTCGAGAGAAGCAGCGGGTAAAGATGCCTTACACCTGCACCCAGACTTAGCGGCGGTGATAGCAGAGTGAGATCAGCTCGGGGTCGAGTGAAGCTATTACGGGCAGCAGCTTGCTACTACACGAGCACGAGATAGGTGTCTTACGAGGCAGCTAGCTAGCTCTGTGCACGTGCACGAGCACAGCGGCACCACCGTGTGGCGGCACAACCACGGCCCAAGCACGCAGTGCAGTACAGCGGCACCACCAAAGGCAGCAGCAGTACCACCCCACCCACGAGCACCACCAATGGCGCACCAAAGCCACAGCACGAGGGGCACTTGGTAGTAGGAGTTAGGGGACCAGCCCCAGCAGCGATGGTGGCGCGGGACAGGTATATGGAGGCGAGAGCGGAGGCCCGGTACTATCAGGATGTTCTTGATGGTACCGGAGCTGAGTATCAGCCATATGCAGCCTATAGAGCAGAGACCTCTCATAGTCAGAGATCGCAGGGAGGTGCAGCCATAGCCGGTGTGTCTGTTACAGGCAGGAGCGAGAGGCACCACAGGGACCAGCAGGGAGAGGTGCTGAGGGCGGTGGGGAGAGCTGAGGGATCCCGACATTGTTTTTGTATTTGTATATTGGATATGGGCACCGGTCTGCGAACCGGTTATGTTTATAGAGGCCTGCGTGCCTACATATTATGTATTCATTGATTCATTCATTCATTTATTGTATACCGGCCTGCGAGCCGAGTATGAGTTGTATAGTTGATACCGGTCTGCGAGCCGAGTATGTTTTTGATATGAGAGACCGGCCTGCGAGCCGTGTTGAGGTTTTTGACGGTTATTGCGGCCTGCGTGCCGGCTTTGTTGGATTATGAGATCACAGAGGCCCCGATGCAGGGCACATTGTATATTTGAAACCTTGTATATATATATAGATATGATGTTTTGATCCACATGTTGTGTTTAAAAATGCGTTAAATGTTTTGTCGATGGTTTGTGATATTTGATGTATGATGAGTTGGATTTACATGGTGTTATATATTAATGATGTTGATGTCTTTTGTTGATGGGATGTATGTAGATATAAATGATGAGTTTAATTGACATGTTGTATTATGAAATGTTGTATGTTTTGTCGCTGATTTTATGAAAATGTATGTATGTAGCTGTTAAGTTGGATCCAAATGGTATATAGATTAATGGTTTTTGATATCGTTTGTTGATGATTTGTTTGTTTTGGTAATGTAGATAGATGATATGGATGAAATCGTAATGAGATGTGGATTTGATGAAAATATTATAGCTATCGGTGTTGGTATGCAGGAAAAAGAGGCGGGCGCCTCCAAAAATTAGATAAAAAATAAAGAAAAGGACTATGTTTTGAAAAAGGTGGGTATGTGACCGACGTCGGTTAGCTAACCGATGTCGGTATAGTATAGACCGATATCGGTTAGGTAACCGATACCGGTTATTCCAAAATGAGATTTTTCTAAAAATAGAAAAGCGTAGGTGGCAACTGAAGTTCTTATTTTGAGAGGCATGCAAGATGTTAAATACGCGAATGCGACGCTGTTTTAACGACTGAGACAAGTAATTGCATGAGAGATTTGAGTGATAAGGAGGAAAGAGACAGGTAATGTGATTGTGGGCTGAGATCAAGAAGACAGAAATCCAAGCTATATTTGAAGAGGGTGGTGAGCATGGTGAACGAGGAGAAGCATCCAGCGGGCATGGACGAGAGGAAGACAAGTTCCACCGCAAGCTGCTGCCCAAGAGGTAAACGATTTGGTTGTAATTTGGTGTTTGCATGTTTTGTGAATAGGAGGAGGAGATTAAGTGGGTAGATATGAGAAAGAAAACATGAGAGCAAGGGTTATAGGTGAGGTGAGTGTTATGGGGTAGGTAAGTAGGGGTTTCAAGTATGTACATGTGTATATAGAGAGGAATAAACGATCAATTTATTGTCGTAGGTGGTTGTTTAGGCAAGGTGTATGTAATTGGCAGTGACCGATAGCGGTTAGGGATAACCGGTATCGATTCTTGAACCCATACGATTATTTATAACCGATACCAGTTACTGGAGGAATTTCCAGAATGTGAGAAAAAAAAACTTTAGGGATTCGATGGATTGAATGGTTATTTGTTGTTGTGACGTATGCAGGCAGAGGTAGGGCCGAGGATGAATGATAGTGTACAGTAGTTGTTGTCACGAATCCGAGCGGATGTAACACCAGCTGAATGGACATTGATAAATCGTTTGGGGTTAAGTGGAATCCGCTATTATTCACGAATCACACATAACCATGCTATGTTGCAGGCGTTGATTGAAAGATGGAATCCAGAGAAGAATACCTTCTATCTGCCAACAGGGGAGATGACAGTAACATTGGAAGATGTGTTCCGTATTTTGAGACTCCCTATTACAGGAAAACCAGTATATCAGGCATTACCTAGCGTGGCGCGGGGAGCGATAACAACAGTATTTGGTCCATACGCACGAGATTTGACACAGCGAGGTTTGACATTCACATATGGGATAATGTATGCAGCACACCCTGAGGAGACAAGGTTAGCAGTGATATTAATGATAGCGGTAGGGTATTATGCATTACCGAGGGTGGATGGGGGAATATTTCCAAAGGCATTGATGTGTGTTATTTGGGAGATGATAGAAAGGAACGTGAATTTTGCATGGGCACCTGCATATTTGGCGGAGTTATACAGGGGTTTATGGGCTTGTAGGCAAAATCACGGGGCGACAATCGGATTGTTCATACTTATTACACTTTGTTGGGCCTATGAGCACATTGTTTGTGTGCGACCAATAGGCCGACCTATCCATCGAGAGACCGGAGTACAGAGGTTGGGATTCAGACGATGGGTCCAGTCAGAACAAGAGGCAAGATCCCATGTCGTGACGGGTGACATTGAGTATTACAGGCAGGTATGGGAGAGGGTGACGATTGCGGATATATGTTGGAGGCCTTACGGGAACTATATGTTAACAGAGAACATAGGCGAGGAGTTGAGGGTGTAGAGTGATTGAGGTGGATCACGGGGCACGACACCGAGTGAGTATGAGAGGATTCCTCTAGATCACGTGCGGCGACAATTTGGATTTGTGCGGATATACCCACGGCTTATAGACCATATATGAGGATCGGCCGAGGCGGCATTATCACCTCCCGGCCAACACCTCGAAGGGCCGGAGAGGAGATAGCGCCGATCGCGGGGTAATGGATGTAGGAACGACAAAGGCATATAGGTTATGGTGGGTAGCGAGCTGCGAGGTGTACGTGATCGCCCTTACATAGTTGTGATTACAGCGGAGAGATTGTCTGCGAGAGTTTAGTTCATCACTCCAAACGCGAGATGAATGAGACAAGAGGATTGTTAGCGGTTGAGTCACGAGCGAGAGAGACTAGAGGCTGATTCCTCCATGCGAGAGGGCGTATTCATATGTTATAGAGAGATTGGCGAGATCGGTGGGTGGTACCAATAGCCGTGGTACCTTTGAGGATGGAGAGGCCCAGCGAGAGGCGTCGATGATCACGATCATCTCTTGGGTCGGGATGAGTCGTGAGGGTCTAAGTAAATGTTATCGAGGTATAAGAATAAATAAGGATGCTGACCTGCGTGTCGATGATAGAGAAGACGTATTTGTTTAACATCTAAATAAAACTGAATATGTATGTTGATTTGAGTTATGATAATAATAAGAATGTTTGCGTTGTGATTTTTGGTGTTTTGAAAAAGGATAAAGAGGAATGTGATTAAATAGAAATACACAAAAATATTTATATTTACCACACATGATAGGTTATGGTAGGGGATGGTCGAGCTAACCTTGGGAGACCCCATGTCTCCAAAGTGCTGCCTACATAGCCCATTGCACAAAGCAAGGAAGGGCCTCAGACCGATGTAGTTCTCCCTTAGGACCAGGGAGAGGTGAATTTAGGCAATTTGGTACGGTTTAGGCAATTGGTTGGTTGGTAAAAATATTGATATTAATATTGGTAAGGTAAGGTTGTTGGTGTTGGTAATGAATTGGTGATGTTGTAAAAGGTATAAGGGAAGTGAAAGTTAGCCTACCCAAGTAGAAGGGAACCATGTCCTGATTAAGATCAACACACAATCCTAGATGCGAGGCAAAGAGGAAAGAGTGCTCCATAGGTGAAAAGAGCTAAACAAACCACACAATGTAGAATGAGCTTGAAGCCCTAGGTACCGTGCATAGACGAGAAGTCAATAGGTGAAAAGAGTTGTATGATCACAATATATCGGGTGTACGTCACGTCCCTTGAGTTGAAACAAATGGTGAGGTGAGGTGGATGATATAGCTGAGTCTGAGAGAACTTGTTACAAAGTGAGTGTTCTGCGAAAAGAGAACCTACCCTAAATAGACAAGTCCATGACTCAAAAGTTCTTTTGAATGAGGCTTTTATTTTACTGAATATAGACTGATCGATGCGGGAAGTCTACAAGGGATATTGATTGTACTATTCTTGAGGTCTTCACAAAGCTGATCAATGCGAGAAGCTTCTGATAAAGGCTGACTGTGTATAGCTGTCCTTCGAGGGAGCAGTCTATTTATAGTAGCAGATATGATTTTAGTGCATAGCTGTCCTTCGGGGGAGCAGTCTATATATAATAGCAGCAATAGTTTGGCATATAGCTGTCCTTCGAGGGAGCAGTCTATATATAAGGTAGATAGCTAGATGTCCTTTTGACGTGAAGCATCTAGTTTTTGTAGGAAGTTTGACTCAAGAAAATCCCATAAGAATACGGCTTATTTTAATACTTTGAAGTCATGGACTAGACTAAAAAGGGAAGGCATTGCTGAGGTGAAGTGAGAATCAAACTATGTGAGCTTGATTTTTATTATGAGGTGTAGGAAACAAAGTGTATGTGGTGGTAAGTGAGCTCAAGGGACGAGCGGCAGGTAGATAAGAAGTGATATAACACTAAATTCAACAGTAGAATGGTCGAAGATGCAAGGCATTAAGGGGTTCAGGCTCAGGTTTACCATTAAGCGAAGCTAAACGATAAGTGCCTGATCCATAAGTGTGAGTGATTATATAAGGCCCAATCCAATTAGGAGCAAATTTTCCACGTTTGCTCTTTTCTAGTTTGGTTACATGTTGATTCTCTTTGAGGACAAGATCACCAACCTTAAAGGTACGCTCATGAAGTCACTTATCATAAGCATGCTTGATACGTTTTTGATAGATTTGGAGGTGATCAAGAGCTGTAAGACGACACTCGTCAAGAAGCTCCAATTGGGCTAACCGCTCTTGGTGGAAATCATCGTTGGTGAGAATATCCTGAAGAGATATTCTAAGGGAGGGTATTTGTACTTCGAGAGGCAGGACAGCCTCGGTACCATATACCAAAGAAAAAGGTGTGGCATTAGTGGAGGTACGAATGCTAGTACGATAAGCCCAAAGGGCAAAGGGGATGTGATCGTGCCAATTTCTTCCGGATTCATTGACAACTTTCATGAGGATTTTGGTTAGGGTTTTATTAGAGGATTCAGCTTGTCCATTTGCTTGTGGATAGTAGGGTGATGAGAAGCTGAGTTTGATACCAAAGTTGTCGCAAAGGTCCTGCAACAACTTGTTTTTGAAAGATTTTCCATTATCTGTTATCAGGCGATGAGGAACACCAAAACGACAGATAATGTGGTGGTTAATGAACTCTACAATTTTTTCTTTTTTAGTTGAAATGAGCAGAATAGCCTCCACCCATTTTGTGTAATATTCGATTGCTGTGATAATCCATCGGTGACGTTGTGAAGAGGACGGATGAATCTCACCAATAAGGTCTAAACCCCATTGTGAGAAAGGCCAAAGATCTCGGGTGACCTGTAGCGGGTGGCTAGGAGTATGTTGAAGGTTGGCATGTTGTTGACACATAACACAATGCTTAACATATTCGTAGCAATCGTTATTGAGAGTAGGCCAATAATAACCTAGGCGAAGGATTCGTTTGGCCACGGCAAGGCCGCTAAAATGTCCGCCACAAATACCGTCATGGACTTGTTGGATGGTATGGGTGACCTCTGCACCAATGAGACATCGAAGGAGGATGCCATCAAAGCCACGTTTATAAAGGAGTCCCCCCATAATGACATAACGAGAAACGTGTTTAAGAAACGCGTTTGCGGTACTAGTAAGGTCAGATGGGAGAATAGAGGTTGTAAGGTAGTCGTGAAATTGGTGATACCAGGTATCCTGCAAATTAGCAGACACATTATTTATCGTATAAACAACCGAGGCTGAATAAGATGGGGCAAAGAGTTGTTGGACCAAGATGAAAATGTCAGAGTCAGTTGATGAAGCTGGAATTTGCGAGGCTAAGCAAGCCATAGTATCCGCAAATTTGTTAGTGGAGCGGGGAATGGTTTGGATAGAATAGCGAGTAAATAAGGCTAGAAGTGAATCCACGTAGTGTTTGTACTTTTGAAGTTCCTCATTTTTGCATTGGTAGATGCCCATAACTTGATTGACTACCAATTGAGAGTTGCCAAAAATATTGATAGATTTGATACCTAAGTGTAACGCAACTTGGAGACCCAGAACAAGGGCCTCGTATTCCGCTGTATTATTAGTGCAAGGGAAATCGAGTCAGAATGAGAGAGACATAGGCTCAGCGTCGAGAGGAATGAGAACAATGCCGGCTTCTTCGCCGTGCTGGCATTTGGATCCATCGAAGAAGAGGGTCATTGGATACGACTCCTCCCTGAGTGAAAGAGTGGCGATGAGTTCATCGGGGAATGTAAAATTGGTAAATTGTTCCCCTGGTAAAGGGGCTTCCGCAAGTTGGTCTGCGATGGTTTGTCCTTTGATTGATTTCTGGTGGACAAACTCAAGGTCGAGGTCGGCGAGGAGCATGAGCCATCTGGCGATGCGTTGGTTTAGATGAGGTTTGGCATACATGTAATGGATGGGGTCCGTGTTGGTGATGATGAAATTTTGTGATTCAGAAGGTAGTGTCGAGTTTGGTGGCTACGAATGATAGGGCTAGGCACAATTTTTCTACATGTGTATACCTAGTCTCGTAATCCATGAAGTACGACTTATATAATAAACGGCTTGTTCTCGATTCTCGAGTCCGATGTGCGAGCATAGCTCCTATAGCGTGGTCGGTGGCAGAAAGATAAAGGTAGAAAGGGCGATCATCCTGGGGTGGGATAAGCACGGGTGGCTGCAAGAGATAAGCTTTGAGAGCCTCAAAGGCTTGGTGGCACTCTTCACTCCATTGAAAGTCAATGTCTTTTTTAAGGAGGTGATGGAAAGGTTGACATCGATCCGAGAGTTGGGAGATGAAACGTCGGATAGATTGGAGCTTACCTTGTAAACTACGCAATTGTTTAAGATTGGTAGGTGGGGGCATTTCTAGAATAGCTTTGACTTTAGATGGGTCGACCTCAATGCCACGCAGAGAGACAATAAAGCCGAGAAGTTTTCCCGAAAGGACACCAAAGACACATTTCTTTGGTTGAAGACGGACAGAATATTGTAACAGGCGATCAAAAATAATGGTTAAAACATCGAGATGTTCACTGCGATGTTTAGATTTGCCAAGAAGATCATCGACGTAATCTTCAAGGATAGTGTGCATAATGTCATGAAAAATGTAGGTCATAGCCCGCTGATAGGTTGCACCAGCATTCTTAAGGCCAAATGGCATTACACGGTAACAGAAGGTTCCCCAAGGAGTTATGAAGGCAGTTTTATGTTGATCGGCGGGTGCAACCAAAATTTGGTTGTATCCTGAAAAGCCATCCATGAGAGAGAGCATCTCATGGCCTGCAGTGAGATCAACAAGTTGGTCAATACTAGGTAGGGGGAAGTCATCCTTAGGGCAAGCGAGGTTGAGATCTCGGAAATCCGTGCATATCCGAAGTCCCCCCGTCGCTTTAGTGACAGGTACGATGTTAGAAATCCATTGAGGATAGTCAATAGGCAGAATGAAGGAAACGAAAAGAAGTCGTTGAAGCTCCTCTTTGACCAAGAGGGCAATGCGTGGATGCGTTTTCTCAATTTCATTTTAATTGGCTTGGAATCGGGTTTCAGTGTAATGTTATGGATGGCAATGTCAGGATCAATTCCTGGCATGTCAGCGTAGGACCAAGCGAAAGCTTGGTTGCGAAACACGAGAAAAGGTAGTAAAGGTGACTTGTTCTGATGCGTTAAGGGATTGTCCGATCTTCACAATGTGAGGATCCTCCTCCGTGTGGATGTTGATTTCAATAGTAGATTCGTTCAGCATGGTTTGAGTTTCAGATGGTAAGGCGCGTTGAATATAAGAGTCATCCGCGCCAAGGTAAGTGAGGATGGAGTCATCATCCTGGCATTCAACAACGTTAATTGAAGGTGAGTCCTCTTCAATCATGTCTGGATACAGAAGGGGGATAGAAGAGGTGTCCTCATTATCGCGTTGATAAGTGAGAGGACCTAGGAAGATAGCATTTATGAAAAAAAAAGTTAGGAGGGATAGATTCAGGATCTATCGACTCTGTGGGTGACAAAGGCAAAATGGGTGATGATGGTTCGGTAGGGGTGATGTCGTTGTCTTCTAGAAGACAACTGACACGAGGTTCCTTCGGTGTAAGTGTTCCCGAAATCCGAGACCACTACGATCATTGTGCTTGCGTGTAGTTACGGGGATGATTGTATGTCGGCCTTGTTCATAAAGACCAAAACCAAAGCCTTTCCAAGCACAGCGAGTCAAGAAGGTGAGGGTGAAATGACGATTTGTCAGGTATTGAAAATCGGATTGGAAAGGAACCACACCAAGAGGGGGCTCAGGGGCAACGGAAGATGCGTCGACACCCCCATATGTTAGGTTAGTGTGGCAGTGAGGTGGTCCGTAGGGGATTACTTCCCCCACACGACGGTCATAGGTAGGATGTGCATGTACCTGTCCGTACTCCTGTGGGGTATGGAAAGAACTAACGTTATATAGGCGATACTCCCCCAGCGTAAGGCATTGAAAAACATCTACTAAGGGGTCTGCGGTTGGGATATTAGCTGCAGGAAGGGAAGTGGTTTTTGCGACAGTGGTTTCATTTGAAGGTGTAGGTGCGGTTGAGGTGGATGGTTGAGGCACATTTGAAGAGGATGGTTGGGTTGAATGAATGGGTGTCTTGATTGGTACAAGCACATCATTAGGGCGGTATAACATATTGCAGGTTTTAAAGGGGGGAGGATCAACTTGTATGGTGTAGGACTTCCCCTCGTATTCAAATTTTATGCATCTATGTAAGGTTGAGGGAACACATCCCATAGCCCGGATCCAAGGGCGACCTAGCAATATATTGTATTGGAACTCTCCCTCAAGGACATAGAAGAGTTCGGGTAAAGTACGTGGTCCTACACGAATGTTAAGGATCACGGTGCCTAAGGTAGAGGTAATAGCATCATTGAATGACCGCAACATGATGGGATTGGCACACATGTAGCTAGAAGGGATATTCATTTGTTGGAAGGCTTTTGAAGAGATGATGTTTAGGCTAGCACCCCCATCAATCATAACACGACGTACCCGAATGTCCCGGACGTAAGCTGAGATGAAAAGAGCAGGGTCAGGATCTTCTGTACCAAAGTCAACAATTTCGTCTTCGGAGAAACTGACTGCAGCAGCTTGTTGTACAGAGATAGAAGAAGTTGGGGCAGTGGATTGTTTGGTGAGAGAAGCAATGTGATTGGGTGTAAGAATGGAGGTAACAGGTAGGGTTTCATTAGGTAAGACCTCGATCCCTTGAAGAATTTCAACGAGAGCTTGTCGATGAGATTCAGAAGTCTGAATTAGATCATAAAGTGTCATTTTTACGGGTGATTGGTGAAGCTGTTTGATCATGGCTCGATGGGCAACTCCATTAGAGACGGGGTAAGCGGGTCCATGAACAACCACTTTGGGTGGTGGTGTGATCGGGATGGTGGAAGGAGAAAGAGAGGACGCAGGTGTGCTTTCTTTTGCTTTCTCGTTGTTTTTCTGCGCTCGAGTAGCAACACTAATCATATTAATCTCGTAGACCTGAGATGAGGAAGATGGTTGGGATAAATCATGGTCTTCAAGAGGTGGAGTTGTAATAATGATAGATCTTGGTGAGGTGGGGACAGATGGTATAGGAGAGGGAATTGAAGCTAAAGGTCTCTCCCTTCGTAAGTTGTCTTTCTTAACCTTTCTATCGAGAGAGGTGGTGATGAAGGATGGTTTTAAAGCTTTGCATCCCTCCACATCATGTCCTGGTGTGTGGTGATAAGCGTAGATTTTAGACTCATCATAACCTATAGGTCGAGGTTTAGATGGGTCATAAGGTCTAAGTGGGGGTAGGGAAATGGTCGCATTCTCCACCAACATAGCAAGGATTTTGGCGTAAGATCCTTTGAGTGGGTCAAAATTGGAGGAGGATGAGGGCATTGGTTGTGCGGGTTTTGGTAATGTTTGGGCATGGTTGGTTCGTACGGGTGGTGGTTTAGCCAAGGGGTGTTGACACGTGGTTTTCACTAAACGTGGTTTCTTTGGCGCAGGAGCTACGTTCAGCTGGTTAGATGATGAGGCTACAGATGACGTGGTAGCGGGGAACAACCACGGAGAAAGGGGAGTGACAGAAAATAAATCCTTTGATGATGGAGTTTGTTTAGGGTTGATGGGTGGACAGGATACGTGGGGTGACAACGTTGATATATCCTTTGATCTCTGTATGGGTGTAGGAGGCGTAGGTTGTTTTGAAGAAAACGCAGGAGGTATGATATATTGATGCAAGGTGGAGGGATGAGGTCCCAATATGGAAGGTAGGTGTGACGATGATGGTTTTGATTGTGATAGAGGCACGGATGGAGTTTGTCTCCTAAGTGGCGGGCGACTTTATTTTTGGATAAATCTAGTCGCTTAGGTGGGTGTGTTAGGCTAGGTATTGGTGAGGTCCCAAGTGTAGGGGAAGATTTGGTTAGGTTAATAGAGGTGGATGAGATACTTGGTAGAGATTCGGGGGATGAAGATGAGGACATAGGAATTTTGAGTTTCTGTAAACACTTCGGGTATATGGTAGAGGTATCTAGATCGGTCATCTGCATTTGAGTAGAATAGGGGGTACTCAAACGTTCCCATAGGACTCGTCTATCTTCTGGAGAATAACAATCTTCAGGCGTGAATTGTAAATTTTGTACGGAAGAAAGACGGGTTGTGATTCCAGTCCACTGTGGGTGTGATACAGGGGGTAGATGAGGCACTGTATCAATAGATGTTAAGAGGTCGACTGGTCGTTGAAAAGATTTAGGCGATGAAGAACTAATAGGCAGGAGGGCATGTTTGAGAGGGTCTGTTATGGTTAAAGAATTCGGTGATGTCGGTGCGAGAGATTTCTCGTCTAAGGATGACAAAAGGAGTGGCGAGCCTTCCTCTTGTGCAGCAAGAGCGGTAGGAGGAGACGTTTGGGAAATAGATAAGTTAGATAACATCCGTTCGCAGTCTTGTAGGGATGTGGTATAAGAAGACTCATCGATGAGAAGAAAAGTCTGGGCAGTTAACTCCTTTATGGGTAAAGGAATGATTTCGCCTTGGTTTGATGGTGGTGAAGGAGGTTCGGGCCCCTGCGTTAGTGAAGAGGCTTGATTCAAAATTTTCTCGATAGAGGCTTTTGGTTGGAAGTCGAAGACTGCATGGATCTCATGAACACTTTCCTCGGCTAAGATATCCTGGTTTATGTTACTGTTAGAAGAGTGATTTGGGAATGGTTTGTTGAATATTTTCAGATTTCGGTTGGCAGGGGCATTAGGGTTATCGAGGGTTATATCACCTACGTCAACCATTTCCTGCACTATGTTTTTCAACATCTTGCAGTTTTCATGACTATGTCCTTTTACGCGGTGAAAGTTACAGAAGTCATTTTCTTTGTACCAGGAAGGTATAGCGCGGGTGAAGTCGAACCCGGAGTGAGGTTTAACAGGAGGCAAGGTGATAGCTCCGGCTTTGAGCAATTTTTCCAAGATGACACCATAAGTTTCTCCCAAGGGAGTGTAATTGATGGGCTCGGCTTTGTACTTATAGGTGGTTTTTGGTGGGGTATTAGACGGTGTTTGAGATTTTACCATCACCGCGTGGACAGCTCCTTTTGATTTCAAAGAAGTGGATGCGTGAGGAGGGGTGGTGTTTGGCTTATTGGTAGAATCTGGAGTTCGGAAATTGGGGTTTTTGTTGCGCAACCGCAATTTCTCTTCTTCTAAGGCTCGAATTTCTAATTTTCGAGCCATGGTAAAGGCCTCATCAAATGTACGGAAAGTTTGAATTTGGAGGGTAGGAGAGATGTGCTTAGTGCAGGCCCACGTAAAAAGTTCGATAAGTTCAACCTGAGGCAAGGCATATGTAAGTTGGTTGATAAGGCCACGCCATCGTCCAACGAAATCTGCGATAGATTCGTCTTCAAATTGTCGGATGGCATAAAGGTCGGTGATAGATACTTTCTTGGCAATGTTAATGGAGAAATGATCCAAGAAAGATTGGGCTAGTTGGTTAAAAGAGAAGATTGAGTGCTAGGTTAAAGCACCGTACCACTCAAGGTGGGTCTGATAAGGACATGGGAAAGGTGTGGAGTAACAAGGCATCATCATGAGCAATCAAATAACAAGCATGTCTAAATGATCGCAAGTGTTGTTGAGGATCCTCTTTACTATTAAAACGAGTAAATTTCGGCAACTCCCATTGAGGAGGATATGAATGAAGGGGACGAGAAGGTGAATAGGCTCCCGAAAAACTTGCTTGTATGTTAAGGCACTACGACTTCTGAAACAAAGCCTCCAGTTATGCATTTTGTCCATCATTTGTTTGATGAAATCTATGGTTGGATGAGATGAGGGTGCGGTTGTGGTAGACGGAGGCAAATTGGGCCAAGGGCCTCCGCTGAGACAATGGTGGGGTTAAGTGTTGATAAGGTATGGTGGATGAATATGTTGAGGCGACCGAATAGGGATATCCCATATAGGATGTTGAGGTCACTTTGGATACGTGTATGGGAATGAAAAGGTAGGCGGAGCTTGAGAAGGAAAGCTCATGTGGATAGGTGGCGAGAGAGCAAGTCATGAACGGAGCGGTCTGCAAGAGAGATGAGGTAGGGGAAGTTCAGTGGTAGTGATATGTGGGGTCCAAGATTAACCAAAGGAAAGATAATATGTGTCGTATGAACCTCTGAAGCCATCGGATTGGGAGACGGGGCTAAAGATGCGGGAAGCAAGGCGGTGTCATCAGGCGGAGTGGGAGCTAAATGAGCAGCTATACTAATAGGCATACCAACAAGGAGCTGACCATCGGGCATACGGTCAGGGGCATGAGACAAATAGTATTGTACAACACTAGGATTAGCATCCAGAAACTTGGCAAATTCCTTATCTCCCACAGGAATTTTAGGAACCTCGTTGGTATCCGTAGGATTCCCCACGAGAATGTGAAGGGGTGATTCGAGGCAAAAAAGCGAGCAAGCATGTGAAACCATGGCGGCGGCTTGCTTTCAAGTGATAACAACCATGGACGGGGAGTTCACAAAGCAGGGTTTTCAATCATCGTCAGAACAGAAACAAACTCGAGGCTAGTAAAATTGGTAGGTTCTTTGGTTTGTCGAAGAACCTGGAAAAGATAAGTAGCGATATCGGTCTGATAACCGATGTCGGTTATACTATAGCCGACGTCGGTCAGGTAACCGATGTCGGTGTAATAAGACTGGTATAAGAAAATATAAGAAGCTGCTGATTTGCTCAGTATATTTATCAAATTGTTCTAAGGTAATCACAGAAGACAGTGTATAACAGAGAAAACAGAACTGAAAAACAAACAAGATGCACACGCAAATCCAGAGACTAACCCTAGGGTCAATTTTAATTATTGTGGGCTTATGCCTTTAGACGTGGAATGATGTCAATCCTAAACAAAAGACTTAGGGGAAATGTCCAGTTTGTTTTGGCTCATAAGGTTACCTCAATCGGGCGGAGGAATACCGCGGAAAAGGGGGGATGTTTGAGCTGTTGAGTTAATTGTGAAGTGATTCGGTATGTGTTGTGCAGTGAAAGTAAGATTAATTTCTTGTCAATACCGTGGATATCACCCCCACGTGTACGACCTGTTACTTAATCTACGTTCACTAGAATTGAAAACAGCAAGCAGGAATGCAATGCACGTGTTTTAAACCCAAATCGAAAATTATGTTCGATGAAGCAAAAGAGATGACTTTCACTAATGCAAGATGTAAAAGCAAAGCAAGTTCTTTTACTGAAATTATACAAAGCCTTGTGAATATCTTTAGAAGAGTAAAACAGCAAGTATGCTCCCTATATGAAAGCAAGCAAGAAATAAAGAAACCCAAAATGGTCCCACCGGGCGTGCCAAAATGTTTCGCTCGGAATGTTTCGGCTTCTGGGAATAGAGTTGCTTCTATCCTTTCATTCCTTTTAGAAACAGATAAGGGTTAGGGCTAGGAGGAATACATTGAATGTCGAGATGGTGTGCGCATACCGTAGAGAAAGATCAGGCTGACTGCGAAGAACTCCTTTTTGTCTTGGAAGGACTACCTGCAAATAAGAACACAAGACCACAAGATTTTGATTAGACAATAAATGAGGAAACTGCCTTGGGCCCAGGAAATATAAAACTTCCTTTCGAAGGTGGTCAGTTTCCCTGCTAATATGAATTAACACCAAAGACTGTAAAATATCAATTAAGTTGCTTTGTTGAAACAGGTAGGGGAAAGGCTGATTTCTGGTTTTAAACCACAATAACCGATGCTTACTTCTTGATAACCGATATCGGTAGGGTCTAGGATCTGTGGGTTAGTTGTGTTGTGGGGTGGTTGTTGTTGTAGGGTAGCTGTGTTGTTTGTAAGGCTAGTATATGGGTGATATTAGGTAATGAGGTGATGAGAAGTAAATGAAGGATAGTTAGATGCAATATGTTGCCGGGTAGTGGATCTAGGAATGGATTTGTGAGGACTGTGATTCAAAAGTCTAAGAAGTATTATTAAAAGGACATGCAAGATGTAACTTACTGGTTATTGACGAAGATGCAGGTCCAAGAACTCTGATGACAAAGGCAGAACTGAGGTAGGATGGCCTGACACACAGAAGATGAGATATCTCCCTCCCGATGATCAGCTGAGTATCACAGGGCTCTGGTATCCAGTTGCAGTCTTGGGCTTGATCTCCTTTGCTGCAAACTCTTCTTGTCTCTTCACTTGTCTCTGCTCAGCCAAGTAAAGATCCGGATTCTCTTGATCGCTCCTGATGCTCTCTATCGATCCAAAAATCCTTCGACCCCTGTTTTTGGTTTGGGGAGCCCATTTACAGGGAACCGATGGCGGTTACGTAACCGACGGCGGTCGAGTAGGAACCGGTATCGGTAAGGAAAAAGTAGGCTATTTTTAGTAAAATAGCCCACTTTCCCTACTTTTCTCCCGAGAGATTAGTTGCGGGCTTGGTCAAGTGACTAGAAGGTCGGTTTTGGGTGCGAGAAAGGGGTCATTAGTCATGGGTGTAGGTGTGGACCAAGTTATAGGTCTTAATTAGGTTAGTTTAGGGTTAGGACTAGGTCATGATGAGGTGGCAAAATGAGGTGGCAAGTAAGGTGATGTGGATTTATCAATTACAAGGTAATTAATAAATAATTGTGTAAGGTTTAGGTGATGAGGTTAGGTTGTGAAATGAGATGCGGGTCACAAGGGGTCGTAAGACACAAATTTGGTGTCTACACATAATGATACTCACATCCTTTAAATAGAATGGGTAACACCTAATCCCAATGTAGGCTGACCCATTACCCAATTCCTATGTGAGCCCGTATAACTAACTAAGGGGATGTGTGCCACATGTCGACATCTCCATCCAACCATATACATTATAATATTATATCCCATGTGAACCCATACATATAACTAAGGGGATGTGTGCCACATGTCATCATCTCCATCAACCCATATATATTATATTATCATACCCCAAGGTATATAGCATTGCCTCCCTCTTTGACATGTTTCATCCCCAAAACATAAGAAGAAGCCATATGATGAGTGAGCTTAAAATTATTACACACTTTTTGCCATGCTCGATCATCCAACCACCCATATGAAATCCTAGTGGGTGATGCTTGCTCCAAAACTGATTCCATATTCCATTGTGCTCATCTGGTTCCATACTGGTCCATATGTGTTCCTTCTCGGCATCCATGCATATCCATAATTATTATTCCTGTGATTCCATGTCATATAATTATTGTTCCATTGATTCCATGTATAGCCAAAAGTATTCCTATGATTCCCTGTATATCCATATGGATTTCTATCCTCATGTGTCCTAACATGTCTCCATGATTTTTTCCTCTCATGATGGTGTGGGTGTCGATATGGTGCCACCTTCGTATACTCAACCTTATCATCCTTTTCCTCAACTTACTTATCCTCTTCCACCTTAATTGTTACTTATTTTTTCTCTTGAATAGAGATATTATTTGTGACTTTATGTTCTTCATCCTCTCCTTTTGATTCAACCTTATTCCCTTCATCACCATCTTCAAATTCATCTTCATGATCCAATTTTACATTACTTTTTCTTTCTTTGGTGTGATATCTTGCAATGTAATTTCTTTCTCTTGCACCATAATTTCATGAATTTCTTTTACACATTAAGATTAATTTTTCCCGTGCTCTCTAACCAAGGATATCCAAGAACAATATCCATACCATCCATATATAAAGCATAAAAATCTGAATGTAAAACATATTTATCCGAAAGAGATTTAAATCTTCAAAAACTTGAATATGCTTACCATCCACTTGAGCTTCCTTAATATGTTTTACTTGTACACGTAGATTTTGAGTTACATCCATATTGATGAAGTTATATTTTCTGGTAGGGTTTATGGAAAAAATTACCTTTTTCATTTGAATACGACCTTCAAACCGAAATATTGAAGCTTCCTTCTTTAGAGATGCACTATCATGTGTAATAGCTTCATCATCAACATTTTCTTATTTTTCTTCCTCTTCTTCTTACTTTCTTCTTCTAATTGAGATTATTCTTCTTATTCTTATTCTTCTTCTTCTTCTTCTTCTGCTATTTCCTCTTCCTCACTATTATAATTATATTCTTCTTTTGTTTCCCATCTGTCCATGAAAACTTGTTCCAGTTCCTCCAAGGACCAATTAGAATTTTCCTTTTCTAACTCAAAAAAACAAATCGGCCACTAATCCAAAACTTGAATAACCAAATATCTAATGGTTTAGATAATTTATCCCTAAATTTGTTCCACCATTCTCCAACATCAATCCTGTTATCTCCAAAAAAAGTTACCATCCCCATGATCCACAAAACTAGGGTTTTAGGAATAGACCCTTTTGATCAAACCTTGTTCTAACCCTTTTGGCTAAAATTCAGCCAAAAATAAGAAATCACATAATACAAAACCCAATTTAATTTTTGAGAGGTTTTGAAAATGTAAGAAATTCAGGAAAATTCCTAAAATTGTGGCCTATGGAGAAAAATATTGAAAAACACTAAAATACTATAAATCGACAAACTAAATCTAAAATTTATGAAATTTCATTGGTATCACCTTTGAATATATTAACATCAACCCAAAAACATTTTTTTCTAACTCGTCATTATTTAGAAGATATAGACGAAACCATAGAATTAGGGTTTCAACCCTAAAACGGACACAACTTTTGCAAAACAGCTCCAAAAAATATGAAATTTGGAGGGAAGATCACTTGAATTATTTATCCACTCCCCACAAAACATATTTGAAAAATTCCAATTTGATCTCCAAATATAGATAAATCACCAACATTATGGTTTAATCCCACAAATTACATAGATCACTACTCTGCTACCACTTGATAAGATCCTTGCATATAGTAAATCGATAAATTGCAGAAGATAACACAACACAATATATGGTGGGATAATATTCCATAATATGTAATATATTCATAATAATACCCTTAAGGTAGGGCAACACCATACAATGCTCCTTAAGGAAGGAGTAACTCCACAATCTCCCAAGATGGGAATCCACTTCGAGGGGGACACCTCCAATATACCTCTACCCAGAGAAGAATCAAATCATACATCCATGACCTAATCATAATGATACTCACATCCTTTAAATAGGATGGGTAACACCTAATCCCAATGTAGGATGACCCATTACCCAATTCCTATGTGAGCCCGTATAACTAACTAAGGGGATGTGTACCACATGTCGGCATCTCCATCCACCCATATACATTATATTATTATATCCCATGTGAACCCATACATATAACTAAGGGGATATGTGCCACATGTCAACATCTCCATCGACCCATATATATTATATTATCATACCCCAAGGTACATAGCACCCAAACTCTGTGTTTATAAGCTTTGAGAAGATTATTGTTTTCTTGTAACTTGTTGGTGAATTTATGGATAACCAATCCAATATATCGAAAGATTTGCAATGCCTTAATATTATTCTTTTCAGCAATAAGAAGACTATGTACCAGTGCTTCATACTCTGCCAAATTGTTTGAACATGTAAACCGTAATCTGTGAGCAAAGAAAAAATTCTCATCCTTAGAAGAAATGAGAATGACTCATGCTCCCAAGTCATTTCTTCTTCTGGATCCATCAAAGTATAACTTTCATAGACCACGGTTCTCTTAACTTTTCTTGAGCACACGTGGAAGCATAGTTTCTTCTTCAAGAATGCAGTAGGTACCAAGCCCAGTTTCTTAAGCTTCCATTTCTTTAGTATATGGGTCAAATTTATGGTGCCTCTCCGCCCACTCATCAAGTACTAGATCAGTAACATAAGGTGGAAGAGGTTACTCTTTAGGAGATGAATCTTGTTCCTCTTGGATCAAATAGTTGGCTTGGAGAGGATATGGGACATATGAATCTACATAATACAAAAATATTGGTTCACCTTGTATGGTAATCTAGGTACTATACATTTTCTTGAGCAACATATGGGTCTAATCAAAAGAAAAGTAACCACCCACTTTAGCAGTAAAATATCTTGACAAACATAAGGCAAATAGAGGGGGCATATAAATGATTGACACATCTTGAGTTATTGTTAGATTTGGACATGCATGGAGGGTTAGCGCAAGATCCTTTGTGATTCCTAGGGTAGTGACAGTTGAATTTTTTTAATTTTTGAGAGGTCACATATTTGGGAAGATATTTTGACATATATCTAGGTCTTCTTAAAATATTTACCATATGGATGAGTAATATGGAGAGTATTTTGGGGGTGAATATGATAAAATAAGTATTGAGTAACATGTATCCACTTAATCAAAAATAATTATTAGAAAAATTAAATAATACATTGATGTAAACCAACTTGGTCATTATGCCTTCGTGGAATCTAACTAGTTGTGATTTTCTCTCTAATCTAACTGTCCCTTCCTGTATATATTTACATTTTGTAATGAATATTATTGCAGTGCATTCTCATTATGTGTAAGAATTGGTATCGAGCGTGAACACAGGAAGGTTGTAGAGAATGGAAGATCTAAGAAAAGAAAATAGTCGAGTTGTAGACCATTCCCATTTTCCTTGGTGTTCTCCAAATTCCAGTAGTAGTGGCGATGTTTTGTATTAGAAGACAAAAAGTATGCATGTAGAAGATGAAGGTATTTTACAAAACGAGAATGCACTTTATTCTCAAAATTTTCATAAAAAGTCCAATATTGACAAAAAGGACATAAAATGCCACTATTGTAAGAAGAAAGGTCATACAACATGGGATTTTCTTATTCGAGTGAAATATGTTCTTAAAGTAAAATTTAGGCCCAAGAAATCTAATGTTTCTCGTGTAGAAGATCTACTAGTTACTAATTAAAATGAAAAGTCAAGCGATGAGGTTTCCTTCACTTCACATATCTTGTTGTGAAGCATGTAGTAGCACCTTACTTGGAGGCTAGAGGATACACAGAGGTTAGAGGAAAATTGGTGTCCTCTTATGAGTAACCAATGATGAGGTCACATCATTATTATCATGACATTTTTGTTAGTATGTTTTTTTGTTGTGCGTGGTGTGGTTTTAAATTGTGGAGAGTTTTTTTCAATAAAAATGTTGAGCATTATTTTCCAGTTTGGTACCTCTTGATGAAGAATATTGTGAGGAGAAAAATAACTAAAGTAGCGCTTGGTTCTTGGAAAATGGTTTGTGGAATTCCTAGAAGCAGATTGAAGTTTATAGTTACGACCTCTTGTAACCTCCGGGTTGTTCGGTCAACTTTGTAGATAGAAAACAACAAGGATTTTTGGTAATCCAAGAAACCACCAAAGGTGTTAGTAGATATATATACTCCTGTCACTTCCATGTTTGTGGCAATCCTGCATGGAAAAACCCAGTGTCACTAAGACATTGAAGCCACAAAGATGGCATGTTGATTTAAAAAAATAAACTAGTGTGTAGATTGTTTTGTTAAACTCTTATGTATGCTACAACAAAAAATATGACAATAAAGTACAATGATGACTCAAGAAAATAATCAAAGGATTCAAAACCCTAAGTGCAATAGAGAGTTAGGTTACTTAGCTAATTTTTTAAAATAATCCTAGAATTACTGAAAAGGTGAAAGTCTAGAAAAATGGTAGTATAGGACCTCGAAACCAAACACGAGAAAATTGTAAGAGTGGAAGAGGAGCATGGACCATGGTTCTGAATTGGTATTGGGGCACCTTGGTGCTAGGATCCCTTCCTTAGCACCGGGGTATATGTGGGAGGTCCAGATATGAATTTTATAGGGTTGCTAGATGATTTGAAACCTTCATTTTTTTATCACTAGGTGGTCGCACTATGATCTCTAATGTCACTGATAACTTGTAATAAAGAGATCGCATGCAAAAAACTCAAAAGAACATCAAATCCTAAAAAAAAATACAAAAATGAGGGGTCAAATTGTCCTCATCTATCAAACAAGTGATCTTATGACTGAGCATTGTACTACATCTCAGACCCAATGTAGTTATATGTGTGTGTGCGGAATCATTCCCTAGGTGGCTCTTGTGCATGTGACACTGATAGTGAAAAAAGTAGCTAGATATAAAAATATGTAATAGATGTATGCATGGAATAAAATGAACTTCTAGCCTATTTTATGATGTAGAAATCTATCCCTTTTCCCTTATAATTGTGTTATATGAATGCAAATATTCTTTTGAATTCTTATGAGATGCAACCTTAGGTGATAATATAAATGCTTAAATCCTAGTCCTTTAATTTGGTCACATAAATTTATTTTTTATATTCTTCTCTTGATCAAATTTTGTAATTGATCACTAAAATATAGACCCTTAAGAGATAGGAATGCCCAACGGCTAGAAAGGAGCTAAAAAGGATTTAAAAATGTACAAAGAGGTCTATTGTTCCCATAGTGGATGCGAGCACTTGGCGCCGACGTCCTAGTTAGGTCTTGGTGTCCAAAGACAAAAGGTAAGGTATGAAGGGTCGACTAGGAATTGAGTTCCGTAAAGACAAGAGGGATGCTATAAAGGAAACTAAGAGGAAAAGTATAATGATCAATCAATAATTTTCTCCCATAAAAAGTATATGAATAGTAGTATGTAATTAAGACCTATTAATGTACCTAAAGTGTGTGATTTAGTGTCTACATTTGCCCCCACTTTATGTTGTTGAGAAAAATATAGGTAATATATAGTAGATAGATATGCATACTTGATAACCATGTAGATCAATGTAGAAGAGTCTAATAAGACAAGAAAAGTGTGGAGTGATAAAAAGTGTGAAGCATGAATGATAAAGATGAGGAAGTAAAAAGAAAAGTGATAAATAATGACCTGGATTTAAAACATACGTGTAGATGTGATGGTGTACTTATTTTTGATGATGTTATTAGAGCATGATCATTATGTGTTGATGTTGACTACCGCTTCTCGTAAGGATGGACATAGAAAAGAGAAGAAATATTAAGTAGTCAAATATGTGTGTATATATGTAAAATACATATAAAAGTGTGTAAAATGCTGAAAAGTAGAAAAAATAACATGTACACTACAGAAAGGAACGATAACTAGATCGTACCAAGCCAAGAACACAGATGCTAATTAAACACCACGATCAATAAGATGAAAGTAATTCACTAGAATAACTTTACATAAACCTTTGCAAACAAATGAGAAGCAATATCATATATTATTATGGAACTCAATGAAATACAATGAGAATGGGCCTTGCTTATATAGGCAAGGAATAACAATCTAAGAACCAGTCAAGGTCGTAGATCAAGCCATAAATCATGGAAAGAACTAGTCATCAAAGAACTAGTCAAGTCCATATATTTATGAGAGAACTAGACATCAAGGATCTACTCAATACCATAGATCTAGGAAAGAACTAGTCAATACCATAGATCAAGGAAAGAACCATACCTAACAACTAGATAATATCTCCTAATATCTAAATAAATAAAACTAAATATCCACACACATAAGTGGGTGAGGATAAATATAATAAAGGTAAATAATATACCTAGGTGAACATGAGCTAAGGTAAATACCTACTCTAACACCCCCCCTCAAGTGAAGCTAGGGGCCAAAATAGAAGTGGCATGTCCACAGTATGAGTCCCGACAACTAGGCCTGATGAGGTACTCATGTACAATAACTAGGAAAAAGGGACACTGCAAGGTACCCAAAACCAGTAACAACAAAGTAAAGAGAGTAAAGACCTGCTCCAAGGCATCCCAAGAAGCTCGGCTCAAAAACTCATACAATGTTGAAGAAGTTTGGTGTGCACTGTGGTCTGAATCCACTGCTCGATCACAAAACTCAAAAACAATTGACACTGGGCTCCACTAGAATAGCTCCATATAAGGAGACTATCAACGAGTGATGTCGAAAGTGCAAAAAAACACCAAACATAATTCGATCAACTACTGCAAATAGGTGTGCCATGATTCAAAAATAATAACCAAAGCAATAAGGTAAGGACACAAACTCTAGAGTGTCATGATCCAAGAAAAGCAAAGGTAACAAGGCAAGGACACGAAACCCGAAGAAGCAAGATCAAAACCACACCCTCCCATACTTTGAATGGGTGGAGTGACGCTACAAATCTGTATGAGTTGTCAAAACAACTACTCAAACACTGAAAAACTAACACTGGGCTCGACCAGAATAGTTCCCCCACAAGAGAGACTGCCAACATGCTAAAAGTGTTGAAAATACAGATACAAAATCTCTCAACAAACAAGAGAGATACACTACACCTGCTAAAGAAAAATGCTCAAAACAAGAAGCATCACAATGTAGAAGGTATAGAAAGTGGAGCAAGAGGCCAAATGGTGGAGGAGCCATGCTTGTAGAGTCCTCTCAATGAATGCCTATGTCATCTCCACGAGTGATCAGATATCCACCCCAAATTAACATGGATGGATGAAGAAGATGCCTGTATATGACTTGGTGTAAAATGCACAATGGGTGCATGTAAAAGAACATCAGAATGTGTGTCAGGTTGATCATGTCTGACAACTAAAATCTCAGGTTTCTCAATCCTGAGTGAAGGTGCAGAACTCATGTGTTGCTCATGATCCTCAGAAAGAGTCGAGCGAACAAAAAAAGGAGCTCTGTCAATGTGTGATCCTAATGAAGTATCTGCTCAAAAACCAATGTCATTATAAGAATTCCACTTAACATATGGAATAGAGGAAACAATACCCTGTGAATTTCTGCCAATGACTCCTCTAGTGAGACCCATAGAATCGGAGCATGTGAGAACTGAATGTAGTGGTATGCTTCTTATAAAAGTCATGCAACTGAGTAGAAGTAGGATACACAACATGTGGTATTGTAATAGGCACAAATGTGGAAGAGCGTGTAGTAACAAGCCTCACAAGTTTAGAAGCATCAAAAGTAGGTTTAGGCTCAAAGACTGGTAGATCAATGTCAGTGGGTACAAGAGCAACAGCTGCAAGTGGACTAGGAGCATGGATATGGTTGTCCACAATATGATGGTGATGTTGTAGGCTAGCAAGTTTGTTATGCAGGGAGTGTATTATTGTATCCTTATCATGAATGAGTGATTGTAGAAGAGAATTTCACTTCTTGAGCGATCTATTTTCTTCCACAAATTTTACAATATCCTCTTGAAGTCCACATACTTCAGAGAAAAGCATATCATTCTCATAATCCATGATAGGTACAAACTGTAACTCCCAAAATTTAGGACATCGGGCTTAGCCGAAATTGCGTCCACAATTGATTACAACACTCCTCCATATTTGGCACTTTATAATTATAGTGCAAGTCTCAAAATAAATAACTCCGAAAGTGGAAAGAGCACGAAAAAACAAGCACTTTTGCAAAAAACGAGACTCAATTACAATCTTTTTAATATTTTGCTCTATTATTTATTTTAGTTGCCACTAAAACAAAATAAATTGTTGTTGCCTTCACCACACAAATAAAATTAGAGGGGGCTCAAGTTAAGCACCTACTAGTAGGAATCACAAGTTTGAAGCCCTTATATGACCATACCATATGACCAAGGGCTAATGATTTTAATGGGTGAAGAGTGATTTTTTTATGTGAACTCATGCCATAGAAGTAGTGTAGGGAGAAAGGTGTAGTATTATTCTCCAACCTTTAACTTCTTCCCGAGTAAAAACACCCCGCATATGGTGTGTACAATTACGATATAATGTGTATAAGTGTGATATAAAATGATTAGCAACTATTGAAGGACATCCTTACCCGTGAAAATCCTATGTGGCAATGTTGGAAACTATCTTGAACTAAAATATTCTATATATCTTTCCCACAGTATCGAGATGCCCAGAAGGGATAGAAGCACCTAGGTTCCCAAGTCTGCTTTCTAAGCACTAATTTTTGTGGCCAAGTAAGGACCTATGTCTTATTCTAAGCCATTTCGAGTCTATAGACTATGTCAAATCTATATTTTATTGTGCTGAAATGTAATCTGTCCATTTGTTGAATTATGAGTCTCATGACTATAACTCTCGAATGGGGGTGACCGATTCACCCAATAAATAGCCCTCGTTTAGAGTGCATGCAACATCAATACGAGAATGCAGCCTAAAAGAGGACCCCATGCTCAATTGATACTTTGTTATGTAAGAGGTAATGATCTTAGTAAAAACTAAGGCTCATGCAAAAATGGCTAAAAGACAAGGGTTAGTGCGGAAGGGCATGTATATAGAAAAAAATATAAGCTACCAAGCAAGAAGAAAATGTAAACTGCAAAAACTAGTTTACAAAATGGAACATCACTCACGATGTCATAAGAAAATCAAGGCAACAATGGTTAAGAGAATATAATGTCCACACAAGAAAAAACATAGGGAAAATCCCACAAATAATGACAAGCAAGAGTAAGAAAATATCATATAACCACGTTGGAAAATAGTTCCCGCAAGGAAAATGCTACACATGAAGCACCTATTACCATGTTAGGAAGTTATAAAGTGTGTCAAAGCATGTATAAACCAATATAATTGTGTGCTATATACAATACGGAAACAATAATACCTGAAATGTGTATGAATTTGGATGTCCCCAAGAGCCACCGTGGACCGGTATGAGTTCTACCGTGCCTAACATTTATGCTACATGTATTGGTCTATCTAGATTATGTGATCACAACTTGAAAGCAAGTGAATACACAAGTGTGTATGATAAATACAATGACATACAATATATCTATCTATCACATGTAATAAAGTTTACATGTAAGCATAAGTAGTAAGAACTATGCATAGCCAAGATATGAATCATTTTTTTGATGAGATGGAATGAAATGTAGTATGAGTGTGATAGGGGTAATGTGCCCCGTGAGGGTGGGTGTATTCATGAGTGAATTGCTGTTAATTTATAAAATACCACTCAACATTCAAGAATGAACCATATAGAAAAATTGCATCATCGGAAATGGTTTGCACAATCGTGTTGTATATAGAAAAAGTCGAGAAAGAGAGTGCATAGTGTAGATTTTAGGTTAATTTCGTGTGATGTGGAAGATGTAGGAAGATATGAGTAAGATGCTAGAATGATTGATGATGTAGCATAGAGTGTAGATCATATAATGTGTGAATAAGAGGCTAAAATGTATTATTTTTGAAGTGCAGAACATAAATTGTAGAATAAAGTAGCATAATGAGAGATCTAGAAAGATTGATTGATTTTGAATACCAAGTGTAGAATGATTTAAATTTTGGGAATAGAGGTTCAATTCAGGTTGCTATCCTTAGTAGTCAAGTATGAACCATAATACTAGAGTTCGTCATCGGTATTGGTTTGAATGGTGTTGTTGTATACGATAAAAAAATATCTTGGAAGTGCAACGCATAGAGAGTGAGAGATGTGAGATTATTATTGTATCTATATATGTTAATCATGTAATAACTTTGTTGTTGCAAATCAGCAACACCCCTGGATGCAAATCAGGGTTCTAAGTTGATATTTCAGGCATCCAGTGTGATTGCACAACATTGAAACCTCTCTCCAAGTGTGGGACTTGTAAAATGAGAGAGGAATCTCCAGATTAGAGGCTGGTTCCTCAAACTCCTCTGATTAGATCTATTATTTGCACAACTGCAGAGGTTCAGATCCTAATTTTATCCTAGATTGCAAGGAGACAGGGATAAGAAATGCAAAAATTGAAACTAAACTAATGATGGTGATGCACCAAAGGAGTGGTGAACATTTTTGCTCATGCAAATAGACACAAATCAGAAATTGCAGCATAAAACATCATGCATAGGTTGATAAGCTGTAATCAAAGGTTTGAAATGAAACAAACAACACATGCAAAGGACTGAAAGCATTCACAGAGCCTGCATTGTGATTTTCAACATCAAAATCCTTGCATTCCAACACCAAAGAGGCAAAAAAGCTGTTACAATCCTGGAAGGTTTAGTACTTCTAAAATCACTTGCTGAAGATGAAAACAAAAGCTTGTTGTGCAAAAAAAGTGTTCCCCTTTGAAAAATGAGCCAAATCTGGCTTTTTACAGTGCATGGGTCGAACCCAGGAGAGAGAAAATGTGAAAAAACGTGGGAGCCATTCCTCATTGACCAAAATGCATTAAAAACAGCATGGGTGACCTGACAGACCCATCCCCCGACATTTTTGACCATGCTGGAGAAGAATGTGACCCATTTCACATTAAAAATGGTTGTTGAAACGTCAGTTCTGTCCATGGGCACATACCAGAAGCATTTTTGATTTTCTCCCTCCAAACTAAACCAAAATTCAAAATTGACCATGGAATCTTGTAGATAATTTCACTAGATTTCCATTGATATAAAGAACATGAAAATCTGAGCTTTGGATCAAAAGTTATGGCGATTTGAAGTTTTAGGGCAAAAATAGGCCAAAATCGGATCGGCGGGCAAAAAGTTTGAATTTTTACCCGTTTGGTCTTTGGAACATTTTTCAAATTTTCCCCACGCTCCACCACTCCAGGTGCCACATGGCACGTTCTGATTGGGTGTGGGCCCTTCCTGACCATTTTTTCCTTCGGGTCGCTTGGTGTTTTTCACCCTTGGACACGTGACAACTCCTGATTGGCTGCGGGCCTTCTAGGGAAAATTTCCCACCAAAACTCCACTGAGCCATAACTTGAAAAATACATGGAGTTAGGAGGAAAAATTTACCTTTCTGGAAAGCTAAGAAAGAGCTCTATCCAATGGTGCCATTTCTAGAAGGTTTTGAGTACTTGGAAAACAAAATATTTTGACTGAGGCACAAGAGAAGGAAAGATGTAAAGGAGTTAGCCACAAAATGAGCAGGGGGCACATTTGGGATAACAATTTTGGTGACTCAGAGGGGTCATCTACCTGCTAGATGAAAATACTAGTTTCCTGAAGTAGTCCATTGGGCATGGAGTCATCAAATTTTCTGTTGGAACCCCAACTGACTTAGAATGTTGCAAGGAGGAAGATGGAATATCACTTGATGGAAGCAAGGACTGCAAAACATCTCCAGGGACAGCAAGCTGTGCCAAAGCACTTAGGGAAAGAAAAACTAACCTACAAAAAAACAATGTGCACAAGCACTTGAAGGAATGGAAACCTAAGCTAATATTTACAAGGTGGAGAATTTCCCTTTAGAAGCAATGCTTTAGATAGATTCCATTGACTGGAATCTGCAGTTCTTCACCATCCAATGAAGCCAATTGGAAGGCATTGTTGTTCTTGCACTTCGTGACCATGTATGGGCCACTCCAAATGGCATCAAATTTTGAATGCCTTCCCGGTTTTGCTCTATCTGCATCCCATTTTAACACTAGATCTCCAACTTGGAAAGATCTACTCTTGGCCTTCCTATCAAAGGTCTTCTTGATCAAAGCTTGATCCTTCTCCATTGCTTGGGATGCTTGATCTCTGATCTCTTGGAGCTCCATCAACTCTGCATATCTCACCTCCATGGGCCCAAACTCTAGCAACTCTAACCGCTTCATGAGTTCCAATGTTGGCAACTCAAGTGACATGGGCAAGATTGCCTCTCTTCCATAAACAAGCTTGAATGGAGAGTTACCTGTGGATCTCTTGGGAGTTATCCTATCAGCCCATAAGGCTGATTTCAGTTTGGTATGCCAAGACCTCTGATTCTCATCAAGAGTCCTCCTAATGATCCTCAACAAGTTCTTGTTTGTAGACTCGGCCTGGCCATTACCTTGAGGGTAATAGTTTGATGAAGTGCTTAGGTAGATCCCATTCTTGACAGCCCACTCAGTCACCTTGGATCCAATGAATGCCAATGCATTATCTGAGATTATTGTAGCAGGTATACCAAATCTGGTTGCTATCCCCTCATAAAAGTCTAAGATGTTGGACTCATTTGCCTCTTTGAGTGCTACTGCTTCAGTCCACTTGGTGAAGTAGTCCGTGGCTGTCAAAATCCATTTGTGCCCTTGACTTGAATTGGGATTAATGACTCCAATGAAGTCCAAACCCCATTGCATGAATGGCTGGTCAACTGAGATTGGATGCAATGGAAGGGCAGCAAGTCTCTCTTTTCCTGTGAAGAATGCACAATTCTTACACCTCTTGATCCATGCATAGCAATCACTGAAAATTTTAGGCCAATAATAACCAGCCTTCATGATTTTTAGAGCTGTCACTCTTGGTGCAAAATGACCACCAGCTGGTCCACCATGGAACTCTTCCAATACCCTCTGAATCTGATTTGTGCTAATGCATCTCAGCAGCACTCCATTCACATCTTTCTTGAACAAAACTCCATCAACAATGGCATATGGGACAGCCTGCAATCTGAAGTGTCTTCTTTGGGTCTTGTTCATCTCCGGAGGGCATAGGCCTGTGCTTAGGAAGTGCATTATACCTTGGGTCCAGCAAGGAGTGGGGGCAGCATTGTTTTCTTCTTGAGTGCCACATGGCTCATGGCTGTCTTGAACTATCAAAACAACCTCTCCTTCATTGCATGCTTCTTTTTGCTTCCCCAAAACCAGCTGCTCACACAATCCTTTTCCTCTTACCAGCTTGGTGATTTTGATCTCAATGTCATACTCCATGACACGGGTGATCCAACCTACCCTTTTCTCGTTCAAATCTTTGTTGAGGAGGAAGTCCTTAACCCTAGCATGTGAGACCAGCAACTGGACCTTGTTGTTTGAGACTAAATGCTTGAATTTCTTCAAGCTTCTGATTACTGCTAGCACATGCTTCTCAATAAAAGAATACCTCACCTCATAGTCATCTAGGCTCTGGCTGAAGAAAGCAATTGGCTGCTCATCGTTGTCCTTGTTCTGCTGTACCAAAATGGCAGAAATAGTATCATTACCTCCAAATGCATAGAGGATGAAATCCTTGGAGAAATCTGGGTTGATGAGAGTTGGTGCTTGAGAGATAGCTTCTTTGATTGCTTCAAAACTCTCCTTGCCTTCTGCTGTCCACTTGAAAGCCATGCTCTTCTTTAACATTTTGGTGATGGGCTTGACAAGGGCTGCAAAATCTAGGACAAACCTCCAAACAAAGTTTATCCTCCCCAAGAAACTCTGAAGGGCTTTCTTGTGGCTTGGCAATGGTAGTGCTCTTATGGCTTCAACCCTCTCTGGATCAATTGCTAATCCTTCTTTGGAGACAATATGGCCAAGGAGCTTTCCTTCATGTGCAAGAAAGATACACTTCTTAGGATTCAAAGACACTCCAAATCTCCTGCACCTCGTGAAGACTTGTCTCAAATGAGAGAGGTGGTCTGCTGCATTCTTGGAAAAAATAGTGATATCATCAAGGTAAATCAGCACCACGTTGTTAATCAAACCTTTGAACGCCATGTCCATTGCTCTTTGGAAAGTAGCACCAGCGTTGGACAGCCCAAATGGCATTTTCCTATATGCATAAGTTCCCCATTTGGTTGTGAAGGCTGTCTTGAACTGGTCTTCTTCCTTCACCATAATCTGATTGTAGCCTGAGTAGCCATCAAGTAGTGAAAACCTCTCGGAGCCAGCCACAACTTGCAAGATTTGCTCCATGGAAGGGAGTGGGTAATGGTCCTTGAGAGATGCTCTATTCAAGTCTCTGAAGTCAACACACAATCTGATCTCTCCACTCTTCTTTCTGACTGGAACCAAGTTGGCAACCCAACTAGAATGCTTGATTGGGAATATGATTCTTGACTCAATCAACTTGTTCAATTCCTTCCTCATGAGAGGTTCCATGTGTGGATTGACTGGCCTTTGTTTCTGCTTGATGGGCTTAGTATTTGGATCCAACTCAATGGTGTGCTGAGCTAACTTGGGATTGAAACCTTTCAAATCTTCGTAGCTCCAAGCAAACACATCAGGGAACTCTTGACATAGCTGTATGAACTCATACCTTTCTTGTTCAGTTGTCATCTTTCCAATTTGTAATGGTTTGTTCTCTTCCACCAAGATGGATACTGAATCTTCTCTCTTGACCTGAATGTTTGCTTTCTCTTTCCTAAATGATCATTGGGATTGAAAATGGACTCCAAAGTGATAAGTCCCTTGGGCAGCTTGTTAGTTCTCAGCTGTACCACTTGGTCACCATACTGCTGTTCCAATTTTTCTTGATTTTTAGCTGAGAACTCAGCTTCTTCTTGTAAGAAATGGATGATTTGCTGGGTCATTTTCAAACACTTGCCAACTGACATTGTTATCCGGCACTGAAGGCCTCAAAATCACATGGATGTTTGGTTGTACCTTGTCTTGTTGAATGCTTTCCACAATGTCAAAGGCTGCCCCTACTGCTGCAAGCCTGTCAGCAGCTTGGTTCTCTTTCCTAGGAATGGATTTGATGCCAAAACCCTCAAAATCTTCAATGAGGTCCCACACCCTGTTCTTGTAGCACTTAAGTAGATCATTCTTGGTAGCATGTTGTCCCTTGACCTGATTTACAATCAATTCATTGTCACCAAAGACTTGCAAGTTCTTTATTCCTCTCTTTATTGCCCAATGCATCCCTTGCACCAAGGCTTCATATTCAGCAGTGTTATTGGAGCATGCAAACTGAAATCTAAAAGCTGAATAGTACTTTACTCCTTGAGGTGAAACAAGCATGGCTCCACCTCCTGCACCTTGTCTACTCCTTGATCCATCAAAAATAGCTGCCATACCTCATTGTCATCCTTGTGGTTTGGCTTGGTGATGCTAGGAATGGGCTGATCTTCTTGATGTATGCAATAGACCCCTAGCTCAGATTCTTCTACTTCTTGATAAGGATCAAAAGCATGCACCTTGTTTGCCCATTCATCAAGAGTTAGATCCGGGATGCTTCCAACCTTGGTGTCAGCTTCATCAGTGCTTGGGTGATCTTCTTGATCAAATGCCGAATAGTTGGCATTGATCTGACTTGGAGTGTAGGGCTCAATGTGGAAGTTTGCAATAGGTTCAGACCTGATTGTAGCTTTGGTTCCATACCTCATTCTGAACAGCATGTGTGACCAATCAGTAGACAAATATCCTCCATCTTGGTGTGAAGTCCCTTGACAAGCATAGGGAAAAGAGTGGTGGAAGGTCTATAACTGCATCTTGTAAAACAACAACATTTGGACATGCATGCAGGTAAGACTCAAGTTTCTAATCACTCCAACTATTATTCTTGTTGTCCCATCCAGCTGCACTACCCCTTTGGATATGGTTTCATCTTTGGAGCCCTAGGTGATCAGCTATTTGTTTAGGCATCAGCGAGCTACTTGCCCCGGAATCTATCATGCGATTGTGCACTAACTGATTTCCAATGATTAATGAAACATAGAAAGGAGGGGGCTTCACATTTTACCTTGCTTTGTCCTCCATGATTCCCTTGAGTGGGCGCATTTGTGAGCACTTTCTCTTGCATCTAACTTGCTTGATTCAAAGTTGGCCAGTCCTTCATGGCAGCTTGTAGCAAATCTCTTTGGCCTAGGATAGATAGGGATTCCCACATTGATATATTTACATTTGTCTTCTTCATCTGATCAATGATACTGAATGGTGATGGAGGATCTCTTTGTTGTCCCTTGGTTGGCACATTCACTCCTTGCATGTGGGCAGCAACAACTGGTATTTGAGTTGGTCTAGGAGCTGTTCTTGGCTGCCCTTGTGCATTTGAAATTGGATTTTGCTTGCCAACCATTTGTGGAGCCATAGAAGGTTGGAGATTGGTTGGAGCTAATGGCTGCTCTTCACCCAAATTCCTTCTTTTTGACCTTGTGTTGGCTGCAACACCTTGAGAAACTGCTTGATTCATGCCACAGAAATCTTCTACTTGCCAGTTTACCAATGTGGTGTCATTTGGGGCTGATTGCTGTTGGAATGTTTCTTGTTGTTGGTTGTTTCCTTGACTTCCCTCACCCTCCACACCAGTAGTTGTCACCATTAATGCTTGATTCAAGGCACCATTGAAGCACATAGATTGGTTGTGAGGTTCATTGCATGGAAAACACCAATCATACTCCTGAGCAACATTGTTTTGTGTTGGCACCAATGCCTTAGAGGCAGATATAGCATTTGGATTATAGGGCTGAAATGGTCTGTTGGCAGGAGGCCTTGCTTGATTTAGATTTGCAGCTGGATTGGGTGGTCTATGAGGTTGATATGGCTGCCTGTTAGGCTGAGCTTGAGGCTGGAAGGAAGGTCTAAAACTTTGGGCTTGTTGCCTCTTGAGAGTAACCAGCTCATTACCTAAATTTTGCAATTGCTTCATGACTTCTTGAAGCTCATTTGGGGCACTTGGAGATGAAGTAGAAGCTTCATTTGAACTCTGATTTCTAGGAGTGGGAGAAGGAGCCAAATTAGGTGCTTGATTAGTGTTTGGGCTCTAAACTTGGAAACAATGGCATGGGAGGTCTAGGGGCTAGTTTGCCAGCTTGGATCAAACAATTTTCAGCCCTAATGGCAATGCTATAAGCCATAGGGATAGTTATGCCTCCCATGGACTGAATCAACATAGAAATATCAGAATTTAGAGCTTTGAGATAGTAAAGAAAATCACCTTCTTTGTTGGCCTGACTGCCACTGGAATTCTCTCCCAAGTCCTTTGAAATCTGAAATTAAAATCAATTTGCTCATTGGGAGCTCTTTTGATAGTTGTCAGCTGCTCCAAAAGGGACAAGTTGTCTCCCTTTTCCCCAAACTGCTCATGGAGGGCTATACATAGCTGATTCCAATTCTGAATAGAACCTGAGGCAAGACTTCTAAACCATTGCAATGCTTTCCCCTTGAATGAAGATGCCAACAATTTGACAGCCACTTGCATCTCATTGATTTCATGAATTGCACAAAGGTTGGCAATGTCTTTAACATGATCACCTGGAGTAGTCTGATTCTCTCCAGTGAAGTATGGAATGTTCTTCAAGGCTGCAATTGGAATTGGATGTTGTGCATTGAGGGCAAGTGGGCTGCTGCCTGTGAAATTGACATACGGATTCGGTGGTTGCGCCATTCTAATTGGTCTTAGAACCCTTGTTGATTGAATGAAAGGCCTACCAGGTGGAGGAGTTGAGAGAGTTCTATTTGGTGGAGATGGAGACCTTTGGATTCTCCTCCCACTTTGCCTTACTCTTGGAGATAACTACAGATATTCAAACAACACCTCTTCTTCTCCAGCTCTTGACCTTGTAGTGATTCTTCTCATGAGTTTTCAGGCCTGCACTGCTGAAACTAGTTGATTCTTCTCCTTGGAGTCGCCAGATGTGCAATTTATAGCTCTTTTGAAGCAAGAAAATTGCAGCAAATGCACATCAACTTTGCTGCAGATAAAAATGAGACCTCTAAGGTCCCACCGTGTGCCAAAACTGTTGTTGCAAATCAGCAGCACCCCTGGATGCAAATCAGGGTTCTAAGTTGATATTTCAGGCATCCAGTGTGATTGCACAACATTGAAACCTCTCTCCAAGTGTGGGACTTGTAAAATGAGAGAGGAATCTCTAGATTAGAGGCTGGTTCCTCAAACTCCTCTGATTAGATCTATTATTTGCACAACTACAGAGGTTCAGATCCTAATTTTATCCTAGATTGCAAGGAGATAGGGATAAGAAATGTAAAAATTGAAACTAAACTAATGATGGTGATGCACCAAAGGAGTGGTGAACATTTTTACTCATGCAAATAGACACAAATCAGAAATTGCAGCATAAAACATCATGCACAGGTTGATAAGTTGTAATCAAAGGTTTGAAATGAAACAAACAACACATGCAAAGGACTGAAAGCATTCACAGAGCCTGCATTGTGATTTTCAACATCAAAATCCTTGCATTCCAACACCAAAGAGGAAAAAAAGGGCTGTTACAATCCCTGGAAGGTCTAGTACTTCTAAAATCACTTGTTGAAGATGAAAACAGAAGCTTGTTGTGCAAAAAAAGTGTTCCCCTTTGAAAAATGAGCCAAATCTGGCTTTTTACAGTGCATGGGTCGAACCCAGGAGAGAGAAAACATGAAAAAAACGTGGGAGCCATTCCTCATTGACCAAAATGCATTAAAAACATAGCATGGGTGACCTGACAAACCCATCCCCTGACATTTTTGACCATGCTGGAGAAGAATGCGACCCATTTCGCATTAAAAATGGTTGTTGAAACGTCAGTTCTGTCCATGGGCGCATACCAGAAGCATTTTTGATTTTCTCCCTCCAAACTGAACCAAAATTCAAAATTGACCATGGAATCTTATAGATAATTTCACCAGCTTTCCATTGATATAAAGAACATGAAAATCTGAGCTCTGGATCGAAAGTTATGGCGATTTGAAGTTTTAGGGCAAAAACAGGCCAAAATCGGATCGGCGGGCAAAAAGTTTGAATTTTTACCCGTTTGGTCTTTGGAACATTTTTCAAATTTTCCCCATGCTCCACCACTCCAGGTGCCACATGGCATGTTCTGATTGGGTGTGGGCCCTTCCTGACCATTTTTTCCTTCGGGTCGCTTGGTGTTTTTTTGCCCTTGGACACGTGGCAGCTCCTGATTGGCTGCGGGCCTTCTAGGGAAAATTTCCCACCAAAACTCCGCTGAGCCATAACTTGAAAAATACGTGGAGTTAGGAGGAAAAATTTACCTTTCTGGAAAGCTGAGAAAGAGCTCTATCTAATGGTGCCATTTCCAGAAGGTTTTGAGTGCCTAGAAAACAAAATATTCTGACTGAGGCACAAGAGAAGGAAAGATGTAAAGGAGTTAGCCACAAAATGAGTAGGGGGCACATTTGGGATGCAATGTGTAGAAAGCACAAAGTGCATAGGATGTGTAATCGATGCAATAACAAGATGTAGGAAGTGCACAATATGTATGATGTGTAGGAAGAAGAAGATGTTTAACATGTGAAATGATGGGAATATAAGACGTGTAAATGCTAGAAAAGGGGAGAAAGATATAGTGTGGTGCCCCAATGGTGTGATAATGAATGTGTTATCTAATTAAAGTGAAAGAAAAGGGTCCTCCACCTGATGATTAAGGAGATAAAGGCTTGTGACCTTTCTCTTAGAGTGGTGGTATATGATATAGATGTTGAGTAGGTGAATGAAGCCTATATGTGTGCAACCAATGAGTATACCTCAAAGGTGATAAACACATTTGTTTAACAGAAAGGAGGGTGATGGACGCATATGTGAAGTAGAAAGTGGAGGTAATGAAAAACTATATGAAATAGAACTGAGAGGTGATGGAAACCTATGTGAAACATCACGCGTAGGTGATACATACTAAGGTGAAGTAACTTTCCAAATAATGGACCGAGACTAGTTTGATGGACTAGCATGCCAATGAGACCGTGTAGGTCGTGTGTGAACAAGAAAGATATGAGTAGATGGTGCTTTATGTTTCAGGGTCCTGTGGGACCTATTTTCTCTAGCAAGTGTGAGGGCCACCTCAAGAGGAGACTAAGACCATGACATGCATAAAGGGACACCTCGAGATAGTGACAACCTGGTTGTTATGCATGAACTTAAGACACATATGAGGCATGGAAACAATTTCTTGAGTGACCATGACCCATGGAGAACCTAAGATCATGTCATAATTATGGATGCTTGGTGCCACAAGGAAAGGCACAAACATGGTGAGAGGACCAAAAATGACTAGAAGCTTGACATAGCCATAAGATCTAGGTACTAGATATGATATCTGTGATAGTGGATAGCCGATAACAATAAGTAAGGAAATAGAACATGCATTTTTTTGAAATGATGGATTGATCATAGTGTTATTGATAAGAATAGATATAATAAAAGCATTGATGTGTAAGTAATCCATGCATAATGTAGCATGGTGATTGTAATTAGAGAATGCAATGATAGGTTATGATGAATCAGCGTGAGCAACTAGAAAATTGAGAGATCCCGATGAAGGAGGAGGGACAACATGATATGCATGATTAGCCAAGGATTCAGCAACTTTATTTTCATGGTTTGGAAGGGGATTGTTGAAGATTTTAAGATTTTTATTTTCATTTACTAGTGGAGAAGCCAATGGATGAGGAAGCTCAATTTGATTGTTGTCTATGAGATCTTAAATTAGATGGCATAATTTTAAACAACAATCAATGGAATGTCCAATGTATTGGTGATAATCACATCTGGTATTTTCATTGTAGATGTGCCATTTAGGGCGAGATGGATCCAAAGTAATGGGAGGAGGAAATGTAATTAGTTTGTTGTAGATGGTTTGATTGCCTAGTATTGATGTTTTAGTTTACCCATAGTGAGAAGCTTACTTTCACAAAGATTAAGAGTGCAACAAAGGTGATAAAAGGAAGGATAATTTTTAGAGATGACACTTTCTTGTAGTCGTGGTAAGATACTATGCATGAATAGATCTTGTAATTATGAGTCAGGCACATTATTCATCCTAGCTAGATTTTTTTATAGTGAAGGACATAGTTTGCTAGGTTTTCATTAGGTTGTTACTTTACTTGTGCTAGTTGTACACATGAGATTTTTGAATCAATGTTTATGGATAAGTGAGAAAGGAAAGTGTCACTAAATGTATGAAATATTTTACCAAATGAATAGATAGATCATCAAACCAACACATAGTGTAGTCTTGGAGATTGTGAGGAAAGATATTTGATAATATATTGTGATCATTTGTATAGTTGATACAAGCCACATTGAAAGAGTGAAGATGATCGTAAGGGTTACCATGGCCTTTGAATATTGGAAGCTTAGGAGTTATGAAATTTTGAGGGAGTGCATATGTGGAAATGGCGGGTGTAAAAGGAGTATGAAGGAGTAAGGTGGAATCAAGAGATGGAGTTGTGCAAGAAGTAGTGATTTGAAGTTAGCGAATTTGAGTTTGCAAATCTTGATATAAAGAGGTTAAATAAGGGGTATTATAAGAGGATCCATGTTGTACAATAGAAGCATTGGGTTGAATGATTGGAGTGGTGGTAGCGGGATAGAAATAGGAACATGCAAAGGGGGAGTGGATAACATGACAGATAAAGAAGACTCTAGCGGAGGTGCCAAGTAACATCTTGAGAGTTTGATGTAGCGTCACGATAATTTTTAGCCTTAATTAGAGCATGAAGAATATGCGGAAGATGGTCAGGATTTTCACGCATAGCTTGGCAAAAATTAGTAATGTTTTTAATTTTTCTTAATTAATATTAGTGTCCTCATCATATTAATGCTCACTGTCAGATGTTTCAATATCATGAAGAGGAAATCTTTGAGAGATGGAAAGTAGAATTTTGTGTTAAACCATTAATGTAGAACCCTAACTATGATTTTAGAAACCCTATGGGTAGAGAGAGGAAGATCTAAATTCACGAAGGATCAAAATCG
Organism: Taxus wallichiana var. yunnanensis; assembly: GCA_018340775.1. Lineage (NCBI taxonomy): Eukaryota > Viridiplantae > Streptophyta > Pinopsida > Cupressales > Taxaceae > Taxus > Taxus wallichiana. The sequence continues at coordinate 488,681,145 of CM031234.1, read as the reverse complement.
ACCACTACGAGTGATGAACATAAAAAGGAGGATTTGACAGACTATTTCACCGAATGATTTAACAAAAATAAACTAACATGTAGGTTACTTTGTTAAATTATTATGTATGCTACAGAAAATAAAGATAACAATAAAGTATAGTGATGAATCAAGTAAATAAGAAAATGACATAAAACACTAAGTGCAATAGAGATTTAGGTTAATTAGCTAATTTTGTAAATAATCTTGGTAGTGTGAAAACTTGGAAGACTGACAAAATGAAAGTACAATACCTCGAAACTAAACCTAGAAAATTGCAGGAGTGTAGGAATAGGGACCAAGTCACTTAGACTGGTACTAGGGTGCCTAGCTGTTAGGATCACTTCCTAAGCACCGGTGGTCTCATGTGAGAGGTCTAGACATAAATTTTACAAAGTCGATGGATGATCCAAAACCTTCGTTGTTTTTCGCTAAGTGGTCACACTATGATCTCCAATGATGTTGATAACATGTAATAAAGAGATCACCTAAAAACCCTCAAAATAACATCAAATCCTAAAAAATAAAGATGCAAAATGAGGGGTCATATTTTCCTCAACTATCAAACAAGTGATCTCACTATTGAGTATTGCACTACATCTCAAACCCAATTTAGTTCTATATGTGTGTGTGCAAAATTGTGCTATAAGGGGCTCTTGTGTGTGTCAAACTTGATAACAATCAAAGTAGATAGATGTAATAGATATTTTTATTGAATAAAATGAACTTCCCTCTTATGTCTATGATGCAGAAAACCAACCCTTATCCCTTGTAATAATGCTAGATGATTGTGAAGATGCTCTTGACTGCTTGTGAGATGAAACCTTAGGTAATAGTATAGATGCTTAAATCTTGTTCCTTTAATTGTGTCACATAACTTTATATCTATATGCTTCTCTTGTATAAATTTCATAATTGATCACTAGAAGGGAAACCCCTAAGAGATAGGGATGCCCAATGGCTATAAAGGACCCAAAAAGAAGTGAGAAAAGAACAAAGAGATCCACAATGCCTAGAGGGGATGAGGGTGCATGGGCACCGACATCTTGGCTGAGAACTAGTTTCCAGAGCCTAAAAAGGAGAGGTATGAAGGTTCGGACTAGTCAATGAGGTCTGCAAGGCCAAGAGGGAGGCTAGAAAGTAAACTAAGAGGCAAAGTATAATGATCAATAAGTACTTTTCTCCCATAAGAAGAAAATAAATAGCAATATGTGCTTCAGACCTATTAATGTACCCAAAGGGTGTGATTTATTTTCTACAAATGCCACATCAAAGGTGAGAAGGATATAGAGAGAGTGTAAAAACTCTCTACCATGTTTTAAATAAGGGGGAACTATCAAGAAATATGATGTTTAAAAACAATGTATTAAGGAGGGAAATGTAAGCAAAATTAAATAATATTTTTTGTAAATGACTTGGTTGATTATGCCTTAGTGGAATCTAACTAGTCAATGGTTGTTATCTCCACTCTAACTATCCCTACCTATATATCTTTTCATTTGGTAATGAATATTATTACACCAACTTATCACCTATACAAGAATAATATCACAAATTAGCCTTTGGAGGGGTCTCACCAAATCAATGCTTGTAACTTATTTATCAGTTTTGTAAATATGTCAATGTGCCATTACCATGGATAAATCACATTGATATTTGTTTGGTAAAGCTAGTAATACCGCATTGGTAAGGGTAATTGAGATACCGTAGTGAAGAACTACCGCATTTGTGGAAATGGACACTTTACAAAATGTGGACTTAGTTATTTCCAATGGTTTTCTCGGGTATCACCAAGACGGGTGAAAAAACATAAAAAATTAAAATAATATTGTTTCTTCTACGTAAATATGTTAGAGAAGGGTGGGTGCGATTCATATAGTCCGATTGTAAACATGCCTTTAGAATAATTATACTAACAATTACATATGAGTTATAAGGTTTGTTGGAAGGGATGTAAATGTAAAGTTATCCCAAAAATGTTTTTGATGTGATAATTTTTATGAAGTATATGTATTAACATTATTTTATTTTGTATACTATGGTGGGGATGGTTGAAGATAAATGAATTAAGAATTTAAGATATGAAAAATATCTACTAAAAATATATTATCAATAAAAACCATTTACTTGTATCATTTTCCAACCTTTGTAACCAAGTCAAATATTTTTTCAATATTAAGATTTTACAATAACATAGAATAAACTTAAGAAACTCTATATATTAGTAGGTATTAACAAAAATAATTAAAGTCTACTACAAATATGTGTCACATATATATTGATAGCTTGAAAAACATCAAAATGATAGCAAACACAAAGTGAGGGGATCTAAAAGCATGACACCCACCAAGAATAATTGAGTGTAGAAAGTGGGGACTTGTATTCTAAAATGGCTCAATTCAAACTACTATCAAAATGGATATCAAAACTTTGTAGATAATATAACTCTCTTGGGATCTAATTTAATATAAACTGAATTAAATATTAATTTAAGAGTAATTATTATATTGAGTGATATAAGTGATAAAATATAGTAAATGGATAAGAAAGAATCACGTAAATATAAGAAACCCTTAGTGTTGGTGATCATTTTGAGCCCTCCCTAATTGGGTTTTCCACAGAGTAATTTGTATTGTTTAAAGACCCAAATCTGCATATATCACTAATGTCTTTTTGAATCTCCATGATCATCCCTTCTCCCGAAGCTTAACAAATTGAAGGATGGCCATAACTATTCAACTATAAGGAAGACAAAATACATTAAATTATTATTCCACGAAATGGAAACTTAAATGTTCCATGGGTTTCTATGCAAGATAAAGGCAAGAAGTGATGTCGCAAAACCACTAATAGTAGGAGATAAAAAGAGGGAGTTGTATAATAGAATCCATGATAGAATGAATGAAAGTTGTGGGCTAGTTTATTAGAAAAGTTATTACTATGTGGATTCTAAGATATAGTCGTAGGACACTCAAAATTCCACCAAAAGGGATGTAGAACATCAGAATTGACTACACATCCTCGGGTAAAAGGGAAGTGGAAAATAAATCCATGGGATAGTTTATCACAAAGGTCAAGACTCCGTGGATTCTCGAAAAATAGCTATGGTATGCTTACAAACAACACATTTTTAACATGGATATTCAAACCATTCAAAGATGATTGCTATAGTATATATGTAAATTAAATATTGTGAAAAGTAATTGTTGAGCTGAAAAGTAATCATTAACTAACTAAAAATCTACTTGCAATGTTGTTAAATGTGCCTCCCCATGTCTAGTTGGCATGTAGAAGAAGGAAGTGGGCATAATATTAAGAAATCGGTAGTTGAGTTGATTAGATGTGTGCATTAATGATCTAAGAGACATTTCCCTATTTCTTTTCTACCAAATCCTACCCAAATATGATTTTGAAAAGTCCAACATGTAACCCACATAAGAATATTGCAAACAAGCATAGGTATGCAGGAATCTAAACTCTACAGTAGAAGTTATGGCTGTTGAAATATCTAGAGTGTAACTGGACACACAAGACACGTGGCACACATTCATTGATGAAGGATTCATTATACTGTTCATTTTCTTTATGAATTTTCCACATTTCATGTACAAGTTCATTGAAAGTATTTAGTTCCCTGCTAGAGAACTTTGATAGGCTGCATGAATCACACTCAAGTCGACAAGTTTTCACATGGCATAATGACTAGCATGAAAGAAGGAACAAGGTGCAAAAGGAAGGGGCACGAGGCGGAATAGGGTAGGTGCGTGAAGGTAACATGCATGGTAGGAAAATATGCATAGTTGTAGGAGGCAAGTATGTAAGCGGGGCATGGGCATTTGTTGAGAATGCATGGAAATATAAAGGAGGAGTACACAAACCAAGGTAGGTAGGAAGGAAGCACGCAGTTCACAAGTGCGTAGACATGCAAGGGACTTAGCCAAATTTGAAGGAAAGTGTGGGGTGTGTGTGCAAGGAGTTCATGATAGATCAGAATTAAATTGGGTTCATAGAATGAAGGTGGTAACAAAAGTGGAAGGAGATAGAAGAACACATAGTGAAGGGGAAGCATGTGAAGCAAGTAAGAGAGGAAACAATAGAAAGGGGATGTAAAGGAATAAGTATGAAGGGCATGCAAGGGTATGTGATGGTGCACGGAAGAACTATAACTATACCATGGTGCCAAGGAATTTTCATAGTGCACGCAACCTGAAATGTGAAACATTAGAGTTAGAATACAAATATAAGTTGTCCAAATAACTAGGGAAGTTATTTGGGACAACAAACCTCTAAAATCATTTTTTATTTTCTTTCTTCTCTTTTCTCGCTAACCTTTGTAGGCTACTTCTTTGGATGCTTTTTCTTACATCACTCTTTCTATGCTAAAATAAAAAAATCAAAAATTTAAAATTAAAAAGGAATCATTTTACATGTGTGTTTCGACCTTCTTTTTTATTTCAAATAATTGCATTATTGTTTTCTTCTCTCATCGAAATCAATCTTTCTTTTGGGTTTAAAATGAACCTTTCATCCTACTTGATCACATATTTTAATTAGGAGGTTAATAGATTACATTCACTTAATCTCTCCCCACACACAACCAAATCACATCAAACATAAACTGCATTGAAACATTCCTACCCATGTGAAACTATTGGGATTTCATCACCCAATAGGGAAACCGACTCAGTGTTCTGGCCGAGTATAAATAATTGGTTGTTGGTATATTGGCTAAGCATCTGAATCCCTTATCATTGCAGGACCATGAAGTGAGGAGTAGGCCCTAATACCATACCCCATACCAAGTAGGCCTCACGTACCTTTAGGTATATTGAGGACTCCAACCTTAAACATTACCTAAACCATCCTTAGATGGCCATTTCCTAGGACCTTATTAGTCATTTTAGACATTTTACTTTTCTTCTAAATTAATCAAGATAATAAAAAATTATTTCATGTTATTTATCTGATGTTTTTAATGAACTATCTAGTTTTTATTTTATTCATTATTTAGGAGATTGTTTGTTTCATGGTTCTTAGAAGACAACAATCTTGTATCCAAAATTTTGACAATATGACAAACAAATTCCAATGATCTATTGACAATTTTCAAACATGTATTGAGGTCACCTCACATCTAATTGAGGAATGAGAGGCTACTTTATCACCTTGACCGAATATCAATAATAACCCCATTTTCCTAGTAGCCAATCTGCTTCATCCGAGATACCTAATCCTTTTAATACCTATTTATTTGATAGTAGGGACCCTATCTTTTATAAAATTTTGGATTCCAACCCCATTTATCATAATGTGTACCTTGTTGCTAAGGGTGTTCATCTTTAGCTATCCTTACCTAAACCAAAACCTTATGTATTTAATCCCTCATGTGTTTATACCCATCTCATTGATCCTAATTATGAGTTGGTTATTCAAAAATTACATTTGATCTTGTGTCTTCAAATCCTATTATTTCCTTCTATCTTAATGTAGTCTCCTCACAAGACATGACTAGTCAACAATCTATGTATTTACCACACCCTTTGACAAGTTCCATACCACCTCAAAATAACATGAACACATATTCATCCACACAAACACCTACAATTTCCTCTACTATACAGACTCCTCATATGAGTTCCATAGTCATCCCCTCAAGTGTATCTCAACGTCCCCATCCCAACAACCTACGTTTTTTGTTCAAAACATAGTTATGTATATTACCACATTAACCCCACTTATCAATACTAGCTGCATTTTTATAATTCTACCCTCTTCGTAATAATCATCTACTATTCCCACTCCTCAATCTATACCTCAAAAGAATCCACCTATAATTCATACCTCTATTCCTATACCTTTTCACAATATACTACAATAGTCGTAATCACTTATTCATACCTCTATCCCCTTTCATCACATTGCACAATAGTCGCAACCTCTTATCCACACATATATTCCTTTCCAAAACATACCCTAACAATCAAAACCCTTTTTCAATACTTCTATGCCTATCCAATATCAATATATTCAACCTTTACATCTTTTAGTTTCACATCCCGCTTATAATATCCCCACTAATATTCCTCAACAAGACATTTCATTTCAAAGTAGAACATCCCTCAATAATATAAACCATACCAAGAACCTAATTTGTTTTCATCTAATCAATCTGGTTCATCCTCATCCAATACAAAGCAATAACCAAAAACATGCCCTCTTCGAGGATTTAATGAATAGAATATCCGGCCTTGAAGCTTCTTACATTGGTCCCAAGAATACACTATCATATGAATAAAAATGCATCGATCCTCGACTTTCCCCATGTCTATAGCAGGCCATTCTTTAGAATGGTATAACAATATCCCATGGTATTCACTTGTTTCATTTACACATCTCGATCAACTATTCCTAGAATACTTTTCAATAAATTATGCTTGTAAAATCATGATTATGTACTTATATGTAATTAAATTTTTTAAAGATCACCCATTACAAACTTTGTTTCCCATTGGAGGAATATGATCAATCAACTGTCATTTTCCCTACCACAAGTAGAGTTAATAGAATTATTCACTCATTCTTGTGCTAAACATATCTCATCTATAATCCAAATTCAATCCTTCCGAAAAATTGATGAATATTTTACAATGGCTTGTAAACTTGAGATTCAAGCCCTAAAAGAAGGTAGATTCAAACTTAGACCAAAGAATCCAAAAACTAAATTCTCATCCAAACCATCCTCTAGCCAAGATAAATCCAAATAATTATCCAATGCAATAGTTTTCAAATATTCCTCCAAAGAATGTTTGACCACTAAATGCTCTCATTCTCGGTGAAACTTTACTCCTATCAATGAATCATATAGTATATCTTTTGAAAAACTTCTCACTTTGCTAACATGATCACTCTTCCACCTATCCACCCTGTTAATACCTCTATTTCAAAACTCTCTTGGTACCGATAAAATGATTATTGCAAGTATCATATGGTCAAAGGACACAACATCAAAAGGTGTCACTCATTCCATAACGTCGTTCAAGATCTGATTGATAAAGATGACCTATATTTATAAAATCCTAAAGCACCTCAAAATTAGAACCTCGATGTCTTTAAACAACCATTTCCAAACCATTCTCCATCAAATAGTCAACCACAAACTAATAATATTCAGGTCCACCATACCATCAACACAATTAATGAAACACTACCTACTCTTGAAATTACACCCGTACCTTCTTCTATCAGCTCCACTATAGAAATATTGGATAATAATCCCGTAAAACCCACTCAATCTATCATCCGTAATGGACCTTCCTCATCAACACCTTCCCCTTCTTCATCCATCCTACTTATGAATTCTTCACAACCTTTTGATAAAAATAAACGTATCCTAAACATTATGAAAATTTCTTATGATGACTTTGCATCTCAATATCATGTATGTAACCTTCAAAATACTATCCCAATTCCATCTAAAAAGATTACAATCATATCTTAAAACCATCCCATTGCTTCAATGCAAAAACTGAAATCTTGGTCTTCCATCCTAAGGCCACATCCTTCATCAATAATAACTATCATAGTCAAGTAATAAAAAACCATTCATCAATGCATAACCAAAGAAGTTACATCAAAATTAGTGTCTCCTAGACTGTCAAATCAATCGATACATTTCTTCCTTTAACATTCACTTCAAAAGGATACTACGCATCAACCCTTAAATAACTTCTTCAGTAGTCACTCATAAATCTTCCACCACCCAATACATCTATCTCTCAAGGTTTGAATTCCTCATGGTATAACTATGAAGCCTTTTATGATTATCATCAAATACCAGAAATCCCTAGAAAATTGAAAATCTTTCCATGTTGTCATAAAAACCTTGCGGATAAGGACAACTCCCTTCAAAACTACAAAAGCTGAAAACCTTCCTTAAATCATCTACAATAATTATGCCTACCCCATCATCACTACCTGTTGAAGGGTCTTCTAGTAAAACCCTTCCTCATCAAATTGACATTGTTCATATTACTACTCAAGCCCATACCCATGAACCTAATCCTTCGAAAAAAACAAATCCAAGGTTTCCATTTCTCTCACTCCAAAATCATCTGATCAAACTACACCTTCCAAAACTAAGGCTACCATCCTTTGCTCCCCTCTACACAATCCACTACCACAATTTAAAAAGTTGTGAATAAACAATTACACTAAGCTCTGTCAAGATGTCTATTTACTAGCTTGTTCGGACATTACCATCACACAAACAAGGCATGATTGAATACCTTTAGTCTATATCCATGATTTTAGATGATCCACAACCCTTTGCTAACCTATTGGTAACTCTCCAAACATCCACTTGCTATCTCTTTTTATAATTCTCAAATCATGTCACTAGAGCGAGAAGATCATAACCTTCCCCTCTTCATCACCACTCGGGTAAATCATGTCCTTATAAAAATATTCATGATTGATAATGTCACCTCAATCAATATTATAACATCATACGCCTTCAATCAAATTCACTTACCAAACACCATTGTCACCCAAAACCAATTGAAATTTGAGCCTTGAACGATATAATTTATTCCACATTGGATACAATCATCTTACCACTTAAAGTTGGTGTCCAAAATATTCTTGAACTCTTCTATCTTGTATAAGGAAATTTCCAATATAATATATTGCTAGGTCAACCACTGGATATGTGTTATGTGTTGTATCCCCTCCACACTACACCGATTCCTTAAATATAAACACGAGTGTACAACCTTTACAGATCCTGCAGATCCTAACCCCTTTAGAGATTGCAACATGATGTATCATCTGAACGAAGTAATTTTTCCAAAATCAAACTTAGGATCCTATGACAAGGCATCTACCAAGACATCCATGTCACCATCAAAACAACTAGATAATTCCTCCTTGATGAATTTATGGAGTGTCTTTCGTTAGGGGAGTATCATCATCTAATGCTCATTTCACTTCCAACACCCAATATGTATGAAAGAAAAGATAAAAAACCTATGTATGAACCTAACATCGAATATGTCATCTCCTATGCCCCCCCACATCTAAAAATTAATCTCATCTAAAGAGGCCTTGAATGCCCCTCCTCACAACCAACTCATCAACGTTGTGTTATGTCGTTCATATAAGACTTTAAATTCCAATATAATTAGGTCTTCACATAAATGTACCTCCATCATTGCACTTGGAAAGTATTTGGATTAGTAAATTATGAATATTGAATCCTTGATTTAATCCTCCAAAAATCCCACAAACCACATGAGAAACATGGTATAGGGTACAAAAATTAAACCTCTGAATCTTCCATGTCAAACACCATCACACCTTCATCAAAGTTGAAATGTCATACTCAAACACACATGATGATCCTATGGACATTGATGACACAATATCCATCCCTCCTAAATTTTTTTATTCAATAATATTACCTTAGGTCCATTGACTTATCAAACTAATCACATTACTAAAAACTTCCTCTCATCTGGCCATAAATGATCAAAGAGGACTCCCCCACCATCAATATTCTTCAATGTCAAGATGATCAAGATATCCTCTCTCACATGGGGTAGAGGACCATTTCCTTAAAAAATCCTTACCACATGACACATCCACGCTCCTCAATGAATCCACTATCGACGTTAACATAGGAACTACACACGAACCTCATATAGTTAAAGTCATCCAATCTTTAAATCCACAAGAGTTAAATGATTTCACCACCTTCTTATCTAAGTATAGTCAATCCTTTGACTTTGGTCATACATTGACATTTTAGGTATGGACCCTAACATAAACGTACACAATATCATCATTTATCCCAATGCTAAGATAGTTAAAAATGGTATGTCGGATGAACCCTCATATAACACTTCTCATCAAATAAGAGTTATAACGTCTAATCTCTTATAACTTCATCATACCTATTAATCATCCATAATGGGTCTCTAATATTGTACTTATAACCAAATCATTAGGAAAGCTATGCATCTTTACTGATTTCGGGATCTCAATATTGTTTGTCTTAAATATGATTTACCCTTCCCAACATCGACCAACTTGTCGATCTAACAACCGACCATGAAATGTTTTCCCTTATGGACGGTTTTTACATTTATAATAAAATTATCATCACTACTGATGATCAACAAAAAAATCCTTCATTACCCCTTGGGGACCTTATGTTACCATGTCATGCCCTTTGAACTTATGAACGCATGATACACTTAGCAACATGCCATGACATATATCTTTCATGACCTAATCCAAAAACTACGAGAAGACAATGTTGATGATCTCCTAGGAAATCTAAACATTGCGAGGATCATCTCACTTTCCTTGATTCAATCTCTACTCGTCTTAATCTTGCTAAATTATTTTTTTGTGTTCTCACCCGTAACTTCTAGGGTTCATCATATCTATCCGAGATATTAAATTAGACCTAATAAAGATCAAAGCAATAATTGAAATTCCTCCTCCATCAAACCTCAAACAATTGCGTAGTGTTTAAGGTAAATAAAATCTATTTGTCACTTTATATCATAACTTTAGACCATTGTTAACCCTTGCATCATCTTCTTCAAAAATATGTTGACTTTATATGAGATCTTAATTGTCAAAAAACCTTCGACGGGATCAAATAATATCTCTTATTGCAACTTGATATCACACCTCTCCACGAGGGAGAGTCATTTTACCACTACATATCCGCTACAGATCATGCCTTGGGTGCCATGCTTTCTCATCAAGATGAGTAAGGTTGCGAATAACCCATTTACTACATAAATTTGCACCCTACATAAATATGAAAATCATTACACCAAAGCTAATTTTTTTCCCTATACTTCGTAACTCCTAAAATAATCCATTATCTACTTAATAATTATAAATATGTTGTCACCAATTTTAACCCACTCAAAACCATGCACTCTGGACCGTATCATAGTGACCACACTACTTGATGGCTTATTCTTATGACCGAGCTCTATCTAGAATTTATATCAAAAAAATCTATTAAGGGTCAATCCATCATCGATTAGCTCACCAAACATGCTATTCCTAATAATCAAAATCCTCACAAACAATTTATCGATGAATCTATCAACACTATCAATGATCAAGAATTCACGCCTATCAAAATGACCCTATTATTCGATGGAGATAAACGTTAGTAAGGGGGGGTGTTATTATCATAACTCCTGGGTAATCCTATCCTCGTATCATTTAAAATTAACTTTGAATGCACTAACAACATGGTTGAATATGAAGCTTTAATAATGTGTCTTCAAACCGTTATCATGCTAGGTGTTCAAATTTTAGAAATCTACAAAGACTCAAAGCTCTTATCAAGAATTCAAAGTAATATATCAAGTAAAAAATGACATCCTACACAAATATAAATACATTTTTGAATTTTTCCTTAAATATTTCAATCATTACACTATACACACAATACCATGATCTTCAAATAAGTTCGCATATAACATGGCTTCTTTTGGATCCCAAATTACTTTATCAATGAAAATTCCAAACTTTTATCGTCTTCCATAGATTGTATCAACAATATAAAAAAATAACTCCCCTCTATCAATGTCATTGAAAATAATTCAACTGATATTTGGTACACACAAATATTTGACTACCTTCCGAATAAGAAATTCCACCCGATTTATCCCGAAATGCTAAAAGATATTTTTTCCAAGGTGTTACCCGCTACGTAATTATAGGCGGTATAATTTATAAACGTGGATTTGATGGCCTCTTAATAAGATACTTTAGATCTCATTAATCCATTAAATACATCCTATAATGCCTCTAACATGTTTGATATCTATGATGACTTCACGAACTTGAAGTTGCAAAACATTGATATATGATTCTTGTTTGAAGACAATGTACTCTTGTGAACTAAACAATCATGTTTGTTGTAGATGATATGTTATATTATAAAAATAGATACAATTCTACCATGTATATTATGAAATTAGAATTAATTATTTCATTTCTTCTTAAGTTGAATGTTCACTACATGTGGATGGAGGAAATTAATTCATCTTAAACTCGTTCATGGTATTTATTTCATTTGAAAATTTTCTTCATTCTTTATGATTACTGATGTGGGATAGCCATACCTTGGATCAATTTCAGTGGTCTAAGGCATGCTTTCAATTTCATGACATCAAGGTCATCTTGACCGAGCTGGGAAGAATGTTAGATTTCTGAACCCAGGCTACCACAGGATCATTGGTGACCTCTTCTACTCACCTCCTTCTTAAGTGATCCAAGAAAGTCATTTTGGTTCTTCTTTTGGTAAGATTTAATTGATAGTTTTAATAATTATTAAGGGAACCTAATTAAATCTAAGTTCTAATTTTTATCATATGCTAATTTTAAGCTATCTCGATTTTTATTAATATGGTTGTTTATTAAATGAAGTGAGTCCTAAGACATGTAACTAGGATATCCTAAGACTAAACTAATAAACTATACCTAAGGACCTAAGTTGGTTTCTAATATAATTTTTATGAACCTAACCTAAGGGAATGGACTATCCTAAAGGGGATGGTGTGGATGACATATGGAGAGGTGTTGGTGGCACCAATCTCTAAGTATTTAAGAGGTTTTAATGGGGATTTAAACACCTTGTTACCACCAATTTTGGTGAGTGCATGGAATTTTGGAGGAGGATGAGTTGTCACCTCTACTAAAGTTTGGTTACATGGAGTTTTAAACTTTGGTTATATCTAGCTTAGAGTTGGTGAAGGTAGGAGATAATGAAGGACTTTTTCAGTCCTCTTTGCATTAATTGATCTCAGTCATTGTGAAAACTACTTGGGAAATAGGAGAAGTTGGAGGAAAAGGTTTTTTTCATTTTTTATTATTTCATTTGTTTTTGTGTGCCTTGTAGATATGATGCATCCTAGAATCCACCATAAACAACCCAGGTGTGTTGGCACATCACTTAGCCTGAGCTGAACACTTAGCCAAAGCACGTAAAGGTACCATGCCCCTCTTTAGAGTTTCTTGTGCAGGATGCTAATGTGTTGAAGATAAAGCATGCATCTAAAACACTAACTAACAATAAACATTCCAAAAAGCATATTCCAGATCTAGATCTTAAAGAATCATGAATTAAAAAATAATCATAATGAAATCAACCATGCAAGAACTAGTTACATTCATGTTTAACACCTTTATCCACCCAATATACTTCATTATATTAAACGTAGTGAATATAGAAGCTTCTTACATCATTGTTGGTAAGAAAATTTGTCGGATGGACAAACTTGTGGATTTCTAGCCAACAATCTGGGAATTTAAGTCCCTCTACTTAACTCGCGGCATAGCTTCCGTATATGCATGTGAGAGAAAATGTGGATTTTTTGGTGGCCTTTTGACTGGGATCGAATAGGGGTACTCCTTTGACCCTATGGAAAATCAAGAAATTTATTTCTAGAGAGGAATTTGTCAAGTGCGGGAAAGGGGAGTGAAAAGAGGTAGGAGAACTAATGCTGCAAGTAGAAAATTAGATTCCTAGATGCCCAATAGTCGAAGTATCATTTGTAAGCATCATTAAGACCAAATAAAATTTGATGAACACAAAGTATCGAGAAATACCTTAGTCAAAGAAAGCTAGAAACTCCTTCTTCTTGTATTAATTTCTCAAATAACATTTGTATATAGTGGAGAAATGGAGGAAATTGAGAAGGGGTGAAAGGAATAATTTGGCTATCTCCTTTGTTCTGTCACAGGTAGAATGCACTCTTGAGCTTACCAAATTAATGACCAACCCTTGAGATGGGAATGTATTTAAATTTATAGAATAGACTCAACTCTTCGTCTTCTTCATGACCCTTTATATGCCTCATTCCTAACTTTAGACTATTCATATTCCTAAAAATATTTAATTCCCTTTGATAAAATCAAGTCGACTTAATTTACATTATGTTTATAAAGTCACTTTTAAGTGACTTAAGGGCATATCAAAAAGTGCAAACCCCAACAAAGAATTAGAACATTTGAAAGTGAGAGAAAGTTGGGGGAATAGGAGAGAGAAATAGAGAGAGAAGAAGAAGTGGAGATGTTCATCAAAGCTCCAAATGTAGTGAACTTTGAATCTTAAAACTCCTTTCACACTATGAAACTCCTTCCAGTTATATCATGAACACTTGCCAAGTTGAATGAACTAAGATGGATCTCGAATGCCCTGTGAAAAATGAATAGAATGATCCTGAAAAATGATTTCCCCTGAATGATTATCCTTGTATGTCCCATTGTGCCAAAACTACTCTTTCAGTGTGACTTTCTATTTTTAGTAACTGTGAATTGCGAGCCGAGATGACCTTTTTGATGAATTTTCCTACGATATTCCCTCTATGTTTACCACCTTCTTCGTGTCCTCTTCAAATGGTAGATTACATGAAGTAACATACCCCTATGTAGGAATTCATGTTATTTTTAGTAAGTGTGCCGTGTATGTCAGGATGTGACAAAGTGAGTCTTGAAACTTTTAGGTTTTATTCCAAGGTTCCACGCTCCGCGTTTGAGTAACTCCTTCATTTGAACAAGTGGGAAAATTATATTTTCATGGTGTGGGAAGAATAATGAAAAAATCCCTACATATCCCTAAAAAATAGGGGCTTCGTGGTGTAAAAACTAGTTCACACAAAACTAGATTTTTCAACGATCATCCCCTCCAATTTTCACGTGATTTCACCCATTAGAACCTTGAGAGTTGAAGAGGTAGCTCGTTATTATTTTTGCAGATGTTCCTCATATGAAAGGGAAGAAATATGATGAAAAATAAGTCCTCCATATCCCTAAAAAATAGGGGCTTCATGGTGCAAAAACTAGTTCACGTGAAACTAGATTTTTCAATGATCATTCCCTCCAATTTTCGTGTAATTTCGCCCACTGGAACCCTGAGAATTGGAGAGGTAGCTTGCTGCTTTTTTCCCCTATTGTGTCATGGCAGCCATTAATGGAGCTTGAATTTTTTAGGCCTGGTTTTTTTCTCCATTTGTGAAGAAATAAATTCCATTGCGATATTTTTTTTTTTCTGGTGCTTCATGTGAAATTTTACTTCCATCCGACGACTCGGTTTGATAGGAAATTGAACTTTGTTCTTCCCCGGCCGGAAGTGAAATTTCTTTGATGTGGATGCTATATTTCATGGAAGGAGAGTTTTAAGGTGTCTTTTTGATGGCCTTAGGTAGAGGAATGAATAGAAAAATAAATCTTGTTGTTTCACGCATCCTTTTGAGAGATTTATTCAACTTCTCGTTTCATGGCCATGGAGTTTTCAATGTTTTCTTCTTCTTTGTTTTGTTCTTCTCCTTCTATGTTTACTCCAATTTTCCTTTAGGACCTGCATTATTTCATGGAGTGGAAGGGGAGTACCTCTATGGAAGGTCTAGTTCAAGGTTTCAGCAATGGAGGAATGGTGGTGAGAAGTTGCAGAGGAAGAATGGAGAAAATCATGTGCATAGGAGTGGAAGCAGCTGGAAGCACTGAGGCGGCAATTAGATTTTTGAATTTTTGAAATCATGGAAGGAGAAGCTTGGGTGCATTTTTCATGACTTGATGTCCTTGACCTTAGGGACATGAGGGACATCAAATTCCATGGTGGTCAAGAGGACGACACATGGTAGCGATCCGACGATAGGGAATGGATGTGAGAAAAGTTGCTTTAAAGCACTGGGGGATGAAAGTTAGTCACATGGATGACCAAAAGACTCCCCATAGGGGATGGGAATATTTTTCCATGTTTGATGTCCCTGACCTTAGGGACGTGAGGGACATCAATTTCCACGGTGGTCCTGCAGCTGAAATGTGGCGCTTGATCCGACGGTAGGGGAATGGATGCTCCAAAATGTACCTCGCGCGTAAAGTCGGTCACATGGATGACCAAAAGACTCCCCATAGGGGCTGGGAAAATTTTTTCATGTTTTACATCCCTAACCTCAAGGACATGAGGGACATAAATTTCCACGGTGGTGCTAGAGTTGAGACGTGGCACTTGATCCGATGTGACAGGAATGAATGCTCCAAAGATGCACTTGCGGGTGGGCTGAATCATAAGTCTAGAGATCACATGAGGGTCCTAGAAGTCACATGGGGGCCAGGAAAATTTTTCCAAGGTTGATGTACCTGACCTTAGGGACATCGGGGACATTTTATCCCACTAGGTCTTGGTGCTAAAATGTGTCCTCTAGAAAATTGACTAACTCCTGAATTGCCTTTGAGAGGGCAACTTGGGATGATCATAACTTGAGCTCCTAGTGGAATTTATTGGTGAAATTTTATATGATCCTGACTAGAAATGGAATTTTTAATCTAATGGTGGGGTTATCATGTCTTGATTAAACCATATGATCCCTAAAAAATTAGATATGTGATTTGATACCCCACTTGTTCCTAAGAAAAACTCCCCAAAAAATACTATGCGCAAAGGTGTTGTGAAAAATATTATTCCACCCTAATGTAGGTCTTTTAATCCTATCTCTGGTGATGTTTCATTTTAATTCTAACTCCATTCAGAGCTCCCAAAATCTTCTTCTAAAGCCCAAGAGTTGTTTTAGGCCGGTGTACTGCCTAGGCTTGTGAACCCTGTTTTTACTTAGACTCTTACAAATCTTTCAAAACTTCCCCAAACCTTCCAAAATCATTTCCATTATTTGCTAAGGTATTAAATTCACCTCCATGTTTAATTTTTCCCTTCCATTTCACTCCAGGGGGGTTGATCCAGTCCTAGGAAGGCTAATGATAGCCCTTCCCAATCTTTAACTAGAAGATAGAATCTTTCCGAACTTCCAAAATCACCTTAAGGGAATGAATAGAATTTCCTAAATCACCTAGGGAAAATTTTGACATCAAATAGGGGTGAGTGAACTGATGGATTTGACCCGGGTGCCTAGGAATGAGAAAACATGAAAAATTCGGCACAGGGTTATAGTTTTCATGCTTCAAAACTTCCAGTTTACCTGTTGTACATTTGCACGACAACAACTAGCTCTAGCTTGGGGACATGGCATGGAGTGAGTGTAACGAAGACATGACATGGGAGTCTAGAATCTAAATCTTAGACCATATAATTTGTTGACTAGTGCCTTATCCATTAGGCTTTGCAGAGTCATATATAACCTACAACAAGAGAGAGAGAGCGCACGAAGAAGGAAACACACACACACACATAAAAATGACAGAAAGGAAACCCATAACACACAAAGGGAAACACACCTAGAAATCACCTTTGGGATAAGGTGGGGGACAACCCTCTTTCACTAAATCACTTTTAATATATCAAAAGTTACCCCTCGAAGAGGAAACATCGAATGCGATGTTACTGCATGAAGGCATTGACGTGTTCCATAAAGTACCTTCCCCTCCTTAGCTACTTATGAAATCCAGTGCTTTCACAATAGTCTATGTACTGTTAGAGTCGATCTTTGATATTCTTGATGCTCAGGTCCTTGTTTGGAAATTACATTTCCTTCATCCTCTTTAAAATTGGTTTCATAGTGTCAATTGCATTCCATGTTTATCCACATAGATGATTCTTTCTTTGAGCATGCTATCACCCTAAGGCTGCTTTTTGTTCAAATTAATTGAACATTCTGGATTCTTTTCTTTCCCAGGTCTATTCTCATTGATCTCTTTTCCATGAGAAACTTCAGACTTATCCTTTTCCTTTACTCCACTATGAAGTGCTTGAGTACTTGATGGAAGGATTGGACACGACCTCATACTTGTCTTGTATGTCCATGACATGAGTCAAGAGATCAAGAATCAGCTCGAGGTATTCCACAAATTCTACCACATCCAAGATTTCTTACATGGAGTTATGCTTCATCATTTCCTACAGCTCCTCTTTATATGCCTTTGAAGAATCTTTATTTTGCATCTCAAGGAAACTATCTAGAGGGATTACATCATCATATTGGGAATCACTACATATTATTACTCCTTTTTACATATGGGATTTAGTTTCAAAGGCCTCAAAACTTCTTCTATTTCTTCATCATGGAGAGAATCTTCTTCTACAAATGGGAAATAAAATATCTCCATTTTTTCACCATATCCACCAACCATTAGCTCAAGAGGGACATCATATTCCTCATCTAGATTTATTTTAACATAGCTTATCTTCACACTTGTCTTCAAGATTCATGGCTTGCATTAAAAGTTCAAGACTAATTTCAGGGTCGTCTGTTTCTTCAATGGCTCTTACTAGTCCTTGTGCAAATAGTTCTTTCCCATTTCTTGAGGGCTCATTACATACTAGATTAGTCTCTTCATGGGTGACATGATCAAGGGAGTCTTCATCTTCAAATGGGAATGAGAATATCTCCTCATCACAGATACACACATATGCTGAATTTTCTATTTGAAAATCATCAAGAACCATTTCCTCTTCTTCATAGTTTACATCATCCGGAAATTCAAGGCTTCTTTCTTGCAAACTTGAATCTCCTCAATTCTTCTTCAAAGTCTAAATCTCTCTAGGAAGGCATGGTTGGATGTATGAATAAGGGGACATCCTCTTCCTCCTCAGTTTCCACCAAGTGATTCATCTACATGCTACCTTGATACAAGATGTTAGCTTCCGAGATTATGGAATTTCATACTGTGTACCTCATCTTCTTCTCGGGAAGCAATTTATCCATGTCTCCCTTCATTGGTATGGTTGTGGATGACCAATTCATCTAAATTTTCCCTCCCAAGTCTTAGAAAAACTTATACTCAACAACATTCTGAATGAGGTTGGGATGTCTACTACCAAAATCATCACTGAAACTTTCTTGTCTAGAAATCTGGTGAGAGCCACCTGTGCATCTTCGACCTTCCCTACAAGTGAGACTTCTTTTGAATCCAAAGAGTAATAAGAGCCACTAGGTGGAGTCATGGTAAATTTGAGAGCCTTGGTGACCTTCAAAGGCATCACATTGTTTGAGGCACAAACATCTATTATGAAATTGTTTAGTACATATTTTCTAATAAGAAGGGAGACGTAGAAAGGTTCAACTTTATCATTATTTTATGCACTCAGAGAAAGCAAGTTTTTTGAGGGAGGTGTAGGTGACGTTGGTGGTATGCCTTTGGAACTATAAGTTACAACATTGGGTGTTAGAATACCACTCCTGATATATCAGATGAACCTCTCAAATTATTCAAGATGAGTCCGCAAATATTTAGTTTCAGTAATTTACACTTTGGATTTGTTTGCATATTCTATGAATTCAAAGGGAGAAGATGTGGAAAAGGGGGGTGAAGGGACTTATTTTGGATTTAGGACGGGTTTGGAAGCAGGGGTAGATTTTTGGGGAATATAGGGTATTTTGAAAGGTACACGAGGAGATTTCAAGGTATTAGATTTTGTAGGAGAATATTTGGGTTTAGAATTGGAAGAGACATCATAAGACTTAATTGGAATTGCGGGAGCTTTCTTACTTGCTATGGGATCAGGATCCAACAATGCATACTTCATGGAAGATGGAATTGGGGATCCTCGACTGATTATTTTGTTTTGCGGAGTCACCACAAGAGGATCATCAACATTCTTTCTTTTGTAAAAGTGGAGGGATATGCTCTTTTCTCATACTGAGAATGAGTGAATACCTCTCATGAAAAACTGGGTGCATCTTATTCGTCTTCTTCAAAACCTCCAGAATACTCACAGAATCTGATTTGTGTATCATTCTCAAACTCATCACTTTCTAGGTAACCACCACCTTCACTTTCTTGTTCAAACTCCTCTTCATTTTCCTTACTCCTACAACTTGCATTGACAGGTGGGGCCTCCAAGGAAATCCTTTGGGGTGCTCCTACAATCTGATTTTTGTTACGTCTTTGGGAAGAAAATCGTTCAAATAATTCCCTCTTCAAAGATGCTCTCTCATTTACCAAATTTTACAGCAATGGATTAGTTCTCTAATCTCTATGATGTTAGGTCTTTCCCTTTGATGGGATATTGATATTTCCAGATAGGATGAGATCGTCATCAAATTCAATGGCCATCCTTTGTGCTTCTACAATTTTCCTTGGTTGGCCTCTTCGCAGAAAAAATCCTAATTCTGGTGATTGAGCATTGATGAAGAATCTCTTTGCATTTTTTTGAGATGGTGAATCCTCTTTAGGTATCTTGCAAAGCAACCATTAGAAATGATCCACAAAGTCTCTCATGATTTCATTTTCTCCTTTCTCTATTTGAGCAAACTACACCAGGAGGTCCTAATAGTCTTCAGTTGATTTAAATATCTCTTTGAAGGAATCCTTGATATCATTCCCACCCATGATGGACCGCGTAGGTAGGAGATAAAACCATTCGTACTTTTTCTTAGAGGGAATCCATGAACAATCAAACAACAACATCTTCATATTGACACCAAAAATTCCACATGATGTTGTGAAAGTAGTGATGTATTCTTTAGGATGTTGTGCGTTGTCACCTTTGAACTTTGGAAAGTTATTGTGGGAACCCATTGGTAGATTGTGAAGAGGGGGTTCAAGAGAAAGCAAACTCTGTATTTCTTCCCCATGGAACAATGGGTTGAGGTCTTTCTACTTTTTCCACCATTGTTGTCTTTGTTTTAGATTTTACTTAAGCTAATTATTCTTCAAATTATAGCACTGGAAAAATCTGCAATAGGAATATGAAAAGACACCATAGAATGTGAAAAGTCACGTGCAAAAATCAGCAATGTGTCTTTTAGCAATGGATCTTCGTGAACTTTTTTAAAAAAAAAAAAAAATCAATATTTGATTTTTTTTTTTGAATTTTCAAACCTTGTGGTCGTATATTGGGTGTAGATGCTTTGACAAATCTGCCCCATGGTGGGCATCCAAAATTGTTTGTGAGAAAATTTTTTGGGTGGAAAAACTCTTGGATTTCTTGCCAATGCTCGGGAATCTAAGTCCATCTACTTCACCGGTGCAACAAATGTATATGCATGCACGAGAAAATGTGGATTTTTTTGTGGCCTTTTGATCGGGATCTAACATGGGCACTCCAACGACCCTATGAAAAATCTAGTAATTGCTTGCTAAAGAGGATTTTTTTGGAAGTGCGGGAAAGGGAGTGATAAAATAGGTAGGAGAAATAATGTTGTAGATAGGAAATCATATTCCTACACACCCACTAGTTAGAATTATCTACATTATCCAAAATAAGCCCCTTGCTTATTTTTTAGCGAACTCCCTTCATTCCTTCCTTGTGTCTCAGTCAGAAATTTTAATATTTTAGGCACTCAAAAATTTCTAGAAATGGTTTCATTGGATAGAGAATCTTCTCAAATTTCTAGAATGGTAAAGTTTTCCTTCTAACTCCTTGTATTTTTCAAGTTATGGCTCGATAGAGTTTTGGAGGGAAATTTTCCCATGGGAGGTCTCTGCAAATCAAAATATGCCATGTCGGCTATGGAATGACGGATTGGTGAAGACAACTTAGAAATTTTACCAAGTATTGGTAGGGTGCACAAAGAATTTTTGGCCCGAAGGCCCGCCAGCCAATAGGAGGAGGCCACGTGTCCTCGGGGTCATCGGGGGTCGGTCAGTGGGAAGAAGTTGAAAAAATTTCCAAAATTGATGCTAAGGGGATATCTCAGCCCAAAGGCCCGCCAACAAATCACATTTTGACATGTGTCCACAGAGTGTCGAGAGGTGATGGGTGGAAGTAAATTTTCCTTTTCACCAAAATAGGGGAAATAATGGAATGAAATCCCGCCCACAATGGCCCGTGCTAATCGAAGCTGCAATGTGTCCATGTGGCTGGCGAAAATCTTAAGGCAGGTCCGCAAAGGAAAAAGGATAGTTCGAGGCCCACAACAATGACAAGGTGCCACATGTCCTATTCGGGGTAGTGGTCAGCAGTGATGGGAAATTTGGAAGTGACGGCCTGACCAACCAATCACAACACGCCATGTGTCATCGGAATTTCGGTCGGCGGAGAATTTTTAGAAAATTTTCCAAAGACCAAAAAGGTGTAAAATGATCGGGGAACGCCCATGTCCAATCAAGACATACCATGTGTCATCGAACTTTAGGGGTAGAGATTTTTGGGGAAATTTTCCCAAAGTCAAAAAAGAGGGAAATTTTCAAATTTTCGGCCCGCCAATTCATTTTGCCCTAGTTTTTCCCTAAATCTTTAGAAGGGCATAACTTTTGATCCAGAGCTCGATTTTCATGTTCTTGGTGTCATTGGAAAGCTGGTGAAATTCTCTACACGATGGAGGGATCAATTTTTTTGGTGAAGTTTGGAGAGAGAAAATGGAAAATGCCTCTGGTATGGGGAAAAGAAACAAAACTAACATCTCAACCACCATTTTGATGAAGTATGGCTCGCATTCTCTCCCAGCATGGTCAAAAACATCAGGGAATGAACTTTTAAGGGAACCCATGCTTTTTAATGCAATTTGGTTAGTGGTTGAAGCATCCTTTCATGTTTTCCCACATTTCTTCTTCCTGGGCCCGAATTTTCATTGTTAAAAGCCAGATTTGGCTCATTTTGTAAAGGTTGAACATTTTTATGTTTTGTAAACTCCCTCTTTCACCCTAGAAAGTGATTTTGTGGAATTTCAGACCTCTTTCAGGACTGCAACATGTTTTCTACCTCTCTACTATTGTAATGCATGTATTTTTGACATTGGAAATGACAATGCAAGCTCTGTGAATGAGTTTCAGTCCTCTTCTTGTGTTGTTTGCTTCATTTCTAATCTTTCATTACATTTTATCAGTTTGTGCATGATGTTTTGTTGCATTCTTCCACTTTGTGTCAATTTACAGAAGTAAATGTTCACCACTCCTTTGGTGTATCACCTTATCAGCCTTATTTTTATTTCTTTTACATTCTCTACCTCTCCCCCTTAAAATTTAGAGTAGGATATAGTGATAAACCTCTCGAAATTTGCAAGCATACATCTAATCAGAGGAGTTGAGGAACCAACCTCTAATCTGGAGATTCTTTTCCCATTTTCACAAGTCCCACACCTTGGGAAAAAATTCAATGTTGTGCAATCACACTAAATGCTCCATTATCAAACTAGAAATCTGATAAACATCCAGGGGTGCTTCTGATTTGCGCTAACACTATCATCACATGTATTTATGAGAAGAATCAAATTTGTAAGCATCATTAAGACCAAATGAAATTTGATGAACACAAAGTATCAAAAATTCCTTAGTCAAGAAAGCTAGAAACTCCTTCTTGTTTTAATTTCTCAAACAAAAGTTGTATATAGTGGAGAAATGGAGGAAATTGAGAAGGGAGGAAAGGTATAATTTGGCTATCTCCTTTGTTATCTCAAGGTAGAATGCACTCTTAAGCTTACACTATTAATGTCCAACCCCTTAGTATCATAATGGATTTACAATTTATAAAATACACTCGACTCTTTGTCTTCTTCATGACCCTCCATAAGCCTTGTTGGTGCCCATTTTGATCCTCTGCCATTTTACCATGTTTCCCCTTTGCTCTTTGTGCTCAAACATTTTTTTCCTCATGAAATCGATGATGTGATGTTGTAGCTCCATTCTTGTGTATTATATTGTTTGAAAAATCATTATCTTGCCCTAATTTTTCCCATTCAAATGCCTTTTCTATTTTTCTTGTGTTTTCTCACCTTTATAGCTCAAAATTGTTTGTTTTATACTTGTATGCCATTGAAAATCCAATTCCATGATAAAAAATGCTTTGAAAACATGTTTCAGTTGGTTCAATTTTGAGAAATTTGTCATCCTTAGCGAAAAAAATCAAATTCTAGGGCATCCCTGGCATTTTCTATGTTTTGATGGTCGATCGAGCATCATTTTCCTATTAAATTCATCTTCGAATTCTAGGGCATCACTAGCAATTTCTATGTTGTTTGACGATCATACGGGCATCCTTTGCCTATCAAATTTTAGCTCAAACATCTTCTCCTACATGGTCGTTTGTGGTTGGACAAGATTCGGCGGGTCTACTCGAGCAACTTAGCATTTTTGTGTTTTTGTAAAAAGTCTAAATTGTCCCCGCAAGTCTGCGCAGGCCCTCAACCAATAAGAGGGTGACACGTGGCAGTTGGAAAAGTCAAAAAAGTGGACAGGTGGAGCTGCGGAGGCACGAGTGGAAAATTTTCCTTTGGTGAAAAGGAGTTAAGGTAAAAAATTGGAGCATAGGCCCTTGGAGAATCAGAGGTAGACACGTGTCATGTTTTCATCAAAAGCATGATGGAAGGCTGGCAGAGGACTTAGAAATTTTTTTCTTTTTGGTGAAAGGGAAAAAAAGTTTTGAAAAGGCCCGCGGGTCCGAAGGCAATCAAGAGTGGACACATGGTAGGGTCAGAGGAAGAACTTCGGGCCTCGGGGAAACTTGAGATTTTTTCCCATTTTGGCATAAAGGACTAAAATTGTAAAGTAAGGCTGTAGCTCCATCAATGGTCACGATTGAGCCACGTGTATAGCTCAGATCAAAATAATGGATTCTAGAGCATCAGGTCTTTGTGGGAAATTTATCTTTTGTCCTATAAAGGTAAGAAATCAAAAGGAGGAACACAAGCCCGCGTCCAATCGGTGACCGACGCGTGTCGTGATGAATCGGAGGTGCGGAGTCTGTGGGGATAATTTTGAAAATTTTCTTTTTTCCAAAAAGGTAGAAATGTGTAGAATCGGTCCGTGATTCCAATGGGGCCCACTTTGGGACACGTGTCAGGCCCGTTTTCATGAGGTAGAGATGTGGGGATATTTTGGAAAAATTTACTTTTTCCAAAAAGTGGAAATGTGGAGATTTGAGCCACGATTCCAATGGGACCCACATTGTGCCACGTGTCAATGCCAAATCTCAAGGGCGGAGGGGTGGAGAAAAATGTCAAATTTTTACATTTTTCCAAAAGTGTTGAAATGTCAAAAAATGATCCCAAACCCATTTCTAATCACATTGTGACACGTGGAGGGCTCAGTTGAAAGGAGAAAGGAAGATCAATGGTAAGCTCGTGAATTTTTAGTTGGGCAGCCATTTTTACTCTAGGAAGTGTGGAAATGCATTTTTTGCATTGATTTTGATCTATGTTTTGACAAATTCATGTCGTTTTTGCTTTCAAGGACCAATGCTTGAGGATCAATTTGAAGATTAGAGATGTTTTTGAAATGATTTTTTTCCCTAACCCGTCTAAAAATGTGAAATATCAAATCCAAAAGTTGTAGAATAAAATTTTGGAAGGATAAGGATGATATATTGAAAGGAAGGGGTTTGTATGCTTTGAGGAGGAAAAACATGCTCCTCAGTTTAAACTATGATGAAAAAATCCTCAATGATTCACCTTTTTCAAACACCTTGCAACTTTTCTTGCAAATATGTTAAACATCCTTGTCATGAATCATGATGGAATTTTGTAACAAACTTGATGCCATAGGATATTGTTTTCTTGGGAAAGAAGGATCAAATGTAATAGAGAGTTATATAATGCATGATTTTTGGACATGCAAAGTGTCGAGAAATTGAAAATCATGAGAAAATTTTGAGAGAAGCTCATCTTAAGAAACCCTCCAAAAACTTTGGTTAATGTCTTATGGGTTAGATCTTCATTCATGTTGAGTTGGTTATAAGTGTATATCCATCACACAACTCGATATTGTTCTTGAAAATCTCCCCTATCGATGAATGTAACAAGATTTTGAATTAATCTATGTTATTTTGGGAAATATGATGTTTGTTATCATGTTTAAATGTCTAAAAATAGTTATCCATGTTCTGTTGCAATCTTACGTTGAAATATTTAGGAATCACATAGATCTCATCCTTATTGATAGTTTAGTGGCATTTACAATTTCATTGATCGGAAGAGCTTTCATCTAACATTGAAAATAAGAATTTTAAAACCACTTCACCTTCATTTGTTGACAGAGATTGCTTGTACTCCTTTGGGGGTACCTTAGGTGTGATTTGGTCGAGATTTTGATGTTTAATTGAGTCCTTTAACTCAATCCTTTGTGTTGAGGTCCCAAAGATTGTGTGAAGAGTGCAAACCTAGGCCTCCATTTGTGTATCTCTTCTAGTTGAAAGAACATCCCATCGCTTTGAATCATTTTATTTGATAGTTGTTCAAATGTTATAGGGGTTGTCAAAGATTTGGCATAGTTAAGCTTGTCTTGTCAATATCCCACCAAAATATCATTCTAAACAACTAATCCTACCCCATACTACCCCTGCTTTTGACTCAGTATACCCATAGAAGATCAAAATCCATTTGCTAAAGTATGCAGAATAGATCATGATTTCAAAATGCCTTCATAACCCTTGCCTTCATTGAAAGTATCTCCATAATCTAGAAGTTACAACTTGTGAAAGTAAGATTTAGAGTGTTGATCATATTTTCCCAAGGCCCCTACATACTATTTACACAAATTGAGGGACATCTTCATCTCCTTGACCATTTGAGGGTTACAAAATAGGTCCTCTTACCTTGGTTGAAAGGCACAACCTAAAACAGTTAGGACAAGATCAACTCCTATTTGAGTGCTATCCATCTCTCCACAAATCTGAGTGCCAATTAGATCACATCCCCAGCTACAAAATGACATACATTATGATCTATTTGTCTTCAAGCTTCATGCCATATATTTGATGTTTCTCAGACTAAAAAGGAGAACAAATTTGGGTACCAACACCAGTGGCACCACTGCCGAGGAGTTGTTGAAAATATTTTAGATATTTGGATACATGTCAAACCCTGGTAATGTTTCTTACAAATGTCAGCATGCGAGTACATTGTTAAAGCATCATTTTATAATCATATTTGTAAGGATTAAGTGAAGATATAAGTTTTGTCTGTAATTTTATCAATTTCTAGTAGTAGTTGCACTTCATTTGCATTTTTGGTTGATAGATTCAAGAAAAGGAAGGTTTGATCTATAAAATTTGGAAAGATTTTTAATGCGATAGGTATTTGATAGAGTATTTTAGTGCATTTTCACAACTAGGGTGAAATTCCTTAGTGGTTACTCCATTCTGATTTGATCTTGATAAATACTAGTGCCTTAGCTTTCTGTCATTTATTTTTGTGTTGCTAATCTCTGAAAACTTGGAAAGAAGAAGATCTCTCTTCAGGAGGGACCCAAGTAGAAATTTATTTCAAGAATTGGGAAAGATAGTTGTAGAGGAGAGACAAATTTGGAAGGTTGTTGAAGGTCACACATCAAGCAAAGGAATATCCATTGGTGAGAGAGATCAGCCTTTAATAGAGGATTATCATTCTTCTTCCATTGATTCTGATTCAAGCAATCTTCTCTTAAACTTGTTTACTTCAACTAGTGAAGGTCATTTTGCTATACCCAATGAGTTCCTTATTCAATCTACACCCGTGTGTTTCAATTCTAGTAAAACTTTCCAAGAAAATCATCACCTAGAGAATACCAATCTTGTGAACCACATTCTTGAGCCCCAAAGACCTTGCAATCCTCATCATCTTGTGTCACCCTCAAGATCACCTCCACCAAAACATCGCTCAACGTCCACCTAGGCCTCTATTTATGGTCAATACCTTTGGCCCAATAAATTTTAGGGGAATGAATAGTTATCCTAATGTCATCCCTCAAGATATCTGAAATAGATTGTCAAAATTCCAAGGTAACAATGCAATAACTTGTGATCGACATCTCAAACGTTTTGTTAACATGATGGAGGAATTTGAGATTAAGCATGAAGATGTGTATATTAAATTTTTCATTCATACACTAGAAGAGGATGTTAGGGATTGGTACAAGGCTCTACCTGATAATTCTATTGACTCTTGGACTGAAATGTAGAATGCATTCAGATTGCAATATGGTGACAAGACTGATCCTAGATTTCTCTTGTCTAAATTTGAGAATATCAAGAAGAACCCCAATGAATCAGTTCATGACTTTAACACAAGGTTTAACAAAACTTTGAGAAGGCTTCCTATTAATCTAAGGCCTTGTGATCAATCTTGTTTAATCAAATATGCAGATGAATTTGATAAGAAGGAAACATACTACTTAAGAGACCAAAACCCTACTAATTTGAGGCAATCCTTCACCATGGCACTGCAGATTGAAAATAACATTAAGGGCATTGGGAAACCTCTCAAGAGAGATGGTGTAAATTTGATAAACCCTGACAAGCCTCAAGCAAGCAAGAGTGTAGACTTGGAGGAAGTGGTGAAAACTTTGGTAGGGGTTGTCAAAGAGATTTCCTACAAGTTGGCAAGAGCTGAGAAGGGAATTGGGAAAACTTCACAAGGTCAGCAAAAAGCACAAAACCATGAAAAATTTTCCAATCATCCTAGGGGTGATCAGAGATCTGATGATAGAGGGAAAGGACCCATGGGGTCTGTAAATAGACATCCTCAAGCATGTGAAGGAAGAGTGTTACTTGATCCCCTAACCATAAGGGTTTATTCTTGAGGAAGTTGTTGATATTGATTGGTGTGATAGTTGTTTTTGCCCCATCCTCCATGTGTAGTAGACTAGCAAGATGGTGAATCTAATAATAATGATGGTACTGATGATGATATTTTCATGGTGGGCTATTCTTCAAGCTCACAAGAAGGAGCAACATCAACGAAGGTAATAAGTGCAAGGACAACTGCAACCTTTTGGGATTACATCAAATGGGTACAAGTATTTCTTCCCCCTCATACTCTTGAAGTTGATGTAGTCCAAGCTTTTGAAATTCCTAACAATGACTTTGAATACTTAAGAACATTGATGATTAAGAAGTATGATGGTGGTATCCCTTTAGAGTAAGACAATTGTTAATGAATGTTGTTGTGGCTCAAGAGAAAGAGTATAACAGATTAGAGCAAGGTTGTTACATGATTTGGGCCTCAAGCCAAACCTAAAACACCCTTGCTTACAAGTATTCCCAAAGAAGCTCCTAGAAGAGAAACACCTACCAAAATCTCTGTTGTCCCAAGAAAAATTACAATCCTCCTCATGACCAAGCTACTAAGCATCCCATGTCATCTCGATGAATCTTCTTGTCTCCCTTCTAATGTTGCCTTGCCAAAGAATGTTCCCTATGACATAGCCTAGGTATTGAGCCAAATCAAAGTGAGTGTTCCAATCATTGAGTTTCTTAGGATTCCTGAGCACAAGAAGAGAGCATTTGAGTACTTGGGATTGAAAGAGGAGAAGAGTACCCCAAGAAGAAATGTAAATGTTGGTGGTGCTCCTCCTTAAATCATTGCAGACCTTGAAACACCACCAACATTAGAGGATCTTGGAGAAACACCTGAGGTATACTTGAGGACATCCTTGGTTGATTCCCAATTAAATGTTGATCCATTCTTTACAACTTTTATCATAAATGATAGACCACTTCACAATTGTATGTTTGATTCTGGTGCATCATGTAATTTCATGCCTCTAGAAGTCATGAATGAGTTTGATATCAAAGTTACAACAACCTATGGAAAGTGTACTACAATAGACTCAAGAGAAGTGCTGATAGTTGGTTGTGTGAAGGGTCTGGTGGTGCAACTTGCATTTTATGCTAGGAGGAATTTAAAATTGGATGTTGTGATTGTTAGAGGGAGTGTCTAGATGGACATGTCTTTTCCATTATTCCCATTGAGGGCAGCCTTGTTAAGATCTATGGAAAAAATAAGATGTTACACCTTATTGAAGATCCCAACAATGCTTCCTATGAGGTGTTGTTTGGTGATGGTAAGGAGCAAAAGATGAATCAGTCAAATTGCCTTGAATAGGTAGGTTCTCCTTGGACCTTGCTATTTGATGGAGCTTGCTCCAAATTTGGAAATGGTGCTGGTATAATTATGATTTCTCCTAGTTTGGAAGATTTTGTTTTTTCTTTCAAGCTTAATTTTAAATGTACTAACAACATTGCCAAGTATGAAGCCTTGTTGTTGGGTCTGAAAATTACATGAAAGTATAGTGTCAAGGAAATCATTGCAAAAGGAGATTCAGAGCTAGTTTTCAAACAAATAAGAAAACTATATGCTACAAAAAATCAGCGGATGAAACAATACAAACATGCAGTTTGGGATCTAATTGAGATGTTTGATTCCTTCAACATTATGCATCATGACAGAAGTTTCAATGTTGTTGCTGACAAGTTGGTAGTGTTGGGGTCAAGATTTGGAAATTGCACCGTTTCACCTTATTGTGAATACAATATTGAAGTGTTAACTAGGCCATTGTCACCCCGACAACATCAAACATTGACAAGTGTTTAATGATGATGCTCAAGTGCAAAGGTTCTTAAAAATCAAGGTGAATTTGTCGATCAAAATATTGATTGGGAACCAATGGTATGTGTGACTAAAGGAAGAGAGAATTTTTTGGAAAATATATTATCGAATTGAAAACTAACACCATTCCTAGAGGGTTAGTTGCTCTTGAGTCAAATTTTGGTAACGCTAATTGCATCGTCAATAGAAACATGTCTACCTCAAGGGATGTGGAATAGAATAAATTGGGCACTAAAGATAAACCAAGAAAATTTTGGTTGGGAAGTAATCTAAACAAAGAGGAAAAATAGTTCTATGTTTAACTGTTGAAGAAATATCAGGACTGTCTTGCTTGGTCTTATTCAAAGCTAAAAGCATATAGAGAGGACTTGTTTCAGCATGAGATTCCTCTTGAAACAAATTCCAAGTCCTTCAGAAAAAATCAAAGGCCAATTAATCCACTCCTCTCTAGTAAAATGCAAGAATATTTGAAGAAACTGAAGGAGGGAGGGATCATTCAGCCCATAAGGTATTCATCTTGGGTTGTAAACCTTGTGCCAGTAAGAAAGAAAAATGGATATATCAGACTTTGTGTAGACTTCAGAAATCTGAATAGAGCTTCATTGAAAGATAATTATCCTTTTCCAAACATGGAAAACATGTTGTAGTTAGTGACTGGATCTGAATTGTTGTCCACCTTAGATGGTTTCTCTGGCTATAATCAAGTTGTTTTCAAGGAGTCAGAAAGATTTAAAACTACCTTTACCACTCCTTGGGGAACATATGTTTATAAAAGAATGCCATTTGGTCTTATGAATGTTGGAGCTACTTTCTAAAGAAAAATGGATGTTGCTTTTGTTGGTTACACAAATGACTTCATTTCAATTTATCAGGATGATGTGATTGTGTTTTCAAGGAGAAAAAAAGATCACTTGCAGCACTTGGAAAGAATGTTGATCAGATGTAGAGAGTATGGAATTTCTCTCAATCCAAAGAAGTTTCATTTTGGGGTGCAAAAGGCCAAGTTGATTGGTCATATTTTTTTAAATGTTGGTGTCATGATTGACCCTGAGAGGGTAGAAGCAATCAACAAGGTTCCAATTCCAAGAACAAAGAAGGGCATCCAATCCTTCTTTGGGCAGATCAATTTCATTAGAAGGTTTGTGTCTACTTTTACTGAATTGACTCTTCCTATTACATGCATGTCAAAGAAAGACCAAGTTATCAAATAGGAGGAGGTCATTGTTCAGATTTTGAAGGAATCAAAGAAGCATTGAAACATGCACCTATCTTGGTAGCTTCAAATTACAAGAAGCCTTTCCAAATCTTCTCTTTTACTTCTGAAAATACTATTGCATCTATTTTGCTCCAAAAGGATGAAGATGAGGCTGAGGGGCCTATTGTATTCTTTAGCAAGGCTTTACAAGCTGTTGAGTTAAAATACACAATCATGGAAAAACAAGCATTTTCCTTGGTGAAAGCAATAAAGGTTTTCGGACTTATATCTTAAGTTCAAAATTTGTTCCTTATGTTACCCACACTTTGAGGGTAAAATACATCTTATCGAGATGGAGATCTCAAAAAAAATGTAGATGGGTGAAAAACTGTAGGAGTATGACATGGACATCCAAACCACAAAGTTGGTAAGAGGTTTGGGTCTTGCTAAGCTCACGGTGAGAGCAACTTGCAGATTGTGGAAGTGAATGATCGGGGTAGATGTTCTTGAGAAGTTGGTGAGTTCTGAGTGGTATAAGGATGTAATATTTTACCTCAAACACCTATGCTGCCTTGATCATTTAAATAAAAATTAGAAAAGAGCCCTCAAGCTGGCTTCTCAAAAATACATCATCACTAACTTTGGGCTGGCTTGGAAGAACCCTGAAGGTGTCCTCTTGAAATGTATAACTGAAGATGAAGCTCCCAAAATAGTTGTTGATTTCCATGGGGGAGTTTGTGGAGGACACTTTACTAGAAGGGTTACAACACACAAAATTTTGAGAGCTGGTTATTAGTGGCCTACTCTCTTCAAAGATGCAACCTGCTGGTTAGAAAATGTGAAAGTTACTAGTGTTTCTCTAGAAGAATGAAAGATTCAGGCTCCCTTCCTTTGCAGCTTGTATTAATTGAAGCTTCATTCAAACAATGGGGAATGGATTTCATTAGTGAGATCTCAGACCCTTCTAGTGCTGGACATAAGTGGATCCTTGTAGCCACATATTACTTCACCAAGTGGGTAGAAGAAATCCCCACCAAGAAAGCAACACACCAATTTGTTATGGAATTCTTGTTGAATCACATCATATGCAGATTTGGTGTGCCAAGTAAAGATTATTACCGATAATGCCATGTGTTTGAGCTAATCCCTTGATGGAAATGTGCAAGGAGTATGGAACCAATCTGATTTATGCTTCAAACTATAACCCTCAAGGAAGGGACAAGATGATCCTAGCAATATTAACTTATTGAAGATCATCAAGAGAATCTTAGTGTTGAACAAGAGAAATGGGGTGAAAAACTAAAATTTGTAGTTTGGGATGATAGAATCACTACCAAAAGAGCTATTGCTAAGAGCCCATTTGAGTTGGTGTATGGAACTCGAGCTCTCTTTGCTCTTACATCTCCAATTATCTTCATTTCAGTTTCTTCAACAACTTGAAGATGAAGAGGTCAGTCCATATGAAGCAAGGATTAATCAAATTTTTGAGTTGGATGAAGAAAGAAGAGCATCACACCAAAGGCATGTCATATTTAGAGAGAAGTTGAAGAGGTTTTTTGACAAGAAGGTCACTCCTAGGGCTTTCAATGTTGGAGATCTAGTTTTGTTGTGGGATAGTAGAAATGAAGATAAGGGAAAACATGGTAAATTTGATGCATTGTGGATGGGACCTTACTCCATTGATATCAAAATTAGTGAAAATACATTTTTTCTCAAGGACTTAGATGGGAAATTTATTGTAATACCTAGTAATGGTAGGCATCTCAAACATTTCTTGGATTAATCCCCAAATTTGAGGTATGCACCACTTGTACAGTGTATAGTGTTTGGATTTTTCTCTATTTTCGGTGTTTTTTCAGTTCATGGTTTTCCTTGGTGTGTGGTAGCCATTTTTGTCGGCTTTCTCACTAGTTTTTAGTGGCTTTGGCTCATGAATCCATTTACTCAATGGATTATTTTGGCACTTGGTCTACTTTTGTTCTTGTGGCACTAACTGGGAGTGCCCATCCCCGAGCGAGCCGATGTTGGTGCTCATTCGATCCTCTGCCATTTTTCCATGTTTCCCTTTGCTCTTTGTGCTCAAACATTTTTTCATCACGATGTGATGTTGTAGCTCCATTCTTATGCATTGGATTACTTGTAAACTCATTACCTTGCCCTAATTTTTCCCTTTCAAATGCCTCTACCATTTTTCTTATGATTTCTTGGCCTTTGGAGCTCAAAACTGTTTGTTTTATACTTGTATGCAATTAAAAATCCAATTCCATGATAAAAATGCTTTGTAAACATGTTTTAGCTGGTACAATTTTGAGAAATTTGTCGTCCTTAGCAAAAAAATTGAATTCTAGGGAATCCCCGACATTTTCTCGTGTTTGTGACAAATTCATATGGGTGTCATTTTCCCATCAAATTCATCCTCGGCATTCTAGGGCATCGCTGGAAATTTTTGTGTTGTTTGATGGTCATACAGGCATCCTTTTCCTGTCAAATTTTAGCTCAAAAATCTTCTCCTAAGTGGTCATTTGTGGTTGGAAAATATTTTGTGGGTCTACCCAAGCGACTTAACATTTTTTGTATTTTTGGAAAAAAGTCTAAATTGTCCCCGCAAGTCCGCAGGCCCTCAACCAATCAGAGGGTGACATGTGGCGGTTGGAAAAGTCAAAACAAGTGGAGGGTGGAGTTGTAGAGGCACGATGGAAAATTTTCCTTTGATAAAAGGAGTTAAGGTAAAAAATTGGAGCACAGGCCCTTGGCGAATCAGAGGTGGACACGTGTCATTTTTTCATCAAAAGCAAGATGGAAGGCTGGCGGAGGACATAGAAAATTTTTGCTTTTTAGCAAAAGGGAACAAAAGTTGTGAAAAGCTCCATGGGTTTGCCAAGGCAATCAGGAGTCAACATGTGGTAGGGTCAAAGGCAGAACTTTGGGCCTCAATGGAAACTTTATATTTTTCCCATTTTGGCATAAAAGATTAAAATTGTAAAATAAGGCCACAACTCCATCAATGGTCATGATTGAGCCATGTGTATGGCTCAGATCAAAAGAAGGGATTCCAGAGCATCAAGTCTTTGAGGGAAATTTAGATTTTGTCCTATAAAGGTAAGAAATCAAAAGGAGGAACACAAGCCCATGGCCAATCGGCGACGACGCGTGTCGGGACAAAATCGAGGTGCGGGTCAGCGGGGATAAGTTTGAATTTTTTTTTCCAAAAAGGTTGAAGTGTGTAGAATCACTGCGATTCCAGTGAGGTCCACTTTGAGACATGTGTCAAAGGCCCGTTTTCATGAGGTGGAGATGTGGGGATATTTTGGAAAATTTTCCTTTTTCCAAAAAGGTGGAAATATGGAGAATTGAGTGTAATTCCAATGGGACCCACATTGTGCCACGTGTCAGCACCAAATCTCAAGGGCAGAAAAAATGTCAAATTTTTACATTTTTCCAAAAGTGTTGAAATGTAAAAAAATGATCCCAAACCCATTTCTAATCACATTGTGACACGTGGAGGGCTCATATTGAAGGGAGAAAGGCAAATCAATGGTAACTATGCATTTTTCAATTTGGCCACCATTTTTTCTCCAAGAAGTGTGGAAATGTGTTTTTGCATTGATTTTGATCAAATTTTTGACAAATTCATGTCGTTTGTGCCTGCAAGGACCAATGTAATCAGTTTTGAGGATCAATTTGAAGATTAGAGATGTTTTTGAAATGATTTTTTCCCTAACCCGTCTAAAAATGTGAAATATCAAATCCAAAAGTTGTAGAGTAAAATTTTGGAGGGATAAGGATGAAATAATGAAAGGAAGGGGGTCTACATGCTTTGAGGAGGAAAAACATGCTCACAGTTGAAAATATGATGAAAAAATCCTCAATGATTCACCTTTTTCAAACACTGGCAACTTTTGTTACAAATATGTTAAACATCCTTGTCTACGATTCATGATGGAATTTTGTAACAAACTTGATTCCATAGGATATTATTTTCTTGGGAAAGAAGGATCAAATGTAATAGAGAGTTATATAATGCATGCTTTTTGGACATGCAAAGGGTAAGGAAATTGAAAATCACGAGAAAATTTTGAGAGAAGCTCATCTTCTGAGAAACACTCCAAAAAACTTTGTTAATGTCTTCTCATGTTAGATCTTCATTCATGTTGAGTTGGTTACAAGTGTATAGCCATCACACAGCTCTGAGATTGTTCTTAAAACTCGTCCCTACTGATGAATCTAACAATCTTCTTAAGCGAATTAATCTATGTTATTTTGGGCAATATGATGTCGTTTATCATGTTTAATTGTCTGAAAATATTTTTCTTTGTTGCTGTTGCAATCTTGCATTGAAATATTTAGGAATCACATAGATCTCGTCCTTATTTATAGTTTAATGGCATTTTCAATTTCATTTGTCAAAGATCTTTCATCCGGCATTGAAAATAATTAGTTTAAAATCACTTCACCTTCATTTGTTGATAGAGATTTCTTATAAGCCTTTGAGGTCCTTAGGCATGATTTGATAAGATATTTTGATGTTTAATTGAGTCCTTTAACTCAATATTTTGTGTTGAAGTACCAAATCAATAAATGAGGGAGCTGCCTTAGGCCCAGAAATATAAAACTTCCTTTTCAAGGTGGTCAGTTCCCCTTTTAATATGAATTAACACAAATGATAACAAAGAAAGCTATTGCAAAACTCACGATTTAGGTACCTCATTACAAAGCAAATAGAGGCTAAACTATCAATAATAAAGAGTCACGTTGTTTGTTCAAGCTATCGGTCGGTCGATACATTCAAAGTTGAGTTACAGGATAAACCAGATCGACCTCGAGGTCATAGTTAGGTGACAAATAGGTGAGGAAGGTTTTGGGGTATAAGTCACAGTGACCGATGCCGGTCACTGGATAACCGATCACGCAGTTAGAGAACCGCTCCGTAGGGGGATAACCGACACCGGTAGGGTCAGTAATCTAGGTGCTTCTGGATAGAGGTTGGTTGCAGGGTGATTGTGGGGTTATTAAGACTAGTGGATGGCTGAGGGGAATAATGAGAGGACAGGGAAGACTCAGAGTGTGATAAAATGGTCTTCTGGGCAGTACAAGGATGTATGGATGAAGGTTAAGTGCAGGGTGCTGGTAGGTAGTAGATCTAAGAATGAGCTTGTAATTACTATCAATCCGCAGGCTCAAGAAATGGTGCTTAGAAACATACAAGACACTACTTACTCGTTCCTGATGAAGATGCAGGTTCCAGGACTGTGATGACGAAGACAGGGCTCAAGTAGGATGATCTGACAATCCAAGATGAGCTATCTCCTCTTCTGATGCTCGGATGAGTGTCACTGGGCTCTGGTTATTCAGTTGCAGTCTTGGGCTTGATGTCCTTCTCTGCAAACTCTTCTTGTTTCTTCACTTGTCTCTCTCGCCAAGCAAATCCGATCCTTTCAATGATTTCTCCTCCTCCCGATCAAATGAAAATCCGATCCCTTGTTTTTGGTTGGAGGTGGTCATTTACAGGGAACCGATGGCGGTTACACAACCGACGGCGGTCGAGTAGGAACCGATGTCGGTCACGTCAAAGCGGGCTATTTTTGGTAAAATAGCCAGCTTTCCCTCCTTTTCTCCCGAGGGATTAGTTGTGGGCTTGGTCAAGTCATTATGAGGTTGGTTTTAGGTGCGGGTGAGGAGTAATTAGTCATGGGTGTGGATGTGGACCAAGTTATAGGTCTTAATTAGGTTAGTTTAGGGTTAAGACTAGGTTATGATGAGGTGGCAGGTATGGTGATGTGGATTTATTAATTATAAGGTAATTAATAAATAATTGTGTAAGGTTTAGGTGATGAGGTTAGGTCAAAATGAGATGCGGGGCACAGGGGGTCGTAAGACACAAATTTGGTGTCTACATTAGCCCTCGTTGTCGTGTAGCTTGTCTTTGTTAAAGCCGCACTGACAATAATAAGAAGTGGTTACCCCGTTAAGGGTATAGGTAATCCCCCAAATCTATCACATTGAGGTAAAGCGTGAAATCGTGGATAGGGTCGATAAAGGGTAAATGGTGTTTATATGATGGTAAGATGGTGGGGTAGGTCCAAGGAAGCGATGACGCACGTTGAAATGCAAAGAGTGCGACTGTGGTACATGATTCAAGAGCAAACAAGCAATTCATAGGCAAAGGTCGATAGTTTATCCAAACAAGGGTGATATAATCCTCGGTATCCAAGGCATAGGAAGTAGCTCCAGGGGATATAACGGGTAAGGTACAGAACGCTAGGCATGTTCGGCAAGACTCAAATGGTTGGTTTGGTTGAGATAAACGCCACGGTCGGTCTTGGTCTAGGCAAAGTTGGTCGACCGATCAAGTCAAGGACCCTAATCATGCTAAAACACGAACAGTGGGCTCGATTGAACAAAAAGCTACATGATGGGTGGATAAAATAAAATGTTGATTGGGGGAAGGTATTTAATCGCGGCGCCTTAGGTCGGGCCAATCGGGTTGGCCTCGGGTCGGGCCAAATGGTGCGCCTCGGGTCGGGCCAAATGGTTGGTCGGGTAGGTTACGGCCTGGGTCGGCCAAATGGTTACGGCCTTGGTCAAATGGCCTTACGGGGGTCGGGCCAAATGGTTGGTTACGGCCTCGGTCGGGCCAAATGGTTGGTTACGGCCTTACGGGTCGGGCCAAATGGTAGGTTACGGCCTCGGGTCGGGCCAAATGGTCGGCCTGGGCAAAATGGTGGTTACCTTGGTCGGGCCAAATTGGCCGGTTACGGCCTGGGTCGGGCCAAATGGTCAAGTTATGGCCTACGGCCTGGGGGTTAAATGGTTGGTTACGGCCTGGGTCGGGCCAAATGGTTGGTTACGGCCTGGGTCGGGCCCTGGTTGGTTACGGCCTCGGGTCGGGCCAAATGGTTGGTTACGGTTGGTCGGGCCAAATGGTTGGTTACGGCCTCGGGTCGGGCCAAATGGTTGGTTAAATGGCCTACTGGGGTCGGGCCAAAAGTGGTAAGTTAACAAAGGGTTTTCAGCCAAGGTGGATATAGGCGATGTTGTGAGAAAGGGCGATTAGTAAATAAGGGCAGAAATTGGGGAAGAGGTGGGATAAAACCGATATCGATTGTCCATGACCGATATCG
This sequence comes from Taxus wallichiana var. yunnanensis, assembly GCA_018340775.1. NCBI lineage: Eukaryota > Viridiplantae > Streptophyta > Pinopsida > Cupressales > Taxaceae > Taxus > Taxus wallichiana. The sequence goes on along the minus strand of CM031234.1, from coordinate 488,642,581 downwards.
GTTAGGTGACCGATACCGGTTCCTTAGGGCACAATATAACCGGTATCGGTTATAGGTCGAAAACCTATAAAAAGAAAAAATACGGCCTGTCATTGTCATATTGTCAATTTGAAACCCAATTTGAGTTGTCTGAGGTGTATTGTTGAGATTGGAGCATTTGTTGGTTGAGGTGGCGCTATTGGAGTGGAGAAGTGAGTGGTTAGTGGGCCCGAGTGAGTAGGAGGGAGGCAATAGCTGATCGGTGGAGGACCCAACAGAGGAGAGGTGGAGCTATGGCACAGCCAGGAGGAGCAGGAGGTGCTGGACCAGCTGGACCACCACCACCCATCCCACCACGACGACGTGTCATCATACCGGTAGGTTCGAAACCCTTCATTGTGTGAATTTGATTGTGTTAAGCTGGATTTGGGTTTTGGGTAGGAATGTAAGGTTTTTAGAAAATAATTAATAAATGGAAATTATTTGAAAAAAGGAGAGGGTAGATAGGTGAAATAGGCCAAGGCGGCAGGGTGGGTAGGTTTTTAGGGTGTTTGGGTGGGTATATAGGGAGAAATAGGGAAAAAATGCATTTGGGGGCCGCGTCGGGTTCGGCTCGGCTATTTTCCAGTGACCGATGCCGGTCACTAAGCGACCGGCATCGGTCACGAAGTTTTGGGACAGGTGGGGTTTGTGGGTGACCGGTGGCGGTCGAACGTTGACCGGCGTCAGTGGAGAGGGGACCGGGTCGGGTCATGGGTGACCGGTACCGGTCCCTAGGAATATTTATTTTGTTGGTTGGTTTTCTATTTTGTTTGCATGGTTTTGGGCTGTGGTTTTGGGTTGTGTGTTTGGGTTTAGTGGTTTGGGTTTTGTGTTTGTGGGGGTGAAGAGGGAAGGGGTAGAGGTTAATAGGAAGGGTGATTGGTGAGGGGGGAAAAATGGGGCGTTGTGTGTTGGTTGTTCGGATAGATTAGATTGGGTTTTGTGTTTTGGGTGAAGATGAGATGGAGGGGAGATAAGGCAAGATATCGGTGGAGTTTTTAGGTAAATAGGTGGTGTAGGTGTGTGTTATAGAGTCGGGTGTGGTCGGGGGATAAAAAAAAGGGGGTAGAGGGTTAAAGTAGTTGTTGTGATAAAGAGTAGGGCTAATGCAGTTAGGTGATTTGTGCACGCAAGACATGCCGACGATGCGGACAGATGCCCCGCTGCTGGGACGGATGCGGCCACACGTGTCCGCAGCACAGTGGGGCATTATGCGCGAGGTGGGACTCGCGAGTCCAGTGGTATAGGGCGATCGATAGGGATCACAGTCTGATGGTCGCCCTCATCGAGAGATGGGATCCGGCGACCAATGTGTTCCATCTCCCGACTGGAGAGATGACCATTACATTGGAGGATGTGTATCGCATCCTTAGATTACCGATTGATGGAGAGGCAGTCTTCCAGGTGGACGCAGAGACAGCCATGGACAACATCTTACAGGTATTCGGGGATGCAGCCGCGCTATTGACTTATCACAGCGCGAGCATCACCTATGGAGATATGTACCGTGCCCACCGACATGAGACACGGCTTGCCGTGTTGATGATGATCGGCATCACATGCTTCGCCCTCCCGGATTCAGAGGGAGGCCGCTTTCCACGGGCGCTGATGGGGGTTTTACACGAGATGGTTGAGGAGCATACATGTTATGCGTGGGCACCCGTATACCTAGTGCAGTTATACCGAGAGTGTGGGGCTATCGCCGGATGAGGCGATTCGGGATTTGCTCTACGTTTTTGTTACACTGCTGGGCATATGAGCATATCATATGCATTCGACCAGTAGGGCTGCCCCAAAGAGCCTGTGGCCACAGTGATTTACATGTATATGGCTTTCGTGAGGTGGTCGGGGTCGTGGGCCACCACGGCAGCTCACCGACGAGATGTAGCATATTACCGGCATGTATTAGAGGGCTTGACAGCTTTAGATATTGTATGGAGACCTTACAGAGGTCATCACCCCATGCGAGGAGCCCGATCACAAGCACGGTGGATCCAAAGATATACATTCCTGATAATGGGACGGAGGCCGGGAGAGTACGAGCGATACCCCTGGAGAGGGTACGACGACAGCTGGGGCTACGACAGGATGAGCCACCTCCCTTCCCTCAGTACCGGAGGGATGATGTAGAGGCTCCACTGCCTGCACCACAGCCTATGGACCCAGATTGGGTAGCCGAGCTGGCAGGCAGATGATACAGTGGATGACGCCGGGTGTACAGGATCATTTTTGGTATGGTGGGCAGGGGAGAGAGCCGCGAGGAGAGCACAGCCCACACAGCCAGACTTAGCGGCTGTTAGAGCAGAGAGGGACCAGCTCGAGGGTAGGTACAGTTGTTACAGGGGCAGCTTGCTCCGCACAGGCACAGATAGGTGTCTTACAGGGGCAGTTAGCCCAGTGCACAGTACCACCACCATGTACCACCACACAGTACCACCAATACCGCCACAGTGCACCACCACAGCACCACCACCACAAAGACAAAGATAGCACAGTACCAAGACCACCACCACCACAGCTACACAAGCACACCACCACCAAGCCAAAGCACCAAAGACAGGGGGCACTATTATTAGGAGTCGGGACCAGCCCCAGCAGCGATGGTGGCACGGGCCCGCTATATGGAGGCGAGAGCGAGGCTCCTGGATTATCGATGTTCTCGATGGTACCGGGGCTGACTATCACCATACGCGGCGCATGAGAGCGAGACCTCGCGGAGTCGAGATCCTGTGGGGTGCAGCACACCGGTGGGTCCGTTACAGGGAGGAGGCGAGAGGCGGCACAGGGACCAGCAGGGAGACAGGCGGAGGGTGGTGGAGAGAGCTGAGGGATCCCTGCAGAGGAGATAGATTTTTGTGTTTGTACATTGGATATGGGCACCGGTCTGCGAACCGGTTATGGTTATAGAGGCCTGCGTGCCTACACATGATGTATTCATTCATTTATTCATTTATTGTATATACCGGCCTGCGAGCCGAGTACGGGTTGTATAGTTGATACCGGCCTGCGAGCCGAGTAGATTTTTGATATGAGAGATCGGCCTGCGAGCCGAGTCGATATTTTGACAGTTGTTGCGGCCTCATGTGCCGGCTTTTGTATTATGATGAGATCACAGAGGCCCTTATGCAGGGCACATTGTATATTTGAAACTTTTGATATATAGATATGATGATTTTGACCCACATGCTGTGTTTAAAATGTTTTAAGTGTTTTGTCGATGGTTTGTGATATTTAATGTATGATGAGTTTGATCCACATGGTTTATATATTGATGGTGTTGATGTCTTTTGTTGATGGGATGTATGTATATATAGATGATGAGTTTAATTGACATGTTGTGTTTATGAAATGTTGGATGTGTTTTGTCGCTGGTTTGTGAAATTGAACGTATGTAGCTGCTGAATTGGATCCAAATGGTGTATAGATTGATGGTTTTTGATATCGTTTGTTGATGGCTTGGTTGTTTTTGTAATATGGATAGATGATGTTGATGAAATTGTGATGAGATATGGATTTGATGAAAAATTATAGATAATGGTGTTGTTTATGCAGGAAAAAGGGACGGGCGCCACAAAAATTTGCAAAAATGAAGAAACGGCTTAGGTTTAAGCAACAAGGGGGTAACATGACCGACATCGGTTATGTGTAACCGATGTCGGTAGCTATATGACCGATATCGGTTATGTAACCGATATCGGTTATGCAAGAATTATTTCCCTAAAAATAGAACTGTTGGGTTGGCAACTTAAGTTCTTATTTTTAGCATTCTTATTTTTAGAGTCATGCAACAAGTTAAATATGTGAATGCGACGACTGTTTGACGACTGCTACAGGTAATTGCATGAAAGAATTTGAGTGATAAGGAGGAAAGAGATAGGTGAAGTGAGCGTGGGCTGAGATTCAGAAGGCAGAAAGACAAGTTATATTTGAAGAGGGTAGTGAACATGGCTGAACGAGGAGAAGCATCCAACAGGCAGGGACGAGGGGGAAGACATGTTTCGCCCCAAGCTGCTGCATCCCGAGAGGTAAACTGTTTGGTTGTAATTTGATTCTTGCATGTTTTGTGAATAGGATGAGAGAAGTGTAAGTGGGTAAAGATGAGAAAGAAAAGGTGATAGGCAAGGGTTGGGGATGGGGTGAGTGCTATGGGGTAGGTAAACAGGGTGGTCACGTATGTTTTTAGGTATAAATAGGAGTAAACGGGCAAAATAATTATCGTAGGTGTATGTTTTAAGCAGGGTAGGTATATTTTTGACAGTGACCGGTATCGTTTAGAAATAACCGGTATCGGTTAGCAAACCGGTATCGGTTATTCATAACCGATATCGGTCACTGTAAGAGTTTCCAGAACTTGAGAAAAAACCCGTAGAGATTTGTTCTTTTGAATAATTATGTGTCGTTTTGATGTACGCAGTGAGGGTTTAAGGATGAATGATATCGCCAGCGTTGTTGTCACTTAATCCGAGCGGATGTAACACCACCAATGGGCATTGATAAATCGTTTGGGGTTAAGTGGAATCCGCTATTATTCAAGAATCACGCGTAACCATGCTATGTCAGCAGCGTTGATCGAGAGATGGAATCCGTAAAAGAATACCTTCTATCCGCCAACAGGGGAGATGACAAAGACTTTGGAAGATGTGTTCCGTATTTTGAGACTCCAATGATAGGAAAAATAGTGTATCATGCGTTGCCTAGCACGGGGCGGCAGCGATAACAACAGTATTTGGGTCAGCTGCACGAGATTTGACACAACGAGGTTTATCTTTTACGTATGGTACAATGTATGCAACACACCCTGAGGAAACAAGGTTGGCCGTGCTATTAATGATAGCGGTGGGGTATTATGCATTGCCGAGGGCGGAAGGGGGAAGATTTCCAAAAGCGTTGATGAGTGTTATTTGGGAAATGATAGAAATGAGCGTGACTTTCGCATGGGCACCCGCATATCTGGCAGAGTTATATAGGGGTCTATGGGCCTGCAAGTGAAAACACAGGACGACACTGGATTGTTCGTACTTATTACATTGTTGGGCCTATGAGCATATTGTTTGTGTGCATCCAATAGGCCGACCCATCGAGTCGGGAGAGGCAGGAGTGCAAAGGTTGGGATTTAGATGATGGGTCCACATGAACAAGAAGCGAGATCCCAGGCCGTGATAGATGACATCGAGTATTATAGATAGGTATGGGAGATGGTGACGATTGCGGATATTTTTTGGAGGCCTTACGGGAACTATATGGTGACAGAGCACATAGCTGAGGAGTTGAGGGGTGTAGAGCGATTGAGATGGATCGCAGGGCACAGGCCGGGTGAGTACGAGAGGATTCCTCTAGATCGCGTGCGGTGACAATTTGGGTTCGTTCAGGATATACCGATGACATATAGACCATACATGAGGATCGACGCCGAGGCAGCATTCTCACCTCCCCGGCCTACACCTCCAGAAGGGCCAGAAGAGATAGCAGCCGATCGTAGGGTAATGGATGCGGGAACGACAGAGGCCTATAGAGTATGGTGGGTAAAGCAGAGCATGAGGTGCACGTGAGCACCTAGACATAGCTATGATTACAGCGGAGAGAGATCATCTGCAGGAGTTGGCTCACCAGCTTCAAACACAGGTGAATGAGACAATGGGATTGTTAGAGGTTTCACAGTTATGAGTGGAGAGACTGGAGGCAAGATTCCTCCACGCGAGAGGACGTATTCGTATGTTACAGGAGATGTTGGCGGATCAATGGGAGGAACCAATGGCAGTGGCACCTTTGAGGATGGAGAGGCCAACTGAGGGGCACCGACGATCACGATCACCACCTGATTCGGGAGGAGGTGCAAGGGTCTAAGTGAATTTCATAGGAATATAAGAATAAATAAGGATGCCGACACGAGTCGATGATAGAGAAGATGTATTTGTTTAACATCTAAAATAAAACTAAAGATGTATGTGGTTTTGAGTGATGATAATAATAAGAATGGTTGTGTTTTGAATGTTGTTTTTGTTTTGTTTGACAAAGGATAAAGATGAATGTTGGCAAATAGAAATACACAAAAAATATTTATATTTACAACACATGATAGGGTATGGTAGGGGATGGTCGAGCTAACCTCGGGAGACTCCATGTCTCCTAAGTGCTGCCTACATAGCCCATTGCACAAAGCAAGGAGGGGCCTCAGACCAATGTAGTTCTCCCTTAGGACCAGGGAGAGGTGAATTCAGGCAATTTAGGTATGGTTAGGCAATTTGTTGGTTGGTAAAAATATTGATATTGATATTGGTAGGGTAATGTTGTTGGTGTTGGTAATGAATTGGTGATTTTGGAATAGGTATAAGTGACGCGAAAGTTAGCCTACCTAAGTGGTAGGGAACCATGTCCTGATTAAGATCAACACATAATCCTAGATTCGAGTCAAAGAGGAAAGAGTGCTCCGTAGGTGAAAAGAGCTAAACAAACCACATAATAACGTAGAATGAGCTTCAACCCCTAGGTACCGTGCATAGACGAGAAGTCAATAGGTGAAAAGAGTTGTATGATCACAATATATCGGGTGTACGTCACGTCCCTTGAGTTGTGTTGTTTTAACAAATGGTGAGGTGAAGTGGATGGTGTAGCTGAGACACAGAGAACTTGTTATAAAGTGAGTATTCCGACGAAAGAGAACCTAACCCAAATAGACAAGTCCATGACTCAAAAGTTCTTTTGAATGTGGCTTTTATTTTGCTGAATATAGACTGATCGATGCGGGAAGTCTACAAGGGATATTTTTTTGTTTTATTCTTGAGGTCTTCACGAAGCTGATCAATGTGAGAAGCTTCTGATAAAGGCTGACTGTGTATAGCTGTCCTTCAAGGGAGCAGTCTATTTATAGTAGCAGATGCGGTTTTAGTGCATAGCTGTCCTTCGGGGGAGCAGTCTATATATAATTTAGAGAGCTAGATGTCCTTTTGGCGTAAAGCATCTAGTTTGGTAGGAAGTTTGACTCAAGAAAATCCCATAAGCATATAATTAAGAATGTGTCATTTTAATACTTTGAAGTCATGGACTAGACTAAAAAGGGGAAGGCATCTTTAAGGGGAGGTGAGAATCAAACTATGTGAGCTTGATTTTATTTTGAGATGTAGGAAACAACGTGTATGTGGTGGTAAAATGAGCTCAAGGGACGAGCGGTAGGTAGATAAGAAGTGATATAACACTAAATTCAACAGTAGAATGGTCGAAGATGCAAGGCATTAAGGGGTTCAGGCTCAGGTTTACCATTAAGCGAAGCTAAACGATAAGTGCCTGATCCATAAGTGTGAGTGATTATGTAAGGCCCAATCCAATTGGGAGCAAATTTTCCACGTTTGCTCTTTTCTAGTTTGGTTACATGTTGATTCTCTTTGAGGACAAGATCACCAACCTTAAAGGTACGCTCATGAAGTCGTTTATCATAAGCACGCTTGATGCGTTTTTGGTAGATTTGAAGGTGGTCAAGAGCCGTAAGACGACGCTCATCAAGAAGCTCTAATTGGGCTAACCGCTCTTGGCGGAAATCATCGTTGGTGAGAATATCCTGAAGAGATATTCTGAGGGAGGGTATTTGTATTTCGAGAGGCAAGACCGCCTCGGTACCATATACCAAAGAAAATGGTGTGGCATTAGTGGAGGTACGAATGCTAGTACGATAAGCCCAAAGGGCAAAGGGAATGTGATCATGCCAATTTCTTCCAGAATCATTAACAACTTTCATGAGGATTTTGGTCAGGGTTTTATTAGAAGATTCAGCTTGTCCATTCGCTTGTGGATAGTAGGGTGATGAGAAGCTAAGTTTGATACCAAAGTTGTCACAAAGGTCTTGCAACAACTTATTTTTGAAAGATTTTCCATTATCTCGTTATCGTGCGAGGAAACACCAAAACGACAGATAATGTGGTGGTTAATGAACTCTACAATTTTTTCTTTTTTGATTGAAATGAGTGGAATGGCCTCCACCCATTTTGTGTAATATTCGGTTGCTGTGATAATCCAATGGTGACGTTGCGAAGAGGGCGGGTGGATCTCACCAATAAGGTCTAAACCCCATCAGTGAGAAAGGCCAAAGATCTCGTGACTCAGTAGCGATGGCTAGGAGTATGTTGAAGGTTGGCATGTTGTTGACACATAACACAACGCTTAACATATTCGTAGCAGTCGTTATTAAGAGTAGGCCAATAATAACCTAGGCGAAGGATTCGTTTAGCCATGGCAAGGCCACTAAAATGTCTGCCACAAATACCATCATGGACCTGTTGGATGGTATAGGTGACCTCTGCACCGGTTAGACATCGAAGGAGGATACCATCAAAGCCACGTTTATAAAGGAGTCCCCCCATGATGACATAACGAGAAACACGTTTAAGAAAAGTGCGTTTTCCAGTACTAGTTAGGTCAGGTGGGAGAACAGGTTGTAAGGTAGTCGTGAAATTGGTGGTACCAGGTATCCTGTGAATTAGCAGACACATTATTTATCATATAAACAACCGGGGCTGAGTAAGATGGGGCAAAGAGTTGTTGGACCAAGATGAATATGTCAGAGTCAGTTGGTGATGCAGGAATTTGCGAGGCTAAGCAAGCCATAGTATCCACAAATTTGTTAGTGGAGCGGGGAATGGTCTGGATAGAATATCGAGTAAATGAGGTCAAAAGTGAATCCACGTAATGTTTGTACTTTTGAAGTTCCTCATTTTTACATTGGTAGATGCCCATAACTTGATTGACTACCAATTGAGAGTCACCAAAAATATTAATAGATTTGACACCTAAGTGTAACGCAACCTGGAGACCCAAAACAAGGGCCTCGTATTCCACTGTATTATTAGTGCAGGGGAAATCGAGCCAGAATGAAAGAGGCATAGGCTCAGCAAAGAGGAATGAGAACAACGCGCCCCCCCCTCCGCGCCCGGCATTTGGATCCATCGAAGAAGAGGGTCATTGGATACGACTCTTCCCTGAGTGAAAGAGTGGCGATGAGTTCGTCGGGGAAATTAAAATTGGTAAATTGTTCCCCAGGTAAAGGGGCCTCCGCAAGTTGGTCCGCAATAGTTTGTCCTTTGATTGACTTCTGTTGTACAAACTCAAGGTCGAGGTCAGCGAGGAGCATAAGCCATCGGGTGATGCGTTGGTTTAGATGTGGTTTGGCGTACATATAATGAATGGGGTCCGTGTTGGTAATGACAAAAGTTTTGTGATTCAGGAGGTAATGTCAAAGTTTGGTGGCTACGAATGATAGGGCTAGGCACAATTTTTCTACATGTGTATACCTAGTCTCGTAATCCACGAGAGTACGACTTATATAATAAACGGCTTGTTCTCGACGTGTCGAGTCCCGATGTGCGAGCATGGCTCCTATAAAGATGGTCAAAGGCAAGTAAAGATAAAGGTAGAAAGGGTGATCATCCCGAGGTGGAATAAGCACGGGTGGTCAAGAGATAGGCTTTGAGAGCTTCAAAGGCTTGGTGACACTCTTCACCCATCAAAGGCAATGTCCTTTTTAAGAAGGTGATGGAAAGGTTGACATCGATCCGAGAGTCGGGAGATGAAACGCCGATGGATTGAAGTTTACCCCGCAAACTACGCAATTGTTTGAGGTTTTTGGGTGGGGGCATTTCTAGGATAGCTTTGACTTTAGACGGATCGACTCAATGCCACGCAAAGAGACGATAAAGCCAAGAAGTTTTCCAAAGAACACCAAAGACACATTTCTTTGGTCAAGTTTGACCGAATATTGTAATAAAGCATCGAAAATAATGGTTAAAACATTGAGATGTTCACCGCGATGTTTAGATTTGCCAAGAAGATCATCGACATAATCTTCAAGGATAGTGTGCATAATGTCATGAAAATGTAAGTCATAGCCCGCCGATAGGTCGCACCAAAGATTCTTAAGGCCAAATGGCATGACACGATAATAGAAGGTTCCCCAAGGAGTTATGAAGGCAGTTTTATGTTGATCGACCGGGGCTACCAAAATTTGATTGTATCCCAAAAACCATCCATGAGAGAGAGCATTTCATGGCCCACAGTGAGATCAACAAGTTGATCAATACTTGGGAGGGGGAAGTCATCTTTGGGGCAAGCGAGGTTAAGGTCTCGGAAATCTGTGCATATCCGAAGTCCCCCCGTCGCTTTAGTGATAGGTACGATGTTAGAAATCCATTGAGGATAGTCAATAGGCAAAATGAAGGAAACAGAAAGAAGTCATTGAAGCTCTTCTTTGACCAAGAGGGCAATGCGTGGATGCATTTTTCTCAGTTTTTGTTTGACTGGTTTGGAATCGGGATTTAGGGTGATGTTATGGACAGCAATGTCAGGATCAATTCCTGGCATGTCAGCGTAGGACCAAGCGAAAGCTTGGTTGTGGGTACGGAGAAAGGTAGTAAAGGTGACTTGTTCTGATGTATTAAGGGATTGTCCGATCTTCACAACGTGAGGATCCTCCTCTGTGTGGATGTTGATTTCTATAGTCGACTCATTCAACATGGTTTGAGTTTCAGATGGTAAGGCACGTTGAATATAAGAGTCATCCGCGCCAAGATAAGTGAGGATGGAGTCATCATCCTGGCACTCAACAACATTAATTGAAGGTGAATCCTCTTCGATCATGTCTGGATACAGAAGGGGAAGAGAAGATGGGTCCTCATTATCTCGTTGATAAGTGAGAGGACCTAGGAAGATAGCATTTATGAAAAAAAAAAAAAAGTTAGGAGGGATAGATTCAGGGTCTATCGACTCTGGGTGATGATGGCAAAATGGGTGATGATGGTTTGGTAGGGGTGACGTCGTCATCTTCCAGGACACAACTGACACGAGGTTTCTCCGGTGTAAGTGTTTCAGGAAAACCGAGACCACTACGATCATTGTGTTTGCATGTGTAGTCACGGGAATGAGTGTATGTCGGCCTTGTTCATAAAGACCAAAACCAAAGCCTTTCCAAGCACAGCGAGTCAAGAAGGTGAGGGCGAAACGACGATTTGTTAGGTATTGAAAATCGGATTGGAAAGGAACCACACCAAGAGGAGGTTCAGGGGTAACGGAAGATGCGTCGACACCCCCATATGTTAGGTTGGTGCGGCAATGAGGTGGTCCGTAGGGGATTACTTCCCCCACACGACGGTCATAGGTAGGATGTTCATGTAACTGTCCGTACTCCTGTGGGGTATGGAAAGAACTAACGTTATATAGGTGATACTCCCCCAGCGTAAGGCGTTGAAAAACATCTACTAAGGGGTCGGAGGTTGGGATGTTATCTCATGGGAAAGGAAGTGGTATTTGTGACATGGCGGTTTCATGGTCAAGGTGTAGGTGCAAATAAGTGGATGGTCAGTTGATGAATGGGTGTCTTGACTGGTACAAGCACATCATTAGGGCGATACAACATATTGCAGGTTTTGAAGGGGGGAGGATCAGCTTTTACGGTGTAGGACTTCCCCTCGTACTCAAATTTTATGCATCTATGTAAGGTGGAAGGAACGCATCCCATAGCCCGGATCCAAGGGCGGCCTAACAACATATTGTATTGGAACTCTCCCTCAAGGACATAGAAGAGTTCGGGTAAAGTGCGTGGCCCTACACGAATGTTAAGGATCACGGTGCCTAAGGTAGAAGTAATAGCATCATTGAATGACCGCAACATGATGGGGTTGGCACACATGCAACTAGAAGGGATATTCATTTGTTGGAAGGCTTTTGAAGAGATGATGTTTAGGCTAGCGCCCCCGTCAATCATAACACGACGTACCCGAATGTCCCGACATAAGCTGAGATGAAAAGAGCAGGTCGTCGATCTTCGCACCAAAGTCGATAATTTCATCTTCTTCGAGAAACCGACAAGAAGAATTGTCATGTGCATGACAGAGACAAAGTGGTCAGGGGAGATAGATTGTTTGGTGAGTGAAGCAACGTGATCGGGTGTTAGAATAGAGGTAACAGTAAGGTTTCATTAGGTAAGACCTCTATCCTCAAGGATTTCAACGAGAGCTTGTCGATGAGATTCAAAGTCCGAATGAGATCATACAAAGGTCATTTTTACAGTGCGATCGGTGAAGCTCGTTGATCATGGTTCGGTGGGAAATTCCATTAGAGACGGGATAGGTGGGTCCGCGAATAACTACTTTAGGTGGTGGTGCCATCGGGATGGTGGACGGAGAAAGAGATGCCGCAGGTGTGTTTTCTTTCACTTTCCCATTGTTTTTCTGCCCTCGAGTAGCAACACTAATCATATTGATCTCGTGAATACGAGAGGAGGAAGACGGTAGGGATAGGTCATGGTCTTCGAGAGGTGGGGCTGTAATAATGATAGATCTTGGTGAGGCGGGGACAGGTGGTATAGGAGAGGGAATTGAAGCTAAAGGTCTCTCTCTTCGTAAATTGTCTTTCTTAACTTTTCTATCTGAGAGAGGTGACTGACGAAGTATGGCTTTCAATGCTTTGCATCCCTCTACGTCATGTCCTGGTGTGCGGTGGTAAGCGCAGATTTTAGACTCATCATAACCTATAGGTCGAGGTTTAGATGGATCATAAAGTCTAAGTGGGGGTAGGGAAATGGTCGCATTCTCTACCAACATAGCAAGGATTTTGGCGTAAGACCCTTTGAGTGGGTCAAAGTCAGAGGAAGAGGAGGCTATTGACTGGGTCGATTCTGGTGATGACGTGGTATGGTTGGTTTGTATGGGTGGTGGTTTAGCCAAGGGGTTTTGATAATGGGTTTTAACTAAACGTGGCTTCTTTGGCGCAGAAGCTATGTTTAGCTGGTTAGATGATGAGGCCACAGATGATATGGTATCAGAAAACAACCACGGAGAAATAGGAGTGGCAGCAAACAATTCTTTTGATGATGGAATTTGTTTAGGATTGGTAGGTGGACAGGATACGCGGGGTGATGGTGTTGCTATACCCTTGGATTTCTGTATGGGTGCAGAAGGCGTAGGTCGCTTTAAAGAAAACGCAGGAGGTATGATATATTGATGCAAGGTAGAGGGATGGGGTCCCAATATGGAAGGTAAGTGTGACGACGAGGGGTTTAGTTGTGATAGAGGCATAGGTTGAGGGGATTGAGTCTGTCTCCTAATGGGATGGACGGCTTTATTTTTAGATAAATCAAGCCGCTTAGGTGGGTGTGTTAGACTGGGTATTGGTGAGGTCCCAAGCGTAGGGGAAGATTTGGTTAGGTTAATAGAAGTGAATGAGGTATTTGGTAAAGATGAGGGGGGTGAAGATGAGGACATAGGCATTTTAAGCTTCTGTAAACACTTCGGGTATATGGTAGAGGCATCTGGATCAGTCATCTACATTTGAGTAGAATATGGCGTACTCAAACGTTCCCATAGGACCTGTCTATCTTCTGGGGAATGACAGTCCTCACGTGTGAATAGGAACTTTTGTATGGAAGAAAGGTGGGTTGTGATTCCGGTCCACTGTGGGTGTGATACAGGGGGTAGATGAGGCACTGTATCAATGGGCGTTAAGAGGTCAACCGGTCACTGAAAAGATTTAGGCGATGAAGAACTAATAGGTAGGAGGGCGTGTTTGAGAGGATCCGTCATGTTTAAAGAATGTGGTGATGTCGGTTCAAGAGGTTTTTCATCTAAGGATGACAAAAGAAGTGGCGAGCCTTCTTCTTGTACAACAAGAATGGTAGAAAGAGACGTTTGGGAAATAGATAAGTTGGATAACATCCGCTCACAGTCTTGTAGGGATGTGGTGTAAGAAGACTCATCTATGAGAAGAGGACTCTGGGCGGTTAATTCCTTTACGGATAAAGGAATGATTTCACTTTGTCTTGATGGTGGTGAAAGAGGTTCGGGCCCCTGCATCAGTGAAGAGGCTTGATTCAAAATTTTCTCGATAGAGGCTTTTGGCTGGGAGTCGAAGACTGCATGGATCTCATGAACACTCTCCTCGGCTAAGATATCTTGGTTTATGTTACTGTTAGAAGAGTGATTCGGGAATGGTTTGTTGAAGATTTTCAAATTTCGGTTAGCAGGGGCGTTAGGATTATCGAGGGCTATATCCCCCACATCAACCATTTCCTGCACTATGTTTTTCAACATCTTGCAGTTTTCATGACTGTGTCCCTTCACGCGGTGGAAGTTACAGAAGTCATTTTCTTTGTACCAAGAAGGTATGGCGCGAGTGGAATCAAACCCGAATGAGGTTTAACAGGAGGTAAGGTAATGGCTCCTGCTTTAAGCAATTTTTCCAATATCACACCATATGTTTCTCCCAAGGGAGTGTAGTTGATGGGCTCTGCTTTATACTTATAGGTGGTTTTCGGTGGGGTATTAGACGGTGGTTGGGATTTTACCATCACCGCGTGGACAGCTCCTTTTGATTTCGAAGAAGTAGATGTGTGAGGAGTGGTGGTGTTTGGTTTATTGGTGGAATCTGGAGTTCGAAATTGGGGTTTTTGTTGCGCAACCGCAATTTCTCTTCTTCTAAGGCTCGAATTTCTAGTTTCCGAGCCATAGTAAAGGCCTCGTCAAATGTGCGGAAGGTTTGAATTTGAAGGGTAGGAGAGATGTGCTTAGCGCATGCCCACGTAAAAAGTTTGATAAGTTCAGCCTGAGGCAAGGCATATGTAAGTTGGTTGATAAGGCCCCGCCATCGTCCAACGAAATCTGCGATAGATTCGTCTTCAAATTGTCGGATGGCATAGAGGTCGGTGATAGATACTTTCTTGGCAATGTTAATGGAGAAATGATCCAAGAAAGATTGGGCTAGTTGGTTAAAAGAGAAGATTGAGTGCTGGGTTAAAGCACTGTACCACTCCAAGGCGGGTCCTGATAAGGACATGGGAAAGGTGCGGAGTAACAAGGCATCATCATGAGCAATCAAATAACAAGCATGTCTAAATGATCGCAAGTGTTGTTGAGGATCCTCTTTACTATTAAAACGAGTAAATTTCGGCAATTCCCATTGAGGAGGATATGAATGAAGGGGGACAGAAGGGTGAATAGGCTCCCAACAAACTTGCTCGTATGTCAAGGCGCTACGACTTCCCGAAACAGAAGCCTCCAGATTTTGCATTTTGTCCATCATTTGTTTGATGAAATCCGTGGTTGGATGAGATGATGGTGCGGTTGTGGTAAACGGAGGCAAATTGGGCCAAGGGCCTCCGCTAGACAATGGTGGGGTTAAGTGTTGATAAGGTATGGGGGACGAATATGTTGAGGCGACCGAATAGGGATGTCCTATATAAGATGTTGAGGTCACTGGATACGTGTGTGGGAATGAAAAGGTAGGCGGAGCTTGAGAAGGAAAGCTCGTGTGGACAGGTGGCAGAGAGCAAGTCATGAACGGAGCAGTCTGCAAGAGAGACGAGGTAGGGGCAGTCGGTGGTAATGACATGTGGGGCCCAAGATTAACCCAAGGAAAGCCAATCTGTGTCGTATGAACCTCTGAAGCCGTCGGATTGGGAGACGGGGCTAAGGATGCAGAAGGCAAGACGGTGTTATCAGGCGGAGTGGGAGCTAAATGAGCAGCTATACTAATAGGCATGCCAACAAGGAGTCACCATCGGGCATACGGTCGTGGGCATGAGACAAATAGTATTGTACAAATGCTAGGATTAGCATCCAAAAATTTGGCAAATTCCTTATCTCCTACAGGAATTTTGGGGATCTCACTGGTGTCCGTAGGGTTCCCTATAGAATGTGAAGGGGGTGATTCAGGCAAAGGCACAGAGCAGGCATGTGAAACCATGGCGGCGGCTTGCTTCCGAGTGATAACAACCATGGACAAGAGTACACAGTAGGGCTTCGATCTATCAGGAACAGAAACAACCTCAGAATGGTGAAATTGGTAGGTTGTTGGTTTGTCAAGAACTGTAAAAGACAGTAACCGATATCGGTCTGATAACCGATGTCGGTTAGACTATAGCCGACGTCGATCAGTTAACCGATGTCGGTGTAATAAGACTGGTATAAGAAAATATAAGAAGCTGCTGATTTGATTGTTAACAACGCTTAGTACATTTATCAAATTGTTCTAAGGTGATCACAGAAGACAGTGTATAACAGAGAAAACAGAACTGAAAACAAGCAAGATGCACACGCAAATCCAGAGACTAACCCTAGGGTTAATTTTAATTATTGTGGGCTTATGCCTTTAGACATAGAATGATGTCAGAATCCTAAACAAAAGACTTAGGGGAAATGTCAAGTTTGTTTTGGCTTATAAGGTTACCTCAATCAGGGAGGAATACCGCGGAAAAGGGGGATGTTTTGAGCTGTTGTGTTAATTATGAAGTGATTTGGTATGTGTTGTGTAGTGAAAGTAAGATTAATTTCCTGTCAATACCGTGGAAATCACCCCCACGTGTACGACCTGTTACTTAATCTATGTTCACTAGAATTGAAAACAACAAGCAAGAATGTAATGCACGTGTTTTAAACCCAAATCGAAAATGATATTCGATGAAGCAAAGAAGATGGCTTTCACTAATGCAAAACTGGGAAAACAAGACAAATTCTTTTACTAAATATAACAAAAAGCAAGAAAAAAGCAAGTATGCTTCCTAAATGAAAGCAAGCAAGAGAAACAGAAACCCGAAATGGGTCCCACCGGGCGTGCCAAAATGTTTCGCATGGAATGTTTCAGCTCTGTGGAATAGACTTGCTTCTATCCTTTCATTCCTTTGAGAAACAGATAAGGGTTAGGGCTAGGAGGAATACCTGTTGAATGTTGAGATGGTGTGCGCGTACCGTAGAGAAAGATCAGATCGACTGCGAAGAACTCCTTTTTGTCTTGGAAGGACTACCTGCAAGTAAGAATACAAGACCACCAGATTTTAATTAGACAATAAATGAGGGAGCTGCCTTAGGCCCAGGAAATATAAAACTTCCTTTTGAAGGTGGTCAGTTCCCCTTTTAATACGAATTAACACAAATGATAACAAAGAAAGCTATTGCAAACTCATGATTTAGGTACCTCGTTACAAAGCAAATAGAGGCTAAACTATCAATAATAAAGAGTCACGTTGTTTGTTTGGTTATCGGTCGCTCGATACATTCAAAGTTGAGTTACAGGGATAAACCAGACTGGACCTGAGGTTGTTAGGTGACAAATAGGCGAGAGGAAGGTTTTGGGGTATAAGTCACAGTGACCGATGCCGGTCACTGGATAACCGACCGCGGTTAGAGAACCGTTGCCGGTAGGGGATAACCGACACCGGTAGGGTCAGTAATCTAGGTGCTTCTGGATAGAGGTTGGTTGCAGGGTGATTGTGGGGTTATTAAGACTGGTGGATGGCTGAGGGGAATAATGAGAGGGCAGGGAAGACTCAGAGTGTGATAAAATGGTCTTCTGGGCAGTACAAGGATGTATGGATGAAGGTTAAGTGCAGGGTGCTGGTAGGTAGTAGATCTAAGAATGAGCTTATAATTACTATCAATCCACAGGCTCAAGAAATGGTGCTTAGAAACATACAAGACACTACTTACTCGTTCCTGATGAAGATGCAGGTTCCAGGACTGTGATGACGAAGACAGGGCTCAAGTAGGATGATCTGACAATCCAAGATGAGCTATCTCCTCTTCTGATGCTCGATGAGTGTCACTGGCTCGGTTATTCAATTGCAGTCTTGGGCTTGATGTCCTTCTCTTGCAAACTCTTCTTGTTTCTTCACTTGTCTCTCGCTCGCCAAGCAAATCCGATCCTTTCAATGATTTCTCCTCCTCCCGATCAAATGAAAATCCGATCCCTTGTTTTGGTCGAGGTGGTCATTTACAGGAACCGATGGCGGTTACGCAACCGACGGCGGTCGAGTAGAACCGATGTCGGTCAGTCAAAGCGGGCTATTTTTGGTAAAATAGCCATCTTTCCTCCTTTCTCTCCGAGGGATTAGTCATGGGCTTGGTCAAGTCATTATGAGGTTGGTTTTAGGTGCGGGTGAGGAGTAATTAGTCATGGGTGTGGATGTGGACCAAGTTATAGGTCTTAATTAGGTTAATTGGCCATTTGTAATCCAAAATGACACTTCTTTGGATTGAATGAAATTCCATACTCTCTACATCTTATCAACATATTTTCCAAGTGCTTGTAAGTGATCACTTCTCTTTCTAGAAAACACATTCACATCATCTTGGTAAACAAAAATAAAATCATTAATGTAACTAGCAAAAGCCACATCCATTGCCCTTTGAAATGTTTCTCCAACATTCATCAGACCAAAAGGAATTCTAACATAGACATATGTTCCCCAAGGAGTGGTAAAGGCAATCTTAATTCTTTCGATTCCTTTACAACAACTTGATTATAGCTAGAGAAACCATCCAATGTAGAAAGAAACTCAGATCCAGTCACTAACTACAGCATATTTTCCATGTTTGGGAGGATAATTATCTTTCATTGATGCTCTGTTTAGATTTCTAAAATCCACACATAGCCTGATATCACCATTCTTTTTTCTAACTAGCACTAAGTTTGCAACCCAAGAAGAATACCTTGTTGGCTGAATAATTCCTCCATCCCTTAGCTTCTTCAATTCTTCTTGCATCTTCATGGAGAGGAGTGGATTAATCGGCCTCTAATTTTTTCTGAATGGTTTTGCATTTGTTTCGAGAGGAATTTCATGCTGAAACAAATCCTCTCTATATGCTTTCAACTTAGAATAAGACCAAGCCAAACAATCCTGATATTTCTTCAACAATTGGACATAGGACTATTTTTCTTCCTTGCTCAAATTGCTTCCCAACTAGATCTTCCTTGGTTTTTCCTTTGTGCCAAGGTCATGCTCTTCAACATCCCTTGAGGTTGCTACATGTTTGTTAATAATTCAATCAACATTATCAAAGTTTGATTCAATAGCAACAAGACCTCTAGGAATGGTATTAATTTTCAACTGGATGATGTCTTTGCGGATAAAGTTTCTTTTCCTTCTTCTGCACACACCATTTGATCCCAATCAATACACTAATTATCAAACTCCCCTTTGTTTTGCAGAAACCATTTCACCTAGGCATCATCATCAAATACTTGCCAATTTTTTACGTTGTCAGGGACATATGGCCTTGTTAGTACTTCAACATTATATTCACAATTGGGAGAAATTAAACAAACATCAAACCGATATCCCAAGACTGCAAGATGGTCTGCAACAACATTGAAATTTTTATCATGATGCATAATATTAAATGAGTCAAACATTTCAATCAAATCCCAAACTACATGCTTGTATTTTTTCATTCTCGATTTTTATTAGCATATATTTTTTAAATTTGTTTGACAATCACCTGAGTCTCCTTTGACGATGATATATTTAATATAATACTTCCAAGAAATTCTCAAACCTAATAACAATGCTTCATACTCAACAATGTTATTAGTGCATTCGGGTTAAGTTTGAAAGAAAATACAAACTCTTCTTGGCTTGGGAGATCAGAACAATGCCAGGACCATTTCCAAACATGGAACAGGCTCCATAAAATAAGAAGGTCCAAGGTAAGCCAACTTGTTCAAGAAATTTTCACTAATCAATCTTGTGATCCTTCCTATTAGCCCCACAAAGTTATCTGCATCTACATCATCATATAACGCTTCATAAGAAGCATTATTCAAATCTTCAATGAGGTGCAACATTTTCTTCTCTCCATACAAATTTACAAGGATGAATTCAATTGGAATGGTGAAAAAGACATATCCATCTCGAACACTTCCACTAACACTTGCAGCCCACTTTATTGATAACAAAATGCCCCATTTGTAGCGCAATCAATAATGACAACATCAAGTTCCAGGTTCTTACCTGGATAAGCTGCAAGTTGTACCACCAATCATTTCACACATCCAACAATGGGCACCTCTCTAGAGTCCATGGTAGTGCATCTTCCATATGCTACTTGTCACTTTGATATCTAGCTCATTCATGACCTCAAGAGGCATGACATTGCATGATGCTCTAGAATCAAACACAAAACTATGCAACAGTCTATCCTTAATGATCAAAGTTGTAAAAACGGATCAACATTTAATTGGGATTCAACCAAAGATGTCCCCAAGTAAACCTTAGGTGCTTCTCCAAGCTCTTCCAATGTTGGTGGTGTTTCAAGGTCTACAATGGTTAGAGGAGGAGTTTCTACAATGTTTACATTTCTACCTAGGGTACTCTTTTCTTCTTTCAATCCCAAGTACTCACAAGAATCCTAAACAACTCAAAAATTGGAACACTAACTTTGATTTGACTCAAAACTTGGGCAATGTCATATGGAACATTATTTGGCAAGGCAACATTGGAAGGGAGATTAGCAGACTCATAAAATGGCATGGGATTCTTGATAGTTTGGGCATGAGGAGAAGTATGAATCTTGTTTGGGACAACAAGGCCTTTAGAAGGTGTATCTTGCTTAGGAGCCTCTTTAGGAATACTAGTAAGCAATAGAGTTTTAGGTTTGGCTTGAGGCCATGCTCCTTTGACAACTCTACTCCTAGTATTATAATCCTTTTCTTGAGTAACAAAAACATTCATCAATAATTGCCTATCTTCCTCTGAAGGGATTCCTCCATCATACTTCTTTATCATTAAAGATCTTAAATACTCAAAGTCATTATTAGGTATTTCAAAAGCTTTCACTACATCGACTTCAAAATTATGAGGAGGAAGAAGTGGTACCGTGAATGCAATCTCAAAAAGTACCATCATGCAAACATCATCATCAGTACCATCATCATTATCAGCTTCTTCTTCTTGCTGATTTACTTCACATGGAGGATGGGGTAGAAAGCATCTATCACACCAATCAATCTCATTAGCTTCATCAACAACATCAACTTGGGCGCTAGAGAATTAGGCACCATTCTAATTTCACATGCTTGGGGATGTTTATTTACAGATCCCATGGGTCCTTTACCTCTGTCATCTGACCTCTGATCACCCCTAGGATGATTGCCAAATCTATCATGATTTTGTGCCTTTTGCTGACCTTGTGAACTCTACCCAATTCCTTTCTCTGCCTGGGCTAGTTTGTAAGATATTTCTTTGACAGCCCCTACCAAAAATTTAACAACCTCTTCAATATCCACACTCTTTTGTGCTCGAGGTTTTTTTGGGTTTATCAGTTTAACACCCTCCCTCTTAGGAGGTTTTCCAACTACTTTGATGTTGTTCTCAATTTACAGATCCATGGTAAATGCCTTCCTCAAAGTGCCAAGGTTTTTATCCCTCAAATAGTATGTAGCCTTCTTGTCAAATGCATATAAATACTTTATCAGACATGATTCATCACATGGCCTCAAATTAACAGAATTCTTCTCAATGTTTTGTTAAATCTAGTGTTGAAATCATGAACTAATTCATTAGGATTCTTTTTTATATTTTCAAACTCTGATAAAAGAAACCTAGGGTAAGTTTTATCACCGTACTACATTCTAAAGGAATTCTTCATCTCTATCTAGGAGTCAATGGAATTATCTGGCAGAGATTTATACCAGTCCCTTGCATCCTCTTCTAGAGTATGAATAAATAATTTAATGTATACATCTTCAAACTCTATTTTGAAATCCTCCATCATATTGACAAAGAGTTTCAAGTGTTGATCACTAGTTATTACATTATTTCCTTGAAACTTAGGCAATCTGTTTCTTACATCATGTGCCACAACATTTGGATAATAAGACATACCTCTATAAATGATGGGACCAAAAGTATTAACGAAAAATAGAGGTCTGGGTGGAGGCTGATCCATATTATTCTAGGGAGGTGATCTTATAGGAGAAACAAAGTGATGAGGAGTGAGGGGTCTCATGTGTGGTACAGGGATATAATTTTCGGGATGACTTTGTCATCTAAAGGTTTTATCTCTTGGAAAACTCTAATAAATTTTGCAAATATAGGGGAAGGTCAAGGAGTAAATCTTTCAACTACGATGATGGACCCTATACAAATGGAGAATTTAATTCAACAAAGAGGCTTCCCGATTCATAAGCACTTGAGGAAGTACTACAATCTTTAATGAGAGGTCACCCAGCTTTAACCAATGGAGATCTCTTTTATTCATGCTTGATCTCCAACAACCTTCATAATTATTTTTCCTTCGAATTCATTTTCCCTAGCTCTAAAAATAGCCTTCTAGTAGGGTCCTTAACAAAGAAATATCTCCTTCCTTCCATATTTTTAAAGATTAGCAAAAAAATTTCAATCGAAAAGGCTAATACACCGGCATTTATCAAAATAAAATCAACTTGAGTCACCACTAAGTATTTTTACCCTAGTTGTGCAAATTCACTAAAATAATCACAAATGTCTATCAAAGACAAAAATCATGCAAAAATTTACAAATCAGACCTTCCTTCACCTAAATTTATCAATGGTAAGGTAAAATTAGTACAATGACTGCTAGAAAAATTGGACATGATATAGCACACGTAACTTATAATTTTGTTCAATCCTTACAGATCTGATCATAAAATGATGTTTACAAAACGTATTTGCACACATAACTGTAAGAAATATTACCAGGGTTTGGAAAACTTTAAATTCTTCAAAGATTCCCGTAATGGTGCCAAAAGCATGTTGATGGTGTAAATGCTCAAATACCTCAAATATGTATGCACATGGATCAAATTAAACTAACTCCTCAAAGAACAATGCCATATGTGTTGTTGACGGGCCAAATGGATATGTAATGGAAATAAATCAACAAATCAGTCTTAGCAATGCAAATCAGTTCCCGATGAACATAAATCGGTTCCCCGACAATGTAAATCAATTCCTAACAATGTAAATTAATTCCCGGCAACATAAATCAGGTCCTCGACAACATAAATCGGTTCCCGACAACGGTGCTAGAAGTATGTTGGTACCTAGATTTAATCTCCTTCAAAGTCCAAGCACCATCGGGGATTTGAAAAGACACTCGAGATAAATAGATGATTATGCATGTCATTTTATATCCAGGGAAGCAATCTAACTTTTTAGCACTCAGGATTTGAAGAAGTAGGTAGCACCTTAAAAGGATGTGATCTTATCCTAACTATTTTAGGTTTTTCCTTTCAACCAAGGTAAGAGAACCTATTTTGTAACCTATGTTATTGAAGAATGATGGTAAATCCTTCTTTTGTATAAATTTTATAGAGAAGACCTTGGGAAAATATGATCAACACACCAAATTTGACTCTCACAAGTTGTCACTTCCAGATTATGGAGATATTTTTAATACAAGGCAAAGGTTACTAAAGACATTAAGAAATCGTGATTGTTTTGCATATTTTTGCAAGTAGATTTTGTTCCTTTGTTGATAAACAGGGAAAATAGGGGTAGTTCAGGGTGGATCAATGGTTTTTAAATGATTTTGGTGGGATTTGAAGCAGGATAAAGTTGATTATACCGGATCTTTGGAGTGACTTCACAATAATGAACAACTTCACATCAGAAAGCTTCGTAACGCAGTCAACACGTTCCTTCAACTAGAAGGTTTGCTTCAATGGAGGCCCACATCAACACATTTTCACATAATGTTTGAGAATCCAACATGAAGGCTTGAATTGGATGACTCAATTAAACAATAATTTTTTTGATTAATCATGCCTAAGGTACACCCAAAGACTTAGAGACAGTCTTTATCAACAAATGACAAAGTGAATTGATTTTAAGTTTGTTTATCTCATCCAAGATGAAGGCTCTTCTTGAAATGAAATTCCAAATACCATTAGACTGTCACAGGAATTAGATCTTGTGTGATTTCACAAAAAAAATTGTATAAGATTTCAATAGGAATGAAAGAAACTATTTGCAGACATTCTGAAAATAAAGCAGACATAAAATTGCTAGAGATTAGACACAAATTAATTCTAAAATTTCTTAGATTCATCAGCAGAGGAAATCTTCCAGAGAAATATCAGTGTTTGTCAATGGCTTTACATCTATAACCAATTTGACATGATATAAAATTTAACACAAGAAGAAAATAATAGGTAATCTCGGCTTTGGTCTCTCGGGAAGACGACTTTCTCAAAATTTTACTCAAGAATTCATACTCTGAACATTTGCAAGAGTATTCTCATTGAATTTATACATTTTTCCCACTCAATTTCCCCCCCAAAAGAGAATAATATTCAAGGGACCTTTTCTTATTACCAATTTGTTTCAGATAACGATGTTTAACAAATTTAGATCCAAAATCTACCAGGTGGACCAATTGTGAACTGATCACATTTCTTGAGCCCTCGACTAATGACTAGGATGCCATGCCATAACATTTTTAGGAGTCCCTTTAATCATTTTGATTTTGTCATGTGAGAAATACCCTTTTTAATCATTTTTCGGAGCCTCTGCATAGCTATACTTGACAGGTCATCCCTTTTTGCTCTTGAGGCAACATCTTTTTCACCTTTTACACTGCACTTTCATCATTTCATCCCTTTCCCTCCTTTTCCTCTGAAATTTTACTCTATAACTTCTAGATCTAGCATTTTGCATTTTTACATGAGCCCAAGAAAAAATCCACTTCAAAAGTACTTTAGATTTACAAATTGAGCTCCCAAATTGATTCAATTGAACTTTACAAACCAAAACAACACAAATTTGCCAAAAAATTGATGAAGAATGATGCAAAAATACATCTCCAAACATCCTAGAGCTTCAATGGCGAAAAAATCAAATGAAATGCATAGCTACCATTGATCCTACCTTTCAAATTTTAATTTGAGCCCTCCACATGGAAAAAGTGATCGGAAACAGCTTGGGAGCACTTTTCGACATTTTATAACTTTTGGAAAGAAGTAAAATTTTAACATTTTTCTCCGCCCCTATGCCCTTAGAAAATGGGCTTGAAATGTGTCCCAATGTGGGTCCCAGAGGAACTATGCAACTTGATTATGCTATTTTACCTCATTTTTGGAAAAAGGAAATTTTTTCAAATTTTCCCCGTAGCTCCACCCTTCTCGCTTTTAGCTTCGACATGGGTCCCAGTGGACTTGCGCTTCATTTTTTCACTTTATACTTATTTTCTAAAAAGGAAAATGTTCCACATTTTCCCTATGGGCCCACACCTATGTTTTTTACTATTCAATGGTTGCATTAGTTTCTGTTAGGGACAAGCTTCAAATTAAAATTTTATCCCTTTTTTATGAAAGGCTAAAAACCTTAAATAACCCTCGAAGCTCCAGCCTCCATTTCCCCTCCGCCACGTGTCTCAATAGCACATTTTGAGATGGTCCCCAAAAGTAGAGACCCCAAACAAGCATGGGCTAAACACGTGTCTCGACTAGTAGATTCTATTAAAATGTTGAAGGTTTAGTGGAAGGCATCATGTGTCTAGCATCCAAGGCGGTCTCCTTTGGCCATTGAAAAGTCCAAGAAAAAGGCAGAGTGAGTGAAAGCCTCCAACTATCCTCCTAATGATTCTTTAAAATAAATCTCAGGGGCCAGTCCCAAAACATGCATGGTCCCTCCATGTGTCTTTATGGTACAACTTCAAGATGGTACCAAAATCAAAGACCCCGAATGAGCGCAGCCTCACCACATATCCCAAAGCTTCAAAACTACTTTGAAAAGTTTAAGTACAAAGCGAAGCTTCAGAAGCCTCCACCTATCCCCTGTCACAATTTTTAAGGTGGGACCCTTAGGTGGATCCTTAGATGAGTGTCACCCACTATTTGTCCATGACCTACCAAAAACTATACCGGTTGCATGAAAAATGTGTCTAATTCTGGGCAAAGCAACAGAATCCTCCACATGTCCCCCCTGGCACAATTCCAAGGCCAAACCAAAAGGTGAATTTTCAAACAAGTGTCGTTCCTCCATGTGGACAAGTTTTGGGTTGAATTAAGCCATAGATTTTTTAAAGTACCCCGCCAAGCCACATAAAACCAAAAAGGGCCACATTTCCACTGATGCAGAGATGTAAATTTGACGGGGAAAACTCACCTGTCAAAATGTAAAAATGCAAGAAAACCACCATTTGAGGCCGGAGATGAATTTTTCTTCAAGGACAGAGAATTTGGTGACATTATAAGTTTCAAGCACGATCCTTCAAGCTACATCTAATCTTGTTTCCTCAGGTATTTGGGACAAAGATGACAAGGACAACAATACGTGATTATGCGAAAATGGAAAGAAAGGAGCAACCTAAATTTTATGCCCAATTTATAGACTCCTTCAGATGGATAGAGAAATGAAAAACAAATTTTGGACCTTTTAAGTGATCCTCGACCAAGGAAGGGACTAATCATGGCAACCAAATGGAGGACAGAGTCTTCAAGCACCAACACGGGGAGATAGAAAACATGACAAAGGCCACAAACTGAGTAATTTCTATGACAAACAGGGCAAGATTAATTTGAGCACCAACAAGCCCTATAGTTTATTGCTTAGCATTACCTCCCACTTTTTCACAAATGTATTAGAATTTCCATATTTTTTACTTAAGAAATATGTTTTAGATTTATCACATGTATAACATTCCCATTTTAAGACTTTAGAAACAAGGGATTTTTTTTTGAAACATAATGTTCTCTATTCTAAATAAAACATCATTTAGAACACACATTCCATACCAATCAATCTCATAACAGATAACCATATGCAACTGTAATGACTTGGTATGTTACCGATCTCTCATTCCATGACTCGGTTACTAACCGATCTCTCATGTTGTCTTAAAGTATAGAATACTTTATGTATACTACGTATACTTGGTTTTTACTACCCTATTCTAGGTACTGAGTGATCTATTTAAAGAACCTATCTGAATATTTGTTAGCAATATTAATCTGACATCACATTACTTTAAACTAGGTGACTTAGGACAACACAACCAACAACTTAGGATACTTTGGCTAAAGATTTTCAACATACTATTCATGTTACTATTCCTAGACGACATACTCGTCATTTCAGAATACATCCTTCACCTCACTCTTTTGTTATCTATAATGGTCTTTACTGACTACTGTTAGTCCACTTGCCCAAGGTTTTACCCTAGCCAAGGTTAGTAACATAATTTATTATAGGAAGATGCTCACGATGACTTAGGGTATATGGGCATACTTGATTGACCTAAGTCAAACGAATGTGCCAAGGTACCCCAAGTCATAGAAAGTTATTCCCTATCCTAAACATGCTACTAACTTGACCTAGAGAGAAACTAAGTTCAAGTCTAGAAGTGTGTAGATCTAGATGAACAAATATGGAAGGGTGTTGCCACATGTCAACTGCAACACTGTATCCTTGAGAAACCCCGAAATTCTCGAAGGTATAGTCCTATAGTTTCCGTGTTCCAACATCCGTTAGAAATGATTCATCACGATGTACATACCCCTTAGTGGTCATTAGATTTATAGTTTAATTGGACTAAGATTCAAATTGTAGAAACCATGCCTAACCCTAATTTCCAACATTCATCAAGTTCTTTATCCATAATTAATCTTATTTGATATTAAGAACTTATTTAACTCTTTCTTGCATTGATGTTCATTAATGTGGCCTAACAAGCGCTTATCCCCGACAAAAGGGCACTAACATCAAATGGTTAATTTTTAATGTAACCTAGTTGTCCAAGAAGGTGTATCATTCACCTAGATTCAGCTAGTGTTTACTTTTTATAAACAAAGCACAAGGATTAAAGATCATAACCACCATTCCATTTATTTCTCATTCTTTTGAGAGAGGAAGAGTCTCCCTCTACATGGTTAGATGTTAAGGTTAACATAACCTTTTTATCATTATTTACTCATATAGTTTAATTTTATGACCAATGCATATTTCATTATTAAACTATAGTTGTGTAGTTAGAGAATGACATCTTTTGCAATTTAACAAGTTTCATTATAATAAGGGAGATTGTACTATCCCCTTAATCCAACTTATTAATTGATAACAACAATAGTATACAAACAAATATAAAGAATATCGACAAGATATCACTACTATTACCGTCATATAAAGTACAAGAGAATTTACATAACAAATTGGAGTCAATCTCCAAACCTTTCAATTCATCATGATAAAACATACATTTACAAGACTATGCATTTTAGACATATTACATGTCATTCATCATTAAAATCATAAAAGAATCACTTCTCTTTTCAATACAACTCAAGAATGAACTGAATTTTTTTACATAAGATCCAGAATTAAATAAGCCAATGCATCATAAAAGTTTTTTCCTTCTTTAATCACTTATGATGTCCATCTCAAAAATTGCTAGCACATGTTAGTTTAATTATTTGAGCATGATTAGTGTAGACACCCATAATTACACCCAAGCAATTTAAATACTTAAATTGTGCTAATTATCCCCTTTCTCACAAATCGATGACATATCATCAAAAGCACTCATATTCCCCCTTATTGTCATTAATTAATTACAATACGCTAATTGATTAAGTCACCTATCTAACTAACAACCTAACTAACAACCTTCCGTTAATTAATCACCCCTTCTACCTAGACTAATTAATTATTATTAATTAATTAGCTTTCCCTTCCATTTAACCAATAAATCAATATTTAATTGATTTAATCCCCTTCTAATATCCTAAATATAACTAATATTCCTCTAATTAGCTTTTATAAGCTTACATCTACCTATTAGTTAATCACCTTTGATTAATTAAAACACCCCCAACTCCCATGACTTGCTAAGCATAAATTAAACCCTTATAAAGTAAGGTTACCTTTTAAAAATTAACCTTATCCATTCCTATTCATGTTTTACCTTTATCCCACATGCAAAGGGATGAAGTGTTTCCTTTATCCATTGGGTTATATAAGGATCCCTCCTTCTACCTTTATACCTACACCTAAACTTCTTGAGAGAGCAAATGCAAAGCATATAGCAAAGAGACTAAGAGATTTCCTTTTGTTTTCTTGAGAGGTCACCATTGTTAAGAGCTAAGCTTCATATTCTTGCATTCTTTAAGGATCAAACAAGAAATTTTTGATTTCCATTGGAGCTAAATAGGTCCATTCATTTTGTTGGTAATCTAGGAGAGTAGAGATTTTGAATAACATGCTAGTTTTGATCTTATGTTTTCAAAGTTATGATGTTTAGTATAGATCTTGTTTAGCTCTTTATCTTGATGGTGCTTAGGCTTTGTCTTAGCTAGATTATAGAACTATTTTTAGGTGGTAGTTCTTTCTTCATTTAATTTAGCTTAAGAAAAGTACACATGCACACAATAAGCACTAAGTATTAAAACGAAGTACATTCCACTAATTGTTCCATTAAAACAAATATACTTTAGTGAAACAATTAATATATCATACAAATAAGCATAAGCAATAACAACTTAGAAAAAAAAGTACAAATAAAGAGTCTAAATTCACTTTTAAGAAAAGATCATAATATAATCTACAACATCTCGCATTATAACATATGGTATAATTGATCCTATTAATTACTTTTAAACAAACAATGGGTCTTGTCATCCAATTGTTTCATAATTCTATAAGAATAGAAATATAACGTTTATCTTTACTATGTAGCAAAAGAAGTTATTCACAAAGATAGCTCATATTAGGATGTTTCATCCTACAACTTAAGAAAAGAAGAAGAATCAATACATATTGTTCCCCATACACTAATCATCTAAAAGTCAGAAATAGGTTCATAACACACATAACTACTTCAGTTCAAGGATAACAATATAAGGATTCAACATTAAAGATACAACATCTAACAAGAATCCCAAATCAATCCAAGAAGGGGTAGAGAGTCAAAATAGTCTACCTGCAAGTCTTAACTAACTTCTATAGGTTAGAAGATATCATTCAAAGATCTGAAACTAGACGTTCCAAAAATCAAAGCAAGACTCACACAGGGTTAATCTCTTCTCGTGTCCATCCAAGGAGGGTTCATAATAAGATAGAGTGTAAAAGAGATAACCTTCCAATACCAAATCCAAATGAAGTATGACTCAGCCTAAAATTGTTTACATATTCTCTTCTACTAAACTGACTCATCTATTCTCTTTCCACATCATTACAACAAAGGACAAGTACAAAGTAGACTAAAAATCCACAAGGAAATTTCCATCTCGATGAGTGGTTTCTCATTATTTCCTATAAAATAGAAAGCCGAAAGCCGAACCCAAAAGTCGAAAGGTGCCTAAGAGAACAATCACTCTAGCAAATGAGAAGAGAGTCATGCCATAGAGAAGATCGATTAAATGAACCTATCTTTTCAAAATTTAAAGGATCTCAAATGGAAAAGGTCCAATAAAGAATTCATTTCATTTCTAATATCAAATGAATTCCTTTTCTATTTCCAAAATCATAAGTTCTTTTACAAGTTCCCAAAGGAGAATACAAAATCAAACTCATAGTTTAAAGAAAGCACATTTCTAGTTTCCCTTACAAATCAATACAACTGGATTATATATTCCAATTCATTAAACACAAGTTTGAATTCAATTCTCAGAAAGGAGTACACAGTACAGTCCAAAAAATAGACTACTATCCATAAGAGAAGTATAATCCTTTCTCCTTTTAAAGACCTAGAGATTCATTCAATGAATCTAACAAAGAATAGAAAACCCAAAACAATATAAGATAAACAAGTTTCAATAATACTCACGAACTCAAAAGAAACTGTATTCCCAACTTCGAGGTCTTACACGACTCCATATAAAAGAGACATATAGTTCGTGGTCATCATGAAGACAAATTAAATGAAACAACCCCGAACTAGAGGTAATAAATCCTATCAACAAGATTCAGTACACAAGGGTATTCATCTAATATTTCATTTAAAACCTAGAAATCAATTAAAAGGATCTGAAGAGAGTAAGAAAACCCAATATGCTTAAGTCAAGAAATGTCTCAACTTTACCTCCAACGTGACTGAAACAAAAATCACAACAAAGACTCTCATAGCTCCATCTTTAAAGATTGTGACAGAGAAGGTATTCATTTCAAACATTGATCACAAGAAGGAGTATGAATACTACATTTCCAAAAAATTCAAAAATTGATAACAACTATTTCAAACAAACTCTATATCAACCAAAGAGTAAATAACAATACAATATCTAACCAGAGGTTCCTTAATCCCTCAACAAGTTACAGTTCTAGTCCAATAACCTTCAAACAAAATAGTCAAGCCTTCAACAAGATGTGGGTTTTCTCATAGAAGAGGAGATAAGAATACCCTTCATATTTACATGCCTTTACAAGTTCAAAGAAGGTGGTATAGTCTCAAAAACATAAGTACCATAACCATTCCAACTCAAGAAGCTACAAGGAGAAGATCTCAAAAGAGATTAACAAATCAACTCAAACCAAAACTATCTCCCCCAAGTGTTTTTGAGTATACAGTCCCATAAACGAGTTTTAAGTATTTCAAAACCTTGAATACGAATAAAATTCAATCTCGAATATAGGAATAGAACCAAACACAATGCCTCAAATACAAGTTTAGAACACACAAGTATTGAATATGAGTTTAGTGTCAAACACGAAGCTTCAAACACAAGTTCAGAACAACAAAAAGCTCCAATATAATCTCGAACAAAACACAAAGTTCCAATATAAGTTCAGAATGAAACACAAGGCATCATATACCAGTTTAGAACAACACCAACCTCAAACACAAGTTCAGAACGAAATATAATCTTTGAAATACAAGTTTCACATGCATGTCACCACTGAACTTGCATAGAGAGAAAGTTTCCAAAGGCTAACATTATTTAGCAATGGAATTTTATCAAAAAACCATAGAGATTCATAAAACCATGAAAGTAAATAACCATAAAAATCATGAAAACATTAATCTCATGAGAGAAAAATTGTTTTAATGAATCATTTAGAAGAAATCAAGAAATCTTAATGGGTAGAGCCTATCATGCCTGATAGTGCTTCTACCAATTCGAAGGAGACTTCCAACTGAGCTTCCAACTCTTTTTCTTCTCCATGAAAGATAAAAACTAAACATCTTTTCTTCCAATTCCTCATATACTTTCCCTTGATCGAAAATAAACCAGAGAAACCAAAAATAGCCATAAAGTAGAAGTCAAACTACTGGTTCGAAGAACCAGATAGCTCCATGTAGAGCAAAAATCACAATGCATGCAAGATCAAACAACCTCCAAAAAATCCACCTTCCTTGTTTCCAAGACAGTTTGCACACAAAAACTGAGGTTCATTAATGCAATTACTCCCAAATCTCCCGCTTATCTCTCCTTGCCACCGCCTCCCAAAACTAGCAAATGCCATTTCTAATTTAACATGAATTTCCATCTTTAGTGAAGCCTCCACGTATGCTTCCACTAAAGTCTATTTTCCTTAGCCAAACTAGCTATACCTCCATTCATTTAACCAAATCAAATCAAATAAATGTCATTGGAACCATCACCATAATGTCATGTGACCCTTAGGTTCCCTTTTAATAGTTTAGGATAGATTTCCCAAAACTTAGGTTAGTCTAACAATAATTACCTTAGGTCTTAAAACATTGACATAAGTAATTTCCACCTTAGGTTAGATCAAATTCACAACCATATAGTATTAGGTATTAGGTTAAAATAGCCTAACATTACTTTAGTAATTTCTCCCTTATTCACTTAGCACAAGAACTTAGGTTAGGATGCCATCCAAATGAAATAGAATAAGAATCTTAGGTTAGATTGAAACCCAAATAAGTAGACATAGCTAGGAAGTAGGTGCTTTTACCTAGTTTAGGATACCATTAGGATAATCCTTTAGTTTTAGGATTTAGATTCCCTTCATAGTCATGAAGCAGACTATATTTTGTTTATGACATTAATGTCCTGAAGAGATCAATCCTAAAGACCCAAGCATAAAAATACAACCGAATGAAGGTGCCTTCATACCAAACCAAAGAATTTGTAACATAAAAAGTTCAGTTCGCTAAGTCTCTCCACATATGAATGTCAAATTTACCATTCATTCAAGTAAGGAGATTTAAAATATTCCTTGGATCACTAGAATTGATGCAAGGATGAGTCAGTAAAAGAGATAAGTTTACAACTCTCAAAACCAGATTGTAACTCACCTATAAGAAGTGAAAACTAGATTCTTACAAGCCATATCATTTTAGTCCAATGAATCCAAGAGCAGAGATGATTTATCCATAACAAGCATGATTTTCAACAATCAAGGAAACACACCTCATTCAAGAAAATCACATGCCAATGCTTGTAATGCAAAAGAGGAATATAATTGTTTGTCAAAGGTGTTACATACTTCCCTCCTAAAAAGAATCATCATCCCGATGATTGTCTTATTTTGACCATTGCATTAAGGATAATTAATTTATTCACTTTCTTAACATATGTTTGCAACAATATCAATTTAAAGTTCCAAAATCAGCATTCACATAGCTGTTTATTTAAAAATAAATAGTTATCTGCCCAAAACTGGCAGACTTATTGACATATAAAGATAAAATCACAAATTTTTATCAGTCATCATGGTCAATTATGATCAAATAAATATGGAAAAGTAGTTTTCATATCCTCCGGATTTTCCCAAGTTGCACTTTCTTCGTTAAACTGGTCCCACTAGACCTTACATTGAATTATTTCACAATTTCTTAAATGCAACTGGAGAGTTTCTAGCACTCGTATGGTTTTAACCGCGATTATTCTTGGGTCTTGGACCTGTAAGGAATTCCAATTTAACAAATGTGATAAATTTGAAACATATTACTTAAGCAAATAAATATGGAAAACATCATGCATTTGTGACAAAGTAGGAGGTAATGCTAAATGGTAAGCTATAGGGTTGATTACTTCAACTATCTCAAAGGGTCCCACATAACGAGGTGATAACTTGGAAGCCTTGCCAAAATTTATAGAGATCTTTTTCAGTTTAACCTGAAGAAAGACCTTCTCACCATGTTCAAATTTCCTGTCAACCTACTTTAAATCAGTAGAACTCTTTTTCCTATTTGTTTCTTCTTTCAAGCATTCACGAATCATTTTAACTTGCTGTTCCATTTCCGTGAGGATTTCAGGTCCAATTACCTCTCTATCCTTAATGTTGTCCCAACTAATGGGGTTCTGCATTTCCTTTCGTATAATGCTTCAAAAGGTGCCATCATAAGAGAGGCATGATATGTGTTATTATAAGAAAACTCAACTAGTGAAAGGTACTCTTCCCACTTATACTGTTGATCCATACAATACATTCATAACATATCCTCTAAAACTTGATTAACTCTTTCAGGTCTATTCTCCATTTTCGCATGATACACAAAACTGAAATTCAACTTAGTTAGTAGATCTGCATTAAGTGTTTTCCAAAACCTTGACATCATTCTAGGATCTCTATCGATATGATTAATTCAGTACTCCATATAATATGAAAATTTCATGTACAAATCTTTTAGCCAATACAGAGAATAGTATTTCAGATTACCAAAGAATAAAATGTTCTACCTTTATAAGTTTATCAACAACTACCGAAATAACATCATGTTTATTTCTTGACATAAGCAACCCTTGTACAAAATCTATGCTTATTACTTGCCATTTGTACTTTGTGGTATGCTATGAGGATACAATAAACCTGGTTAGTTGCAGATATGTTCAACTTTAACACGTTGAAATTCAAGGCAATGTGTCACAAAATCAATAACATCCTTTTTCATACCCTTCCAAAATATTGTTATTTTATATTGGCAAGCATCTATGTATTACCGGGTGTCCCGAAAAGGTGAACTGTGAAATTCTTCCAACAATTTCTTTCGTAAATCATTTATCGAAGGTATGTATACTGCTTTCAAATCTTAAGATTCATTCCTTGTCAAATTGAAAACCTTTATACCTCACATCATTTGAATCTACAACAAGTGTTATTTTTACTTGCTGAAAGTAAGAATCGATTCCATAACACTTTTTACTTCATCCTTAAAATGAGTTCTCAATGTAATAAGAGCAAAAATGTGCTTCCTACAACTTAGAGCGTCAACCAATATATTTTCCTTACCTTTGATGTAATTGATATCAAAATCATATTGAGACAAAAATCTAACCACCTTCATTGTCTAGCATTAAGATTGGGCTGAGTGAAAATATACTTTGCCCAAGATGATCAATTTTTAATTCAAAAGGTTTACCAAGTTGGTAATGCCTCCAAACTTGTAGTGCATGAACAATGACAGAAAGCTCTAAATCATGTGGAGCATAATTCAACTCATGTAACTTTAGTTTTCTACTTTCGTAAGCTATGACATGATCATTTTGTAACAAAATACCTCCTAGACCTTCCCCAAATGCATCCATTACAATAGTGAAGTCTCCATTAGGATCTGGTACAACTAGAATATGTGCTAAAGTTAAATATTCCTTCAAAGTTATAAATGCGCTTTCACATTTCTCATTCCAAACAAATTTCTTATCATTTTTCTATAATGAAGTTATTGGTGCAGCCACCTAAAAATCTTTTACAAATTTTCTATAGTAACCCACAAGCCCCATGAAGCTTTTAACTTCATGTACATTCTGTTGGTGCAATTTATGGGTTTGCACACTTTACTCTAATTCTCCATGTTCCATTTTTACTCCAAAACGTCCTTTTGGCTCGAGTGAAGATCTGTAACTAATTTTATCCAGTTGAATGTTTTCAAACTACCCTCAATGTTTTTATTCTGCCCTTTTTTGAAACAAAATCCAAGTCCCCCCATTTGTGCCCTAATTTATTCATTTTCAAGGGTTGTATCATTTTCTCCTTTGCCAAATTGTGAAAGAGCTCGAAATTGATCAAATCCTGAGTTCGTGCAAGTGTTTCCCAAATCCAAAGGTTGCAAATGATGTCAAGAAATGATTTAGCTCGTTTAAAATGAAGAATTTTTCCTTCCCCGTTAAAAAATTCAGTTTCTAGGGCATTCCCTGAATTTTTCACGTTTTTGACATGCTCTCGGGCCGTCAAATTTATCATTATAAACTCTATACTGACATGGTAGGCTCTCATTGGATGGCTGCGGTCGGAAAAAATGTTATAACTTGTCAATTTTCAATTTTTGGCAAAGGGAGAATTTGTTCTGTGGCCCCGCATCTACCTTGTGTGCCTACGTGGCATGATTTGATTAGACAGATGGAGCAAGTGAGTGGCGAGGTCACTTATAAATTTTGCCTTCATTTTTTGCAAATTTCTCAAAATCAAATTTTTGCACGAAGGCCCGCAGTGAATGGCATGATGACACGTGTCTAGGAGTGCTAGGCGGATGATCAAGGACTTTGAAAATTTTTGGTGTTTTTTTGCTCGGAGTATCAGGGGAAAAATTTGGCCCGTGAGCCCGTAACCATTGTAAATGTGACATGTGTCTAGGGAGGTCGACCGAAATAGAGGGAACTTAGAAGAAGTTGAAATTTTTTGGTTTCAAAATGTAAAAGGAAAATTTTTTTCTGGGGGTTCGCACCCAATATGAGGTGGACACGTGTTCAAGAAATATGGCATGGACGAGTGGAATTTATGGAAATTTTGAAGTGTTTTAACTTCAAAATTTTAAGGTTACAATTTGGACCCGATGGCCTACACCAATGAGAATGTGACACATATGCACAGGGATGAAATGGAGAGGTGGAGGCTTGGAAGAATTTGAAGTTTTTAAACTTCAAAGGGTAAAAGGAAAATTTTTGGCTCAAGGTCCTGCTACCAATGAACAACGAACACGTGTTTGACTTTTTTTGGAAATTCGAGCACGGAGGAAAGATGGAAAATTTTCCAAATTTTAGCGAAAAATCTCAAAAAGAAAAACAAACCCGTGGAAAAATTTGGAGTTTTGCCCCGTATCCAATAGGACAGCAACACGTGGCATTTTTCAAATGTCAAAAGAGAGATGTTGGGCTCGCATGGAGTTTTGATGTTTGCATGGAGGAATGAAGGCAAATGTGATGAGTCGGCTCTGCCTCCAATGGGAGATCGATGCGTGGCGAGAAACAAGATGGGTGTTTGGGCCTGTGGAGAATTTTGAGAAAAATTTCCTTTTTGTGAAAAAGTGGTGAAATGCATCAAATCGGCCCATGGTTGTGGTAAAGGCCCATAGGAGGACAAGTGGCGCATCAAGGGGCCCGCGGGAAAAATTTCAATTTTTTTCCAAAATTCAAAAGGGGTTTAAAATGCTTTTTAAGGATTAGGGGCCCGCCCAATCATGTTTAGACACATTTCCCACCTCGTTTAAAGGTAAAAAGGTGATTTTGGTGCTTTTAGAGAGGATTTGGATCTACCACATGGAAGGCAGGCATTTAAAGTTGATTTTAATCAATGGCGGTATCATTCATTTCATTTTTGCACCACCAAGCTCCAAGAAGTGTGAAATCATCATTTTTGCACCAAAACACATGAAATTTTATATGAATCTACATCCCTTCGGCCTTTTGAACACAATGACATCATTTATTTAAGCTAATGTAGTGCCCTATAGTGTTTTTTGTGAGATATTTTTCTCAGCCCGTGAAAAACACGTGAAATGTAAAAATGAAAAGTTGCAGAGTTAAAAATGATGGGGGAAAAGGGTGAAAAATGATTGCAAGTGCACACTTGGCATGGTGGAATGCCAAAAAGTGACCCTGGGATGGATAAGGATTCGAGTTCATGTAGTATTTTAAAATATTTGTGCATCTCTGGCATTTGGCGAGTTGTTTTATAGTTTTATATCATTTTCCATCAAATGGATAGGGTTTTGTAACAAATTTGATCCCTTTGGCATATTCTTTGCTTGGGATGCAAGGATCCAAGTTGGCATAGGGTATATGATGTAGTTTTGGAAGCATTTTATGGGTTTTTTGTAAATTCTAGAAAAGAGAGAAGAATTTCCACAGGAAAAAACTAGAAGAAGTGCATTTTCCTTTTTTAGAAACTACCTGAGAGCCATTTTGATTTCAGTTTGCATCAAATGTTCATCATGTTGAGTTGGTTTCAGCTGTAAAGCCATCAAAAAGCTTTGAGATTATCTAAATAGCATTCCCTTGCTGATATATTTGATCAAATTCTTGGATTACTGGTTTTATCTCTTGGCAAAGCTTGCATGTACTTGTATTTCAAGATGTTTTCAATTTGTGTTTCATACTCACGTTGCAATCTTGTGTTTGGGATCTTTATTGGTCATGCATGGTCTCATTTCTTGTAGAGGGTTTGAAGGCATCTGCCAATATTCCATTCAAGAGCATTCATTTGATTGTAGATAAACAAATTTAAATTCATCTTACCTTCCTTAAATTGAGGGTATTTGTAAACCTTTGGGTGTACCTTAGGTCATGATCTAACAAGGGTTCTTAAGATGCTTTATTGATATTTTGCTTCAAGCCTTTGTGGTAGGTTATCAAAGTTTGTATGGAATAGTGCAGATTTGGGCATCCATATGTGCACACATCCTGGTTGAAAGAGCACTTCAAATTCATTGAAATATCTCTGTTGTTTAGGTGTTGTAATTCTTTTGCAAGGTTTCCCAAAGAAGGTGATGACTCCCAACTACTCTTGTCCCAATATCTCTCATCAGAATTTCATTTTAAGATAACTCATCCTACCTACAATACCCCTACATCTGCATTGTGTGTCCATAAAAGAATTCAACCCTTTCACAAAAATGCACAAAGTGATCGGGGGTTTTATCGGGTTTTATCATGTCTTTAGCAGCTCTAGCTTTGTTTTGAGAACATTTCCATCATTTAGTAGTGACAGCTCCTTTGAGTTTGGATAATGGATATTTGATCATGTTTTCACAAAGCCTCCTCCACATCATATACAAAACACAAGGATATCTTCATCTCCTTACCATATAGGGGCTGCAATATAGGTTCTCTTACCTTGGTTGATAGGCACAACCTAAAATAGTGAGGGTTAGATCAAAACCCTTATGAAGGTGCTATCCACTCCCTCAAATCTTGAATACAAACAAGCAAATAGGTGTTCTCCCTAGCTACAAATGACATACAAAACATCTATCTATCCTTGAGTGTCTTGTGCAGATTCATGATGTTGTTCAAGTTGTGATGGAGATTAAATCTGGATACCAACACCCAAGTGGCGCCATTGCATGGGGAATTCTTGCAATTTCTTGGTGGTTTTGAAGTACTTGAAAGGTTTGAGCATTTGTGTGATCAAGTATTTGAGCTGTTATATTATTGAGATATCATTTCATACTTCAGATCTAGATGTTTGGGTAAGAAAAACTTCAAACTTAGCCTACTCTCCTCATCTACCAGTAGTTTATGTGATTTGGATGCACTGTTTTTGGTTGAATTAAGAAGAAGAAAATCTGATTTGTAAATCCCTACAAGTTTTTAGTATAGCATGCATTTGACAGAATATTTTTAGTGCTTTCTTACACAACTAAGGTGAAAATCCTTGGTGGTGACTCCATGATGTTGGGATCTTGAAATACCAGTTGTCTAACTCATTTTATCATTTGAAACTTGTTGTTTAAATCTGTCAAACTGGAGGGAAGGAGATCCCTCTTCATCAAGGACTCTTTTAAGAATTTTCTCACCGAATCAAGAAGCTCAGAACTAGAAGGAAGAAGAGTGTGGAAAGTGGTTGGTGATTTGGTTACAAGGAAAGGAATCCCCATAGTTGAATTTGAAGGAGAACAGCCTGTCATTGAAGATTATAATTCCTCTTCAAGTAGATCTGATTCGAGCAATCTCTTACTAATTTTCATTCTCCATCAGTTGAGGGACCTTCTTGTGTATTTAAAAAACTTTCTCCTAAATCTGCTCTCCTGTGGTTTCTAAGTTTGCTAAAGTTTATCAAGAGAGAGAGCCTTTGGGGGGTTGTCATTTTAGAGATCATTCATCTATTCCAATCAGACCCATTACTACTCCTCATCAGCTTGTTTCACCTCCAAGATCACCCCCACAAAAATAATATGGCTCAACCTAGACCTCCATTTGTTGTAAACACATTTGGTCCTATAAATTTTGGAGGAATGGATGGTTATCCAAATGTTGTCCCATAGGATGTGAGAAATAGATTACCAAAATTCCAAGGTAACAATGCCATAACTGGAGATCAACACCTCAAACTCTTTGTTAACATGATGGAAGAATTTGAAATAGAATTTGAGGATGTGTATATCAAGTTGTTTATCCATACACTTGAGGAAGATGCAAGAGATTGGTATAAAGCTCTGCCTGATAACTCTATTGATTCATGGACTGAGATGAGTAATGCATTCAGATTACAATATGGAGACAAAACAAATCCAAGGTTCCTTCTATCCGAGTTTGAGAACATCAAGAAGAACCCTAATGAGATTGTTCATGATTTCAATACAAGGTTTAATAAGACATTGAGAAGGCTGCCTGTAATTTTGAGGCCTTGTGATGAATCTTGCTTGATCAAATATGCATATGCATTTGATAAAAAGGCAACCTATTACTTGAGAGACAAAAATCCTACAAACTTGAGGCAAGCTTTCACCATGGCACTTCAAATTGAAAATAATATTAAAGTTGTTGGTAAACCACTTAAGAGAGATGGTGTGAAGCTGATAAACCCTGAGAAGCCTTAAACTAGCAAGGGTGCTGATTTGGAGGATGTTGTCAAGACTTTGGTAGGGGTTGTCAAAGAAATTTCCTACAAATTAGCCCAAGCTAAGAAAGGAATTGGGAAAAGTTCACAAGGACAACAAAGAACTCAAAACCATGATAGATTTGGAAATCATCCTAGGGGTGATCAAAGACAAGATGATAAAGGTAAAGGGCTTATTGGATTTGCAAATAGACAACCCCAAGCACATGAAAATAGAGTGGTGCCTGACCCTCTGACTACAAGAGTTGTTGTTGTTCAAGAAGTTGCTGATATGGATTGGTGTGATAGATGTTTTCTTCCTCATCCTCCATGTGAAATGGACTAGCAAGATATAGATGATGATAATGAGAATGAAATGGATGATGACATTTGTATGATGGGCAGCTCTTCAGGCTCACAGCAAGCAACAACATCAACAGATGTGATAAGTGCAAGGACTACTGCAACCTTTTGGGATTTCTTAAAGAGGGTACTATTTCTTTCTCTTCCTCAAACCCAAATGATGTAGATGTAGTTCAGACTCTTTGAATTCCTAATAATGACTTTTCCTAAGGGGACCTTAATGATCAAAAAGCTCTGATGGTGGCCGGTTCCTATTCCTCTAAGATGCACAATTGTTAATGAATGTT
Organism: Taxus wallichiana var. yunnanensis; assembly: GCA_018340775.1. Taxonomy (NCBI): domain Eukaryota; kingdom Viridiplantae; phylum Streptophyta; class Pinopsida; order Cupressales; family Taxaceae; genus Taxus; species Taxus wallichiana. The sequence goes on along the minus strand of CM031234.1, from coordinate 488,601,484 downwards.
GTGGTTGGTCAAGAAAAGGACCTAAATCTAACAAGTTGTTAGAGGACAGGGTCCTCAGATGCATAAAAAAAACCTAAAGCTTCCCAAAGATAATCCTAGAAGAGAATGAAGAAGAACCCTCTTGTCCCATGCAAAAATACAAACCATTAAAATGCCCGTAATGCAAGATCATGCATCTGAGAACCTTCTTTTGTAGTGAAAGATCCAAAAGGATCATAATGAACATAGAGAGGAGTTAAATTAAATGAGATTCCCATTATTTTCTCTCAAATATTGACATAATACACTACAAGATTCGAAGAGCAAAGTTGCATTACTTTAGATGGGAGGTTTGAACTCCAAAATTCACCAAGCCAAAAAGAAGGGAGGTTGAAAAACAACAATTTCAACCTTTAGAAAGAAGCCCCAATTAAAATTTATAGAAGAATGAGAGAGAAAAGAGAGACGAATTCCAAATCTACCCCAACATCCACCTCTAGATTCCGCATTTAATTCATCTCATTATGGCGGTAGGTGAGAACCCTAGCAAACCCAAAAAGTGGCGAATTGTAGTTTGCATTTTTGAAGAAATTTTTCTCACCCAATTAAAGATATCTAGTCATATTTGGATAGAGGACATGAGTCTTTCAAAAAGTCTAACTTTGCGTGAATCGAGCTCCTTGTGAAAAGTTATGGCTTCTCAATATTCGCATCGGGTTTGAAGGGTTTAGTCAAAGACTCAAAATGTCACCTCTCAAGGTGTGCACCTTTAAAATCCATTTGCATGTCATCATACTCTTAAGTGCACCAAGGGTACATCCATGTTCATGTCGACACTCTTTGATGTGCACCTTCTACCGCGCCTCGGTGAACTTTTTCATGTCGACACTTTTCTACCTGAGCGCCTTGCGCATCCATCCATGTTCATGTCGACACTCTTTGACATGCGCCTTCTACCTGCACCTTGGCATGAACTTTTTTGTGTTGAAACTTTTCTACCTATGCTAGGGTACATCCATGTTCATGTTGACACTCTTTGACATGCGCCTTCTACCTGCGCCTTGGGCTATTGGTGATGTAATAAATATCGAGGCTCTGAGTTTCTTTGATTTCCATATTCTTCTGCTTGTCTATATCTACCCGGGGGGGAGATATTTACAACAGTACCATTTATTTCTATTCCTCAAACTCATGATGTAGATGTAGTTTAGGCCTTTGAAATTCTTAATAATGAATTTGAATACCTAAGGGCTTTAATGATCAAGAAGTATGATGGTGGTATTCCTTCGGAGAAGATAGACAATTGTTAATGAATGTTGTGGTTGGTCAAGAAAAGGAGTACAATACTAAAAGTAAAGTTGTTAGAGGAGCTGGCCCTCAAGCCAAGCCAAATACATCCTTTCTCACAAGCATTCCTAAAGGTAATCCTAGAAGAAAAATAACATGCTTGAGGACCCTACTATCCCATGTAAAAATATCAGTCCTCTTCTTCCAAAGCCAAGAATACTTCTCCATCTCGATGAACCTTCTTGTTTCCCTTCCAATGCTTTGTTTTGCCAAAGAATATTCCATATGATATAGCCAAGGTATTGAGCCAAATTAAAGTGAATGTTCCCATTATTAAATTGCTCAGAATTCTTGAACACAAGAAAAGAGCTTTTGAATACTTGGGATTGAAAGAAGAAAAGAGTATACCAAGCAGAAATGTAAATATTGTTGAGAGTCCTCTTCAAAGCATTGTTGGCCCTGAAACACCACCACTAATGGAAGATCTTAGAGAGGCACTTGAAGTGTATTTGGGGACATCCTTGGTTGATTCCCAATTGAATGTTGATCCATTCTTCACAACTTTTCTCATAAAAGGTAGGTTGCTTCACAATTGCATGTTTGATTCCGGTGCATCATGTAATGTTATGCCTTTAGAGGTTATGAACGAGTTGGATATCAAGGCGATAGCAGCATATGGGAAGTGTACAACCATGGATTCAAGGGAAGTGGGTTGCTGGTTGTGTGAAGGGTTTAGTGGTGTAACTTGCAGCCTATCCGGTAAAATTTAAAACTTGATGTTGTAATTGTTGACTTGCCCTAAAAATTGGGGTATGCTTTTCTCAAGAAAGTGGGCTGCAAGTGTTGGTGGTACTGTTCAAATGGACATGTCCTATCCCACCATTCCCATTGAGGGTAGCCTTGTCAAACTCTATGGTGAAAAGAAGATGCTACACTTGATTGAAGATCTCGACAATGCTTCTTATGAAGTGTTGTTTTCTAATGTAGATGTTGACAATTTCATTGGTTTTGCTAATGGAAAAGAGAATAAGATGGACAAATCAGAGTGCCTTGGTATGGTAGGTTCTCCATGGACATTACTATTTGATGGAGCTTTCTCCAAAGTTGGAAATGGTGCTGGTATAGTGTTGGTTTCCCCTAGTTTAGAGGAGTTTCCTTTTTCCTTCAAGCTCAATTTTGAATGTACTAACAACATTGTTGAGTATGAGGCATTATTATTGGGATTAAGGATTACATGGAAGTATGGAGTAAAGGATATTTTTTCTAAAGGAGATTCAGAGCTGGTTGTCAAGCAAGTAAGAAAGTTATATGCCACAAAAAATCAGCGTATGAAACAATATAAGCATGTTGTTTGGGACTTGATTGAAATGTTTGATTCCTTTAACATTGTTTACCATGATAGAAGTCTTAATGATTGCTATTGATAAGCTGGCTGTCCTTGGTTCTAAATTTGATAATTGCACCATTTCACCTTTTTGTGAATATGATGTTGAAGTGCTAACAAGGCCAGCTATCCCTAGATAATGTGAAACATTGGCAGATTTTTTATGATGATGCACAAGTGTTGAGATTCTTACAATGCCAAGGAGAGTTTTCTGGTCATAATATTGATTGGGAACCAATGGTGTGCATGAATGAAGGTAGAGAAACTTTTTTTGACAAGGATATTATACAATTGAAGACAAATACCATTCCCAAAGGTCTTGTTGCACTTGAATCCAATTTTAGCAATGCTAATTGCATCATTAATAGAAAGATGTCTGCTTCAAGGGATGTGGAAGAGCATAAATTGGGAACTAAAGACAAACCAAGGAAGATCTAGTTGGGCAGTCATCTCAGCAAAGAAGAAAAACAATCCTATGCCCAACTTTTAAAGAAATATCAAGACTTCCTTGCTTGGTCTTATTCAGAGCTGAAGGCATATAGAGAAGATTTATTTCAGCATGAGATTCCCCTTGAGGCCAAGACTAAGCCATTTAGAAAAAAAAAATGCCTATTAACCCACTAATTTCCATGAAAATGCAAGAAGAGTTGAAGAAATTGAGAGATGGTGGCATCATTCAGCCTACTAGATACTCTTCTTGGGTTGCCAACCTTGTGCCAGTTAGAAAGAAGAATGGAGATATCAGACTTTGTGTGGATTTTAGGAATCTAAATAAAAATCTATGAATTACAACTATCCTTTTCCAAACATGGAGAATATGTTGCAGCTTGTGACAGGGTCAAAATGCTTTCTACTTTGGATGGTTTCTCCAGATACAATCAAGTAGTTGTCAAAGAATCAGAAAGACTTAAGACAACCTTCACTACTCCTTGGGGAACTTATGTTTTTGTAAGGATGCCTTTTGGATTGATGAATGCTAGTGCTACTTTTCAAAGGGCAATGGATGTTGCCTTTACTTTAGTTATATAAATTATTGCAGTTTACGAAGATGATGTGACTATTTTTTTAAGACAATGAGTAGACCATTTGCAACACCTAAAGAAGATGCTGATCAGATGTAGAGAGTATGGAATTTCACTTAATCCAAAGAAGTGTCATTTTGGTGTGCCAAAAGCCAAGTTGTTGGGGCATATTGTGTCCAAATAAGGTGTTATGATAGATCCTGAGAGAGTGGAAGCAATCAGCAAGGTGCCTATTCCAAGAACCAAGAAGGGTATTCAATCTTTCTTTGGCCAAATCAATTTCATTAAAAGGTTTGTCTCCAATTTTGCTGAGTTGACTCTTCCAATCACAAGCATGCTAAGAAAGGATCAAGTTATTAAGTGGGAGGAGGATGCCATCCAAGATTTTGAAGGAATAAAGGATGCACTCAAGCATGCACCTGTTTTGGCAGCTCCAAACTATAAGATGCCTTTCCAAATCTTCTCTTTTGCATCTGAATTTACTATTGCTTCAGTTTTGCTACAAAAGAATGAAAATGGAGCTGAGAGGCCTATTGCTTTCTTTAACAAGGATTTACAAGTAGCTGAATTGAGGTATACAATTATGGAGAAACAAGCATTTGCATTAGTAAAAGTAACAAAGATTTTCAGGCCCTACATTTTGAGTTCAAAGGTTGTTTCTTATGTTCCCCACACCATGGTTAAAGACATCTTATCTGACATGGAGATATCAAGCAAGAGATGTAGATGGGTTAACAAATTACAAGAGTATGATATGGATATCCAAACAACAAAGCTAGTAAGAGGTTTGGGTCTTGCCAAACTCATGGTTGAGAGTAATTTGTAGAATGTAGAAGTGAATCAACTAGGGGAAGAAAGGGCAGATCTCCTTGAAAAATTGATGAATTTTGAGTGGTACAAGGATGTGGTCTATTACCTCAAGCACTTATGTTGTCCCAGTCACTTAAATAAAAATCAGAAAAGAGCCCTCAAGCTGGCTTCTCAGAAATATGTCATAATAGACCTTGGGCTAGCTTGGAAGAACCCTGAAGGTGTCCTCTTGAAATGCATAACTGAAGATGAAGCTCCCAAGTTGATTGTTAATTTCCATGGGGGAGTTTGTGGAGGACATTTTGCTGGGAGAGTGATAGCACATAAGATTTTAAGAGCTGGTTATTGGTGGCCAACTCTTTTCAAAGATGCAAACCAATTGGTTAGAAGGTGTGATAGTTGCCAACATTTTTCAGGAAGATTGAAGGCTTCAGGCTCCCTTCCTTTACAACCTGTATCAGTTGAAGCTCCTTTCAAACAATGGGGAATGGATTTTATTGGTGAGATTTCAGATCCTTCTAGTGTTGGTTATAAATGGATCCTTGTAGCAACTGATTATTTTACAAAATGGGTTGAGGCAATTCCATCTAGAAAGGCAACACACCAAGTGGTAATGGATTTCTTGCTGAATCATATCATATGTAGATTTGGGGTTCCAGTTAAGATTGTGTCTGATAATGCTATGTGTTTTAGAGCCAAGCCTTTGATGGCAATGTGCAATGAATATGGGATAAATTTGACCTATTCTTCAAACTACAACCCACAAGGGAATGGGCAAGTTGAATCAAGTAACAAAAAATTGCTCAAGATCATTAGAAGAACCTTGGAAATCAACAAGAAGAAGTGGGGAGAACAGTTGAAATTTACAGTTTGGGCTGATAGGTTAACTCCAAAAAGAGAAACTGGTAAAAGCCCATTTGAACTGGTGTATGGAACTCAGGATTTACTACCATTACACCTACAATTATCCACTTTTCAGCTTGCCCAGTAGTTGGAAGATCAAGAACATGGCCCATATGAATCAAGAATCAATCAGATCATTGAGTTGGATGAAGAAAGGAGAGCTTCTCATCAAAGGCATGTCAGGTTTAGGGAGAAATTGAAGAAGTTGTTTGATAAGAAGGTCACCCCTAGAGCTTTTAGTGTTGGAGATCTGGTTTTTCTGTGGGATAGTAGGCATGAAGAAAAGGGAAAGAATGGAAAATTTGATTCTCTATGGATGGGCCCTTATGCCATTGATATCAGGATTGGAGAAAATAAATTTTTTCTCAAGGATTTAGATGGGGATTTGTTGGAGCTGCCTGTTAATGGCAGACATTTAAAACACTTTTTGGATTAAATCCCCAAAGGAGGTATGCACAAGTTGTACATTTTGTATAGCCCTTGTTTTTGTTTTGTCTTTTCCTTTTTTTTGTTTGTTGGCTCGTGGTTTGCCCTTTTGTCCTTGGAAACCATTGTTGGTGTGGCTTTCTCGGTCTATTTTTGGTGAAAATTCTAGTTTTTAGGGTTGCTCTGCAATGTTTTGACTCCTTGCCCAATGGATTTTTGGCACTTGGTCTACGTTGTGATCTTGTGGCACTCACTGGGAGTGCCCATCCCCAAGTAGGAGCCAATGTTGGTGCAATTTATGGGTTTGCACACTTTACTCTAATTCTCCATGTTCCATTTTTACTCCAAAATGTCCTTGTGGCTCGAGTGAAGATCTCAGACTCGTTTTTTCCAATTGAATATTTTCAAACTACCCTCAATGTTGTTATTTTGCCCTTTTTTAAAAAAATCCAATTCCCCCATTTGTGCCCTGATTTATTCATTTTCACGGGTTGTACCATTTTCTCCTTTGCCAAATCATGAAAGAGCTTGAAATTGATCAAATCCTGAGTTCGTGCAAGTGTTTCCCCAATCCCGAGGTCACAAATGATGTCAAGAAATGATTCAGTTGGTTTACAATGAAGAATTTTTCCTTCCCTCTCAAAAAATTCAGTTTCTAGGGCATTCCCTGAATTTTTCACGTTTTTGACATGCTCTCGGGTCGTTAAATTTATCATTGTAAACTCTATGCTGACATGGTAGGCTCTCATTGGCTGGGTGTGGTCGGAAAAAATGTTATAACTTGTCAATTTTCAATTTTTGGCAAAGGGAGAATTTGTTCTGTAGCCCCGCATCTACCTTGTGTACCTACGTGGCATGATTTGATTGGACAGATGGAGCTGCGAGTGGCGGAGGTCACTTATAAATTTTGGTTTCATTTTTTACAAATTTCTCAAAATCAAATTTTTTCCCGAAGGCCCGCAACGAATGGCATGATGACACGTGTCTAGGAGTGCCAGTCAGATGATCAAGGACTTGGAAAATTTTTGGTTTTTTTGGCTCGGAGTATCATGGGAAAAATTTGGCCCGTGAGCTAGCAACCATTGGAAAGGTGACACGTGTCCAAGAAAGGTCGACTGCATGTTAGAGGGAACTTAGAAGAGTTTAAAAATTTTGGTTTCAAAATGCAAAATGTTGAAGGAAAAATTTTCCCGGGGCCCGCACCAATGAGAGGTGGACATGTGTCCAAGAAAGGTGGCATGGATGGGCAGAATTTATGGAAATTTTGAAGTCTTTTAACTTCAAAATTTTAAGGTTAAATTTTGGACCCGATGGCCAAGACCAATGAGAATGTGACACATATGCACAGGATGAAATGGAGAGGCAGAGGCTTGAAGAATTTGAAGTCTTTTAAACTTCAAAGGGTAAAAGGAAAATTTTTGATTCAGGTCCCGCCACAAATGAACAAGGACACGTGTCCAACTTTTGATGGAAATTCGAGCATGGAGGAAAGATTGAAAATTTTCCAAATTTTAGCGAAAAATCTCAAAAAAAAACATAAACTCGTGGAGAAAAAAGAAGTTGGAGTTTCAGCTCTATGTATCCAAAAGGATGGTGACACGTGGCATTTTTCAAATGTCAAAAGGAGAGATATCGGGCCCATGGAGTTTTGATGCTTGCGGAGGAAAAAATGAAGGAAATGTGATGAGTCGGCTCCCTCCATCCAGATCAACGTGTGTGGCAGAGAAACAATAGGTGTTCGGGCCCACAGGAGATTTTGAGAAAATTTTCCTTTTCGAAAAAGTGGTGAAATGCATCAAATCAGCCTCGTGGTTTTGGTAAAGGGCCCACATGAGGACACGTGGCACATCCAGGGGGCTCACGGGAAAATTTTCAAAATTTTCCAAAATTCAAAAGGGTTTTAAAATGCTTTTTAAGGATTAGGGGCCTACCCCAATCATGTTTGGACATGTGTCCCACCTTATGTAAAGGAAAAAGGGTGATTTTGGCTTTTAGAGAGGATTTGGATCTGCCACGTGGAGGGTTGGCATTTAAAGTTGATTTTAATCAACGATAGCTATGTAATTTCATTTTTTGGGCGCCATTGAGCTCCAAGAAGTGTGGAATCATCATTTTTGCACCAAAACACATGAAATTTTATATGAATCTACATCCCTTCAGCCTTCTGAACACAATGACATCATTTATTTGAGCTAATTCAATGCCCTATAGTGTTTTTCATGAGATATTTTTCTCAGCCCGTGAAAAACACGTGAAATGTAAAAATGAAAAGTTGCAGAGTTAAAAATGATGAGGGAAAAGGGTGAAAAATGATTGCAAATGCATGCTGGCATGGTGGAATGCCAAAAACATGACCCTGGGATGGATAAGGATCTGAGTTCATGCAATATTTTAAAATATTTGTGCATCTTTGGCATTTGGCGAGTTGTTTCACAGTTTTATATCATTTTTCATCAAATGGATAGGGTTTTGTAACAAATTTGATCCCTTTGGCATATTATTTGCTTGGGATGCAAGGATCCAAGTTGGCATAGGGTATATGATGTAGTTTTGGAAACATTTTAGAGGTCTATTGAGAATTTTGGAAAAAGAGAGAAGAATTTTCACAGGAAAACTAGAAGAAGTCCATTTTCCTTTTGAGAAACTACTTGAGAGCCATTTTGATTTCAGTTTACATCAAATGTTCATCATGTTGAGTTGGTTTCAGCTATAAAGCCATCAACAAGATTTGATATTATCTAAATAACATTCCCTTGCTGATATATTTGATCAAATTCTTGGATTAATTGGTTTTATCTCTTGGCAAATCTTGCATGTACTTGTATTTCAGTATGTTTTCAATTTGTTTTCATGCTCATTTGCAATCTTGTGTTTGGGATCTTTATTGGTCATGCATGGTCTCATTTCTTGTAGAGGGTTTGAAGGCATCTGTAATATTCCATTCAGAAGAGCATTCATTTGATTGGAGATAAACAAATTTAAATTCATCTTACCTTCCTTGCAAACTAAGGGTATTTGTAAACCTTTGGGTGTACCTTAGGTCATGATCTAACAAGAGGTTCTGAATGCTTTATTCGTATTTTGCTTCAAGCCTTTGTGGTAGGTTATCAAATTTTGTATGGAATAGTGCATATTTGGGCATCCATATATGCACACATCTTGATTGAAAGAGCACTTCAAATTCATAGAAATATCTCTGTTGTTTAGGTGTTGTAATTCTTTTGCAAGGTTTCCCAAAGAAGGTGATGACTCCCAACTACTCTTGTCCCAATATCTCTCATTAGAATTTCACTTTAAGATAACTCATCCTACCTACAATACCCCTGCATCTGCATTGTGTGTCCACAAAAGAATTCAACCCTTTCACAAAAATGCACAAAGTTGATCAGGGTTTTATCATGTCTTTAGCAGCTCTAGCTTTGTTTTGAGAACATTTCCATCATTTAGTAGTGACAGCTCCTTTGAGTTTGGATAATGGATATTTGATCATGTTTTCACAAAGCCTCCTCCACATCATATACAAAACACAAGGATATCTTCATCTCCTTACCATATAGGGGCTGCAATATAGGTTCTCTTACCTTGGTTGATAGGCACAACCTAAAATAGTGAGGGTTAGATCAAAACCCTTATGAAGGTGCTATCCACTCCCTCAAATCTTGAATACAAACAAGTAGATAGGTGTTCTCCCCAGCTACAAATGACATACAAAACATCTATCTATCCTTGAGTGTCTTGTGTAGATTCATGATGTTGTTCAAGTTGTGATGGAGATTAAATCTGATACCAACACATTCTTTAGTGTAGGAAACTCGGTTATAGCTACAATTTTAGAAATATCTATAGCAATTCCATTCTTACTTATTACATGTCCCAAATAGTGCACTTATGTGTCATAGAAGGAACATTTAGCTAGCTTACCATATAACCGTCTCTTTCTCAAAATTTCCAAAACTATCTTAAAATGCTCATGATGTTCTGAATAATTTTAGAATATATGAGAATGTCATCCAAGAATATGAGCAAAAATTTATCCAAGTATTCTTGAAAGATATTGTTCATTAAATTCATAAAATATACAAGGGCATTTGTCAATCCAAAGGGTAAAAATGTGAAATCATCATGTCCATACCTTGTTCTGAAAGATGTTTTATGAATTTCCTCATCCTTAATCCGTAATTGATGATATCCAAATCGAAGATCTATCTTAGAATATAACGATGTTCCACACATCTAATCAAATAGATCATCAATTCTAGGGAGTGGGTATCTATTCTTGATTGTTGCTTTGTTTAACATCCTGTAATCAATGCACAATCTAATTGTTCCATATTTCTTTTTCACAAAAATTACTGGTGCTCCCCAAGGTGAAACACTTGGTCTAATCAAACCCTTAGACAAAAGTTCTTGCAATTGAGCCTTAAGCTCTACTAATTCTATAGTAGTCATTCAATATGGTGCTTTAGAAATAGGCTCGGTTCCAGGCTTGATTTCAATTATGAAGTCAAATTCCCTTTTGGGTGGAAGACCTGGTAATTCTTCCAAAAACATGTCACTGAAGTTTTGTAACAACGAATATCATTCCATGACATCGCTATTCTCTTCAGTTTTTTCTATAATATTTACTGCATATAAGGTATAACCTTTATTTTTGGCCTTTTTAAGTTGCATAGCTGACAGTTTCCTAATAGAAATCTCACATTTCACACCTTGAATCTCTCGTTGTTTTTTTACAGATAATCTAAACAACTAATATGTTTTTCAAAACAATCCACCTTTTCCTTATGTTCAGCTAGCCAATAAACACCTATGATTACATCATAAGATCCCAAAGGTGCAACATAAAGATCAACTTCTATGGAAAAACTAGGTAATTCAAGGATTGCTCCAAAAAGACACATACTAACATTATGAACAACATTATTTCCAAAATGTACAATCCATGTTTTATGCATGTTTTTAGCTTTTCTTTTTAGTTTTGAAGCTAATTTACTAGAAATAAAACATTTAGTAGCTCAGGTATAAAAAAAATAGTTATAGGTGTGCCAAATAACTTACCTAGAACCTCTATGGGCATGACCTATTTTTCAGCTTGCTTGTCAGCTACTACAATGTGTATCTTGTGTTGCTGATTATGATCATCCTTTTTCAAAGGACATTGATTAACATAATGATCTTTTCAACATTTATAACAGCCTCCTACAAGTCCCTTTCTAGGTTCAAATTTATTTATAGACCTAGAATTATCATTCTCACCTCCATAGGACTTCTGTCCGTTATTATTATTCTTGACAAAGTTGTTCTGTGCATTACCAACAGACTTATTTGTTGCTGCTTTCTTACTATTATCAGCTGAAAACTTACTTTTCATTCTGAATTTTTTCCATAGTCCTTTTTTAGGGGCAAGAGATGATGAAGAGGATTTGGGAAATTTCTTCCTTATTTCCTCCTTATGAGTAGAAATTTCCTTCAATTTCTATTCCTGCCTTATGGATTTTTCAACAACCCCTTCCATCGTGGTTGGGCTGTGAACATCTACCTCTCCTCCTATAATGGGATTCAATCCCATGATAAATTTTGGTATCCTAAACTTCTCGTCGGTTTGGTACTGAGGTACATAATTAAGGAGTTTAGTAAACCACTCCCAATACTCGATTCTGAGCTTAGCTTTCCTTGAGCTAAGTTCTAGAATTCAGTCATTTTCTCATCATAGTAAAGTTGTGGCAGCCGACTTTTCCTAAAGTAACCTTTAAATTGATTCCATGTGATATTAGTTTCATCAATATTTAACTCACCTTATGGATGTCTCATTATGAAGATGCCTCAGGGAAAGATGATATGCTCCCATATCACCTTTGTTTCTTTCCGAGAAATTCCTTATTGCAAAGTACTTCTCCATCTCACCGAGCCAATTCTTAGCTTCATCTCCTAATGTGGTGCCATCGAATTGGGTGGACTTATCCTTTTTATATCATTAGTGAGTTCACCGCCAACCTAGCCTTTTTGTTCTCAGGTTAATCAGGTATGTTCACATTGTTATTATCAACACCTAAATTGGCATTGTCCTCAAGAGGTGGCTGATTATTATTACCAGAATCTTCTTCTTCCTAATTTCCCATTACTTGTTGTTTAAGTACAGCCAAATGATCTCTTATGTCTAATAGGGTAGCGAAGATCTCATCGAGTTTTTGGGCGCGATTCTTTACTCCTTCCTCGGTGGAGGATTATTTGCAAAATTTCCTCTTGTTCTAACCATTTTCTATTAATTTTTTTTATTTATGTTTCATCAGATTATGGACACAATAGGTCTAAGAGCTGTAACCTTCAGCTCTGATACCAAGATGTAACATTCCCAATTTAAGACTTTAGAAAAAAGTGATTTTTTTTTAAACATAATGTTCTCTCGCTCTAAATAAAACATCATTTAGAACACACATTCCATGCCAATCAATCTCATAATAGATAACCATATGTAAATGTAATGACTCGATATGATACCAATCTCTCATTCCATGACTCAATTACTAACTGATCTGTCATGTTTATCTTAAAGCATAGAATACTTTATGTATGCTACATATAATTGGTTTTTCCTACCCTATTCTAGGAATTGAGTGATTTGTTTAAAGAACCTATTTGAATATTTGTTAGAAATATTTATCCGACATCACGTTGCTTAAAATTAGGTGACTTAAGGCAATGCAACTAGTAGCTTGCAATACTTTGGCCAAATATTTTCAACATATTGTTCATGTTACTATTCCTAGATGATATACTTTTCATTTCGAAATATATCCTTCAAGTCACTCTTCATTATCTGGAATGGTCTTTACTAACTACCGTCAGTCCACTTGCCCAAGGTTTGACCCTAGCCCAGGTTAACAACATATCCTTTTTTAGGAAGACACTCATGATGACTTAGGGTATATCGGCATACTTGATCGACCTAAGTCAATTGAATGTGCCAAGGTACCCCGAGTCATAGAAAGCTATTCCCTATCCTAAACATGCTACTAACTTGACCTAGAGAGAAACTAAGTTCAAGTCTAGATGTGTGTAGATCTAGATGAACAAATACGGAAGGGTGTTGCCACATGTCAACTATAACACTGTATCCTCGAGAAACCCTTGGACTTCTCGAAGGTATAGTCCTATAGTTGGCATGTGCCAACATCCATTAGAATTGATTCATCATGATGTACATACCCCTTAGTGGTCATTAGATTCATAGTTTAATTGGATTAAGATTCAAATTGTAGAAACGTGCCTAACCCTAATTTCCAACATTCATTAAGTTCTTATCTATAATTAATCGATTTGATATTAAGAACTTCTTTAACCCTTACTTGCATTGATGTTCATTAATGTGGCCTAACAAGTAGTTATCCCCGACAATAGGGCAGCAAACATCAAACGGTTAATTTTTAATGTAACCTAGCTATCCAAGAAGGTGTATCATCCACCTAGATTCAACTAGTGTTTTCTTTTTATAAATGAAGCACAAGGATTAAATATCATAACCACCATTCCATTTATTTCTCATTCTTTTGAGAGAGGAAGAGTCTCCCTCTACATGAATAGATGTTAAGGTTAACATAACCTTTTCATCATTCTTTATTCATATAGTTTAATTGTATGACCAAGGCATATTTCATTATTAAACTATAGTTGTGTAGTTAGAGAATGACATCTTTTGCAATTTAACAAGTTTCATTATAATAAGGGAGATTGTACTATCCCCTTAATCCAACTTATTAGTTGATGACAGAAATAGTATACAAACAGATATAAGGAGTATCGACAAGATTTCACTACTATTACAGTCATATAAAGTAGAAGAGAATTTACAAAAAAATTGGAGTCAGTCTCCAAACCTTTCAATTCATCATGATAAAATATACATTTACAAGACTATGCATTTTAGACATACTATATGTCATTCATCATTAAAATCATAAAAGAATATCACTTCTCTTTTACAATACAACTCAAGAATGAACCAAATTTTTACATAAGATCCAGAATTAAATAAGCGAGTGCATCATAATTTTTTTCCTTCTTTTATAACTTATGATGTCCATATATAAAAATTTCTAGCATGGGTCGATTCAATGAACCGAGCATGATAAGCACTAAGCATTAAAACAAAGTGCATTCCACTAATTGTTCCATTAAAACAACTCTGTTTTTAGTGAAACAATTAATATATCATACAAATAAGCATAAGCAATAACAACCGGAAAAGAAGTACAAAAAGAAGTCTGAATTTACTTTTAAGAAAAGAGCATAATATAATCAGCAACATCTGCATTATAACATATAGTTTAATTGATCCTATCAATTACTTTTAAAAAACAAGTGTTGTCATCCAATTGTTTCATAATTCTATAAGAATATAAATATAACATTTATCTTTACTATGTAGCAAAAGAAGTTATTCACAACATAGCTCATATTAGGATGTTTCATCCTACAACTTAAGCAAAGAAGAAGAATCAATACATATTGTTCCCCATACACTAATCATCTGAAATTCGAAACAGGTTCATAACACACATAACTACTTCAGTTCAAGGATAACAATATAAGGATTCAACATTAAAGAGACAACATCTAACAAGAATCCCAAATCAATCCAAGAAGGGGTAGAGAGTCAAAATAGTCTACCTACAAGTCTTAACTAACTTCTACATGTTAGAAGATATCATTCAAAGATTTAAAACCAGACATTCCAAAAATCAAAGCAAGACTCACACAGGTTAATCTCTTCTCGTGTCCATCCAAGGAGGGTTCATAATAATATAGAGTGAAAAAGAGAAAACCTTCCAATATCAAATCCAAATGAAGTATTACTCAAGAAAAAAGCAATTGTCTAAGCATGTTTACATTTTCTCTTCTACTAAACCAACTTAGTTGTTCTCTTTCCACATCATTACAACAAATGACTAGTACAAAGTAGACTAAAAATCCACAAGGAAATTTCCATCTTAGAAGAGTGGTTTCTCACTATTTCCTATAAAATAGAAAGCCGTAAATCAACCCAAAAGTCAAGCAAGCCTAAGAGAACAATCACTCTACAACTGAGAAGATAGCCATGCCATAGAGAAAATCCATTAAATGAACCTATCTTTTCAAAAGTTAAAGGATCTCAAATGGAAAAGGTCCAATAAAGAATTCATTTAATTTCTAATATTAAATGAATTCCATTTCTATTTCCAAAATTAGAAGTTCTTTTACAAGTTCCCAAAGGATAATAGAAAATCATACTCACAGCTTTAAACAAAGCACATTTGTAGTTTCCCTTACAAATCAATATAACTTGGATTATATATTCTAATTCATCAAACTAAGTTTGAGTTAAATTCTCATAAAGGAGTACACATTATAATCCTAAAAACAGACTCACCGTCCATAAGAGAAGTATAATCCTTTCTCCTTTTAAAGACATAGAGATTCATTCAATGAATCTAACAAAGAATAGAAAACCCAAAACAATATAAGATAAACAAGTTTCAATAATACTCACAAAATCAAAAGAAACAAAGATTCCCAACTTCAAGGTCTTACATGGCTCTATATAAAAGAGACATAGTTCTTTGTCAACAAGAAGAAAAATTAAATGAAACAACCCCGAACTAGAGGTAATAAATCTTATCAACAAGATTCAATACACAAGGGTATTCATCTAATATTTCATTTAAAACCCGTAAATCCATTAAAAGGACTTGAAGAGAGTAAGAAAACCCAATATATGCTTAATTGAAGCAAGGTCTCAACTTTACCTCCATTGTGACTGAAACATAAATCACAACAAAGACTCTCATAGCTCCATCTTCAAAGATTGTGACAGAGAAGGTATTCATTTCAAACATCGATCTTAAGAAGTATGAATACTACATTTCTGAAAAGTTCAAAACTGATAATGACTATTTCAAATGAACTCTATATCAACCAAAGATTAAATAATAATACAATATTTAACTAGAGGTTCTTTAATCTCTCAACAAGTTACAGTTCTAGTCTAATAACCTTCAAACAAAACACCAAGCCTTCAACAAGACATGGGTTTTCTCGAGAAGAGGAGAGAAGGATACCCTTCATATTTACATGCCCTTATAAGTTCAATAAAGGTGGTACAGTCTCAAAAAAAATAGAAGTACCACAACCATTCCAACTCAAGAAGCTACAAGGAGAAGATCTCAAAAGAGATTAACAAATCAACTCAAACCAAAACTATTTCCCTAAAGCTTTTTTGAGCAGATAGCCCCATAAAAAATTTGTAAGTATTTCAAAACCTTGAATATGAATAAAAATCAAGCTCAGAATATAGGAACAGAACCAAACACAACGACTCAAATAAAAGTTCAGAACACACAAGTATTGAATACGAGTTCAGTGCTAAACACAAAGCTTCGAACACAAGTTCAGAACAACACAAATTTCCAATATAAGCTCAGAACGAAACACAAAGTTCTAGTATAAGTTCATAATGGAACACAAGGCATCATATACCAGTTTAGAACAACACCAGCCTCGAATACAAGTTCATAATGAAATATAAGCTTCAAAATACAAGTTTCACATGCATGTCACCACTGAACTTGCACAGAGAGAAAGTTTCCAAAGGCTAACATTATTTAGCAATGGATTTATATCCAAAAACCATAGAGATTCATAAAACCATGAAAGTAAATAACCAGAAAAACCATGAAAACATTAATCTTATGAGAGAAGAAATGTTTTAATGCATCATTTAGAAGAAATCAAGAAATCTTAATGGGTAGAGCCTATCATGCTTGATAGTGCTTCACGCGAATTCAAGGAGCCTTCCACCCGAGCTTCCAACTCTTTTTCTTCTCCAAGAAAGATCAAAACCAAACATATTTTCTTCCAATGCCTCATAATTTCCCTTGATCGAAAATAAGCTAGAGAAACCAAAAATATCTATAAAGTAAAAGTCAAACTGCTGGTTTGATGAAATAGATAGCTCCATGCAGAGAAAAAATCGCAATGCATGCAAGATCAAACAACCTCCAAAAATCCACCTTCCTTTTTTCCAATATGGTTTTCACACAAAAACCAAGGTTCATCAATGTAATTACTCCCAAATCTCCCACTTATCTCTCCTTTCTACTGCCTCCCAAAACTGGCGAATTCCATTTCTAATTTAACATGAATTTCCATCTTTAGTGAAGCCTCCACATATGCTTCCACTAAATTCTATTTTCCTTTGCCAAACTAGTTATACCTCCATTCATTTGACCAAATCAAATCAATTAAATGCCATTGGAACCATTTCCATAATGTCATGCGGCGTTAGGTTCCCTTTTAATAGTTTAGGATAGATTTCCCAATACTTAGGTTAGTCTAACAATAATTACCTTAGGTCTTAAAACATTGACATAGGTAATTTCCACCTCAGTTAGATCAAATTCACAACCATATAGTATTAGGTATTAGGTTAAAATACCCTAGGATTACTTTAGTAATATCTCCCTTATTCACTTAGCATAAAAACTTAGGTTAGGACGTCATCCAAACAAAATAGAATAAGAAGCTTAGGTTAGATTAAAACCCAAATAAGTAGACATAGCTAAGAAGTAGGTGCTTTTACCTAGTTTAGGATAATTCTTTAGTTTTAGGATTGAGATTCCCTTCATATTCATGAAGAAGACTATATTTTTTTACGTCATTAATGTCCTGAAGAGATCAATCCTAAAGACCCAACAACAAACATACAACCGAATGAAGGTGTGTTCATACCAAAACAAATAATTTGTAACATACAAAGTTCAGTCCGCTACGTCTCTCCACCTATGAATGTCAATTTTTCCATTCATTCAAGTAAGGAGATTTAAAACATTCCTTAGATCACTGGAATTGATCCAAGGATGAGTCAGTAAAAGAGATAAGTTTGCAACTCTCAAAACCGAATTGTAACTCACCTACAAGAAATGAAAAATGGATTCTTGCAAGCCTTATCATTTTAGTCATATGAATCCAAGAGCAGAGATGATTTATCCATAACAAGCATGTTTTTCAACAATCAAGGAAACATACCTCATTGAAGAAAATCACATGCTAATGCTTGTAATGCAAAAGAAGAATATAATTATTTGTCAAAGGTGTTACAACATGTGTTAAATTGGGATTCCTTGCAGGTCTAAGACCCAATAATAATCGTGGTTGAACACATAATAGTGTTTGAAAATTACCAATTGAACTTGTAAAATCATGAAATTATTCAATGCAAGGTTCAAAGTGGAACCAATTTAATGAGGAAAGTGCAATGTTGGAAAACATTGTGAACATGAAAACTACTTTTCCTCATTTATTTGAACATAATTAGTTCTAATGTGGAAAAATTTAAAGATTTTATTTAAAGTTATATTTAATTTCTTCCAGATTTTGGCAGGTGTTATAATTTATTAATGTTGGAACAAATATTTTAATGGTGTAATAAATTATTAAAACTTGAAATTCCTCAAATATGGTTTCAGCTTTGAGAACTTGTAGAAACAATAATTATAATTATGATTATTTTTCTTGTTTAAAATATGGACTAAGTTAATCATCGGATGATGATGCTTTTTAGGGGGTATGTAATGCCTCTAACATGGTTGATATCTATGATGACTTCTAAACTTGAAGTTACAAATGTTGATATGTGATTCTTGTTTGAAGACGATGTACTCTTGTGAACTAAGTAATCATGTTTGTTGTAGATAATATGTTATCTTCTGAAAATAGATACAATTCTGCCATGTCTATTCTAAAATTAGAATGAAGTATTTCATTTCTTATTAAGTTGAATGTTCACTACATGTGGATGGAGGAAATTGATTCAACTTAAACTCGTTCATAGTATTTATTGCATTTGAACTTGTGCTTCATCTTTATGATTTCTGATGCAGGATAGCTATACCTTGGATCAATTTCAGTGATCCAAGGCATGCTTTCAATTTCATGACGTCAAGGTCATCTTGACCGAGCTTTGGGTAGAATG
Source organism: Taxus wallichiana var. yunnanensis (assembly GCA_018340775.1). Lineage (NCBI taxonomy): Eukaryota > Viridiplantae > Streptophyta > Pinopsida > Cupressales > Taxaceae > Taxus > Taxus wallichiana. The sequence continues at coordinate 488,582,667 of CM031234.1, read as the reverse complement.
TTAGATTTCTAAACCCAAGTTTCCATGGGATCATTGGTGACCTCTTCTTCTCACGTACTTCTTAAGTGATCTAATAATGTCATTTTGATTCTTCTTTTGGTAAGATTTAATTGATAATTTTAATAATTATTAAGGGAACCTAATTAAATATAAGTTCCTAAGTTGTTATCCTATCCTAAGTTTAAGCTAGATGTTTTTTTATTAATATGGTTGTTTATTAGATGAAGGGAGTCCTAAGACATGTAACTAGGATATCCTAAGACTAAACTAATAAACTATACCTAAGGACCTAAGTTGGTTTCTAATCTAATGTTTATGAACCTAACCTAAGGGCATGGAATATCCTAAATGGGATGGAATGGATGAAATACAAAGATGTGTTGGTGGCACTAATATCTAAGTATTTAAGAGGTTTTAAAAACCTTGTTACTGCCAATTTTGGTGAGTACATGGAAGTTTGGAGGAGGCTCGAGAGCTGGAACCTCTAAGAAATTTTGGTTGCATTGATTTTGAAACTTTGGTTGTAGCCAACTTAGAGTTGGCGAAGGTGGGAGATAAGCAACAAATCCGTCTATCCTGTTTGCATTAATTGATCTTGGCCATTTCCAAAAATGCCCGGAAATAGGATAATTTTGGAGGAAAAGGTGGTTTTTAGTTTTCATTATTTCATCTGGTTTTTGTGAGCCTTGTCGATCTGCATGTGGTTTTAATTTTTTGAACCTCCAGTTTGAATATTTGTATGCGTATTTTCACCTTGCATGGTAGTGATGGTAACAAAAATCAAGCAAGGGAGTTATAAGAGGAAGTAAAATAAAGTTTAAGAGCCTGGTTTTTGGCATTTTTGTAGAAGACGTTTTATCAAGGTTCTGCTTGAAGAGTTGCAACAAGGAAAAGAAGATAAGAGTTCTATCAACCATGATAGGCCCTATCTCTTTAAATCTTCTACTTTTATTTAAATTTCTTCATTAAAAGAACTCTTATCTTGATTGGAAACTTTCTAGTTTTGGTTTTTGTGCTTCTTCTCCTTGCTTCAATGGTGTTTTCATATTGGCTTCTTATGGATGATTTATGACATTGTGTGTGATGTATTATTGTGAATCTGGGTTGTATTGATTGAATTACAAATGTGTTTAAATTATTTACATACGAACTTTCTTAGTAATAATACAAGTCTGTGTTTTTATCTCTATTGGATGGATTACCTTGTTTGGGTAATGTGTAAGTGTAAATAGTTTCCCGGTTATTGTTGAAATATGTAGATTTTGGCTTAGATTGTTCTTCTCAATATTAATGATTGGAGACTAAATTATTTGGTAGGATTTTGTATGGGCTACTAGAGATTCCAACTTTTCTTGTGGTTATATAGGAGGCTTATATCATGGGTATACTCTTTTCGATCATAAAGCTATCTGATTTTATTGTATGGGACATACATCTGTGATAGGGTGAAAATCCTTATTATCATTGTATTGGTCTATTTACTTGTTTATGGTAGTGGGGACCAACTATATTTGGTCGAATGATATCATGACTGTATTTTTGTTAACTTGCATGGAATATCCAACTTGTATAAAACTGGGATATGCTTATTTTTGGTTATCACCAAATGGGAATTGTATCAAATCTTTGTTTCATTTGTAGAACCTTGTTTGGGTGATAGTATCTCTCAATGGAAGTTGAATAGGAAGGTATACCCGTGGAATGTTTTTTGTTTTGCTGTTTTTCAATTGAATCATTTTTTTGTGTACCCATTTAGATATTCTCGTTCCCTTAAGTAGATATTTTTGATCTTTGGAAGGCATGCGAAGATTGTTGACTCTGGATGAGCATTTTTTTGGAGGGAGATTGTTCTTACGCTTTCTCTTCCCTTCTTTGTTTGGGTGGTTGTAACCTTTTTAAGTAAACTAGTTTGGTAACTTAGACTAGTATTTTTTCTCCTTCCTTTTTGTTGTTGAGTTTTCTTAGACCTAAAACCCTTTTTGGGTTGGCTTGTGAAAGGAGGTAATTTTTGGTTTGGTTGTTCTAAGTTTTTATATAACTTTAAAAAGTTGTGTTGGCATGGTCTGGTTAAACCATGTTTTCCTTCTTGGAGGGAAATATTCCTCTTCTAATGGAAACTCTTTTAGAGTTGATCGACTTTCTTGAGTTCGTGTAACTTGGGATTGCATGGATGTAGATCAACATTCTTTAATTTTTCAAAAATCTTATTGTCTTAGAAATTTGTGTTGAATATGGCATCTCCCGACCTTGATTATGATGGAGATTTTGTATGATTCTCCGTTGAAATGTTTGGAGTCTTGTTTGTTATAAAATTTGTTATTTCATTCATTCTTATTATCCTCTCACCGAGTTGAATTCAATCTTTGATAGGATTGGGACCTTGTGTAAAGTTTGAAAACATCTGCTATTTCTTTAACAACAGCTTTGGGAAATAATAAATATGCGATTGTTGATATTTATGGGACCGGATGGTGTTTGATATGATTGTTATTTTCAGTTTTTAAACTTTGATTTGAATGCAGGCCTTTAGGAACTCATTCAAGTGAGATATGTTGGTCTTGTTTCAAATCTATTATGTGGTTAAAATTTTCTTATCTATAATGTCTATACTTGTTCTTGATCAATCTAATTCTTAGATTTTGAATTGAGCCTAGGTTAGGGAAGGTTGTTGGAATGGATGATATTAGGTTGAATCTTGTTGTTTGATCACACAATCATAATACAGGAAGTTATCATTGTGAATATATGAAACAACATGCTTATTATAGAAAGGAAGTTGTTTATATCATTGTACTTCTTCTTGAATAAGAAATAGATTGAGTTATTGAACTTAAGTTGGAAGCTTGATTGAGAAGTGAAGATTAAGTTAGAAATATGAACTACTTATTTCTTAAATATTGTTGTTTGGATGACTAACAAGTTGTAATGAGTTCATATTTGTGTTTGAGATAGAATTAATTATGTTGATTTAATTAGTTCTTACTTAAACATTACTTATTGAAGAACCTATGATCTTTCTCTCTCCTTATTGGTTTTGTAATCTTTTGGAAAGTCTTTATGTTAATCTTAATTTGTGATTTTGGAACCATTTTCATTAACAATAGGGTTCCTTTTATAAAATAGTTATATAAAAGCACCTTGTTTTAACGATATAGCATTTATCATGTTCACCTCCTCACTTTCCCCCTTGCCATGAGCATTTCCTTCATCCCCACCCTTCTCTTCATTAGCTTCCTCAGATTCATATACCATGTACATGGGATGGTCTTGATCCTATTTGGGCTCATCATTGTCCTGTGGCACCCTTGTAAGCCTTTAAGCTCTTTATTTCTTTTGAGTCTGCCTTTTATGCTATCTTCTGCTTCCTCCTAACTAGTGATTATAGTCTAGAGACCCTTCCTTCTCTTTGTCAGTAGGTAACTCCTTCCTTTGTAGAAATTCTTCTCTTTTAGGGGATTTTCTTACTCGCGCGCCTCCTCTTTAGGTGTCTTTTCTTTTTCCTCTACGAGGACTTCTTTCACCATACATAGGTTCTTGGCTTTACACTCAACTTGTACACACACTGCATATTACATTGTATACATGCTAAGTGCCTTTTCTTAAGAGCTTCCTCTCTCTCCCTCTTCCTTGGCATGACATTCTTTCTTGTGGTAGGGTCTTCTAGGATTTAGACATAATTTTCCACATAGAAACCCTTTTCATATTACTTGCCATATGCGAATGTATACCCTTGTTGTGGTTCTTTCGACAATAGGAAAGGTTATTGGCATATCATATGCACATCATGGGATACATACTTCGTCACATAAGAAAACTTCTTTCAAGTATATGAGAGTCCTCGTGATGTACTCATGGTAGTCTTGGTCTCATGTCATACTAAGATCAAGCCTCGACCCCTTTCCTCCTTAAAATGGTTCACCCCTACTTAGAAGTATTGTGACATGAAGGAGAAAGGTAATTTGCACCATAGGATCTTGTTGTTTTATACCAAAGAGAGCTTGCTAATATAGAAATGCTAGAATATAGAAAAATTGGCTTCTCCTTGCACTAGAGTTGGAAATCGCTTGAGTATTCTCCACTCACCAATGCATCACACATTTTCTTATACCATTTCTCTAGGCATGAATTTTTAGGCCTAATAATATTGGCTAAGTATAAAAACATGCATGGGTGCATGGGGCCTATTTGAAGAAGGGTGTGTGGGTTGAAGGTGCACATGGTAGGGTTGTAGCGAATAAATGACACACACGCTTAAGACAAGATGGGTGTTGGGACTTATTCATATTCACGATACTGATACAACACATGAGGAAAGCGTGACCCAGTCTAGCATGCAAAGTGGATAAGGTGCCAACTTGGCGATGCATGGTCAATAATGGAATATTCCATACATGTGATGGAAGGATCCATAAAGACATCATTGTAAAGAGTGGGGAACTCGGATCAAAGGAAACATGTTCCATTGGAGGACAACTTGGACACTTGGCAACTGATTTGTTACCTCAGAAGGCATGGTGGCGAAGGCAAAAAGCTATATATAGAGATGCTCGGGTAGTAGAAGAGTGTGGTGCTAGTGTGTGGTGAAAGGGAGGAGAAGCTTTGCAGAAATATTATGGAGGATTCTATGGGTTGGGATTAGAGGAAATATAGGAGTGATGGCATATTTAGAGGGATGGTTCTATGTTTATCCTTGTAATATGAAGAACGTAGTTTAGCTTCGATGCATGACCTTGTTCTCGCATTATAATATGGGTCTATTATGGCCTTAAGTGAATGTGATGTGGTTACCGAACTTATTAATATAAATATATGGTTCTTTTCTAATGAATATATGTGTTTATGAGTATAAATCCTAGTGTATTTCCTTGGTATTATGGATCAAATCTATATTCTATTTAATGTGTCCCTTTTATCTTGTAAATGAATGCATTGGTATAAAAAGTCATCCTAAGTTTTCATAATAAATACACGGTTATTTTTCATTCTTTTACACTTAAATGTCTATCATAGATGATGTTTTCTTACACAAATCACATAAAGGAGGGGATCGACACCCACACGTGCCTTAGGTGAATTCCCAACACCCACCGAGTGATAGGTTGGTGTTCATGGGATTTGATTGTTGTTCTAAGGGTGTAAAAATGACTACATCTTGGTTTTGTTGTTGAGACCTCTTTTCGAAGTTGTTGTGAGAAATGGCATACATCTTGGTCCCTGTGATGCGTGATGACAAAATGTTTGACCTTGGAAAGTATTGAAGCATGGTTCAAGAGCATGGAGGATGAGTTTTCTCAAATATTCAGCATTGGACCTAAGTTCAATGCATGTAGATGGGTAGAAGAGAACATGTACCATGAGTTATATGAGACATTCTTTTGTTGTTTTCTAGTAGAACTATATGAATGGATTTTAGCATATGCATCTAGATCAAGATGGTACTACAGATCATGTGTATAGACCCAAGATGATTACCAGAGGTTGTAGGATGCAGATCTGACTTGGACGCGTGATGTTGATCACTAGTGGAAAGGAGTGTTGACCAATTATACTCTAGAATACACCATTTCTATGTATTCTTACCCAGAATTTGTTAAGTTCGAGTTTCTGAGGGAGCCCAGAGGATCATTTTTGCATGTTATTCCTTTGGTTATGAATATCTTGGTCATTACCCTAAGTTTAGAGGCATTTTCCATGGCTACCTAAGCTTTTCTGAGTGTGGGGTGAGGAAGCTAGGGTAGAGGAAGATGGTAGACATTACGAGATGAAAGGGAAAGGGAGGATATACAACTCAAGTATAGAGAAGCTCGTGAAAGGGAAAGGACTAGACAATGTGAGGTTACAAGTGTGATGGATATATGGAGGTAGATGTTGTGGGAAGGAGTGGAGGTTCACATGGAGGATGTGGAACTTGAGCTATCTGTGTTACCCCATCTTGGAAAGTGCAAGATAAAATCCCCTTTAGATTTTGATGAGAGTTTTTGCATGAAGAAAGGAGAGTTGTCGGCATGTATCTGAATTAACCTAGATACCAACCCCGGCACTTGGTTTTCCATATCAAGGAGAAGTATTGCTAACCCACTTGGTATCGGTGGTAGTAACCAATCTGCTTCCGGGAGATATAATTTATTGTTCGAACATCCATGGCTACGTAAAACATTCTAGTATTTGGAGGAATTTTTGGAAAAGGTGCAAATACGCAAGGTTTAGGTATTACATCTAGGATTGATGTGGGACACATAACGATAGTGGGACAATATCATAAACAATCGGTGCCCGATTCAAAGTGGGACATTGGGAACACTAGGCGCGACCACTTCAGGCCATTTTCTGGCTATAAGAGGTGGATTTGGTGGTATAGGAGCTAGAGGACCTAGTGGACCTAGTAGATCTAGAGAATCTGGTGGGTTAGGTGGAACAAGACCTGGTGAATTGAGTGGATCTGGTGGAGGAGGAAACACTAGAGGAAACCAAATGCTCTAGATTAGGAGGAAAAGGGATGCAAACACCTCCACAAGTATTATTTGAGATGTATTTGCACGTACCAAACTACAAGGGCATTGAGGATTATGTAGAGCATGTCCACAAGTGTGAATTACTATGGTGTACAAAAAGGATTACTACCTTGAATTGGAAGGGAAGTCAATTTGCAATGACATTATAAGGGTGCATGCATAGTTGGTACTAGAAATATGACCCCCATCAAATGGTAGTAGACTACATTACATTGAAGAACACCTTCCTAGTAGAATTCCATATCCCTAAATTTGAGAAGCAGAGCATCAATATCCTAAAGGAGATCTAGCAAGGAATGGAAGAGAGTGTGTAGGAGTATGAAACACATTTCAAAACTCTCTTGTCAAAACTATCCTATGAAATTCACCCTTCTCAACATGTTCAATGGTTTGTTGGAGGATTGATAACACCATTTAGGAGGGCTTTGTCACACAAGACTTTCATAGACCCACGCGAGGTATTGGAAGCTATGCTACACACCGAGGTTGTTGGGAGCGTTAATACTAGTCTTAGTTATTTTCTCGAAGCTCAAATTATTCCAATGGCTAAGCAATAAGAGAAGTTATCTGTAAACTCAGCGCATGAGGTTCGTAATGAGATTTGGTGTATAAACTATCAAGTAGAAGGGCATGCAAAGGATATTTTCCCTTGAAATTCGGTAGACATCGTGGTGGTAGACTATGATATTTTTCATAAGGATCATGTTGCAAACAAGTTTCATCTACTATAGTGCATAATCTGTAAGAATGTTTCTTTCTATTGCAAGATTTATACCTCTATGACCCATGATACCTAGGATTACAATGATTGATCGATTCATGATACTATTGATCTTGGTGTGCAGCAGACTAGTCTTACAAGTAGTTCCAAGGATGATGATCATCGTTATAAAGGGCATGCAGATGGAGAGCAATGCATGGAAGAGGTTTTCACGAGAGGATTTCATGGCTGTAGTAACCATGGTGGAGGACGAAGTGAATTCCTATGAGGAACCTATTATAACTATTGATCTATAGAGCATTACAAGCGTGAGTGTCTTGATCTATTAAAATTCTCATAGTGTGGGAAGAAACATAAGTACGAAGAGTGTTCAAAGATTTATGAGCATATGAACGAATAGCACTTGGAAGACAAAGGTGTTGGGATGGTGAGTATAAAGAATGCCAACCCTTAGTGGATGCCAAGAGTGATGTGTGAGTAGGGACTAGAACATGTATTAGTGATGATGTGATCATAGGCCACACATGCTAAGAAGATGCCAAGACAAAGGACACTGGTTTCAAGAAAGGAAGTGATACCTGGAAAGTATTCAGACCCTACTCATCAGAAGGAGGTGTATCAAAATATTATGGATGTGATTAAGAGTTTACAATGGGAGATCCAATGTCTAAAGGAGCAGTGAAATTAGTTGGAGTAAAGGAATAATGCCGAGGCTCAAAGAGGACCCGGATGAAGTCAATTAAGTATGTAGGATGTTAAGGAGAGAATATTATTCCCTTACTAGGATAATGGCTGAGGGAGAAGGTACCACACACAAGAGTAGAGCATGAAAGGCATGTTTTTATGCAAATATTTCTCCTTACAGCCTTGACTATGATAAGGAGATTACATTGGATGCAATTGTTGATGGGTGGAATCTAAGAAATATCCTCATTGACACAGGAGCGGAGGTCAATGTTATTACCTTAGATGCATGACATCAAATGTGAATTCCCACATTACAACCCTCTTCGAATGTGTTATATATGGAAAACAAGACAAAGGCAATGCCCATTGGAGTCTTGAAAGATGTGGTTATCACTATCCAAGGGGATAAGTTCAATGGGGACTTTGAAGTCTTGGCACTTGCCGAGGCCCAAGGTGGATAATTTCCTAGCATTACTTGGGTGTTCTTGGTGTTATAAGAACAATTCCGACCTTTGGTTTAACAAGGGTTTCATCATCTTCAAGAACAAGGAAGGAAGGGTGATTATCCCTTTAACAAATGGGAAATCAACACCCTATACTAATCCTTAGGAGAGGAAATCCTTGACAGAATCTATGTGTACTCCATTGGATATCCTGATATAATTCATCCCATGGAGGGAATTATCCAGTTTAAATATGCTTAGTCCTTGAGTGATACCACTAGCATGACATGTAACAAAGGGTGCATGGAACTTATGAGTTGATTGGGTGACAATTGAGAGGATCTGTAACAAGGGTAAAAAGGCATGCTTTGAGTCAAGCACTGGGGAAGGAAGTTTCCAAGTTACTTTGGAGGAGCATACCCTAAAATTTTCTTACGAGAAATGGAGGCTCAGTGGAAGAATGAGGATGAGAGAAGGGGAATGCTTAGTTATAACATGTTTAGAACGTAGCACGCTCTTAGGATACTCATCGGGAGAATCTGCTAGAATGGCGTGAGGTAAGGGTCACATTTTCTAGTAAGGTTCTCTAGGAGGAACGTGCCCACTATGATCCAAGACTACCATGGTAAAGACACTGCCTCATTTCATGTCCAAGCATGTGAGAAGGCCTAAATAGGAAGTGTAGAAGCATTACCACCTTTGTTATGCATATATAAGTTATATTCTACCTTACAAGGTTATACACATGCATGGTATATTCATTCAAAGATGCATCGTCAGAAAGTAATTGGCAATATTTGGTGGCTTATCTCATTCAAGCTTTCAAGTATAGGAGTACAAGGACTTCGATGGATAAGGTGTTATAAGTAATCAAGCACCTTATGATGGGATATAGTTCTATTCTAGAAGATAGGATACTAGAGTTGTTGGGTGAGCCTCATTTGGATACATGCTGCAATGAAGAAGAATCATAGGAAGTACAACTTGAGTGCACATTCATGGAAAAAGAAAAAGGAAAAATGGTCTACGTAGTAGATGGCAAGAGATGGAAATTTTGGATGTTAACCATTTTGAAGGTACATGCAAATTCATAGATAGTGTTGATGAGTGATCATGTGCCTACCATGAACCATTAAAAATAAATAAGGTTAACATTGGGACAAAGATAGAACCTAATGAAGCAATCATTTCGGACTATTGGTTGAAAAAGGAAGTTTTGAAGGTCATTGGTCTATTGTGCAAGTTCTACGATTTGTTCCCTCATGGGTACCATGAACTTAAAGGCATCCACCATTCCTTGGGGGGATAGATCAAGTTGAAGGAATGTGCATGCCCGATCCCTAAGAGGCCTTATTAGATGAATCCAATTTCTGCATACGAGTCAAGGAGGAAATAGACAAGATGATAGCATCTGGTATCATTAAGGCTATGGAGGAATTAGAATAGATAATCCCAATGGTCATCAGTATCAAGAAGGATAGAAGAATAAGAATCTCTATGGAATATAGAGACCTAAATGCAGTATGTGTCATCGATCCTTTTCTAACCCCCTTTACTGAATAAATTTTGGAGGGAGTGACTGGGCTCGAGGTCTACTCTTTCATGGATGGGTTCTCGTGGTATCACTAAGTTAGGATTACAAAGGAATATGAGAGAAATACAACTTTCACCACCGGATTGGGAAGTTTTTCCTACATGGTTATGCCTTTTGGATTGAAGAGTGCACATGTTGTGTTCTCGGCAATCATGGTACAATCATTTCAGGGACTTCATCCATAAATTCCTTCAAGTTTATTTAGATGACCGAATGTATATGGGTTGGTGAAATACCATTGTAAAAATTTGAGGCTAATGCTTAAGAGCTTTGAAAGTTGAGGATATCCCTCAAAATTAAGCAAAGTGTATTTGTTACCCCATTTGGAACACTTTGTTAGGACATATTATATGTAAGGAAGGATTACTAATGGATCCCACCAAAGTTGTAGTTATTGTGGGATTAGGGGAGCCTACTAGTCAAATAAAATTACACGGATTCCTTGGGAATATGAGGTACTATAGGAAATTCATCAAGAGGTATGGAAATATTTTCGTGCCCTTGGAGGAATTGCTAAAAACAAGAGTTCCTTTCATTGGGGAGAGGCACAAAAAGGCATTTGATACTTTAAAGGATAGGCTTATCACCGTGTGCCCATAATACATTTTCCTCCTTAGGATAAGCCTTTCCATGTGCATGTTGATGCCTCGGGGATAGCCATGGGAGCAGTACTAACACAACTTGGTGAGGGGATTGTTGATCACCCCTTATGTTTTGCAAGTAGGAAGTTGACACAAGTAGAACAGAATTACACAACTACTGAGTGTGAGGCACTTTGTCAATGATCTACATGCTACATAAGTTCATATAGTACCTATTGGAAACACCCTTTATATTCTATACAGACCACATGGCGTTGAAATACTTGGTGAACAAGCCTATTTTTCAAGGGCACATATGTCATTGGGTCCTATTATTCCAAGAGTTTGAGTTCACAGTGGTTCTAAAAATAGGAAAGAGAAATTCAAGACCTGACCACTTATCAAGGATTAACTCAGGGGAGGATGCGCAAAGCATTGAGGATAACATGTCGGTGTGAAAATTTTTAGATTGTGGTGCACACCCTTGGACTTGGAAGATATCACAAGTATTCTTGAAAGCTAGTGTGACACCGAGATGGGATGAAGGCTCGAGAGGAAGTAGTTAGAAATACGTGTCATGCAAAGATACATGTTGATTAGTGGATATATGTATAAGTTAAGATGTAATGAGGTTCTCGCATCAATGTATATTGGGTCATGAGCACATGGCAATTATGGAGGAAGCACATGGTGGGATTACGGAGGACACTATGTAGGAAATGCTACCATGTAGAAGATTCTAATCACAGGATTTGGTGGGAAACCATCTACAAGGATTATATTGATTTTTTAAGGCATGTGACAGTTCCTTGGAAAACCTAGAAAGAGGGATGAAATTTTCTTGCGACCAATATCCAAAGCATTGAGCCATTTTAAAAGTGGTAAATGGACTTTGTAGGACCAATTTCACCTACCACGTGAAGGACTAGTTCACACTACATCATTACTTGCACTAATTACTTGACAAGATGGGTAGATGCAACTCTTACAAAGGATTGCACTACAATGACAATTCTATATATTTTTTAGGAGAACATAATCAGCAGGTATGGTTGTCTTTTGAGCTTGACTAGTGATAGGGATACACATTTTCTTAATTAAACGGTCAATATTCTACTAGCAGAGTTTATGGTGGACCATCATAAGACTACCCCCTATCATCCACAGGAAAATGGAATTGCTGAGGCATTTAACAAGATACTAAGTCACATGTTGACCAAGATTTGTGATGTTGGAAGACAAGATTGGGATGACAAAGTATCATCTGTTCTATGAGCATACAGGACATCCTATAAGAGGTTGAATAAGGCCACACTATTTCAATTGGTGTTTGGCATGGAGGCTATTTTTCTAATTGAATTTATGATACCATCACTGCATATAGTGCACACAGGAGGATTGGTTGATGAATAAGCACTTGAAGAGAGGATCGATAATTTGATGTAGTTAGAAAAGAGACTATCACTTGCTAGATGAAGTTAGAAGACAAAAAAATCAATACAAAAGGCATGGCATGATTGTCATATTAAAAACAAGTAGTTTGAGGTTGGGAAGATGGTGTTGTTATAAGATTCCAAGTTTTTGTGCCATCCTAGGAAGTTGAAAGTCCATTGGTTGGGCCTTTACATCATTCCTTACATCCTTGATTCAGGCACCTTCTAGTTACAAGTGTTAGATGGGACGAGATTAATAGGTCATTTCAATGGGAGTAGACCGAAGCCCTAATATAAATAAGACTTCTTGGTGTTTATAAATAAGGTAGTATTGCCAGTTAGCTTATAATTTCCCTTTATTGCTTTGTCTTTTCTTGTGTTTCCATTTCTCGTTACTTGTTCCTTTATTTTTGTTCCATTTTGCACCTTCTGCACTAGTAACCACATTATTTTCTAAATTTGTGTATGTGTAGAGGACCACGTACTATTTTAGTGTGGGGTGGAGTAGTGCAATGTAAAGTATAAGCTAGTAATAAAATTTGAGTTTCCCAAAGAGAAGGAAACACATAAGATTGAGAAAGCATGTGAGGAAATGGTGGACAATGAATTATGGTGTCAATAAGGTTATAACAAAGACCATGTAAAAAGGATGAACAGCGTAGGAACAACATGAGGTAGGTGAGGGAAAAAAATAGGTAAAGGATAGAAGAAGTGCATTCAGCATTGAGACACGTGCATAAGAGTCTTCGGTCATATTGGATTTTTGTGCACCAAAAGGTTGTAGAAGGTTTTTCATGTAGGATTGGGCACATGGGTAAGGGTGCTTAAGGTCGGCCTAGTGGAAAAATCCACATTTAATGTTAAGTATGTTGGTTGGTGGTATATCATTTATTGTTGGAGAGGAGAAAAACTATAAATATGAGGTTGGGAAAGTCATTATTTTACCTTTCTATTACAAAGTTGAAGCGCTCTTGTGAACTAGGGCATCCAGAGAGATTTGTACAAAGGAAGAAGAATCATAGAAATCTAAGTGTGTGACTAGGGTGGATCTACAAACTAGGAGGAAGAAGTACACGGGCATGAGAAAAATTTATTTGAAGCACACTATCTTGTGGAAGGGTTTTCCTTGTTAGTGTTTGATAGCTATGGCATGGAGAGAGAAGGATTTATTCATAGAGCTAAGCCTTAGAATTGAGCGAGAATAGTAGAACACAGAAAGGAGTTTTAAATGTTAAACCAACAAGTAGAATGGCACCAAAGAAGGAAACCATTTCACCAAAGAAAGAGAAGATCAAGGGAAAAGGAAAAAAACCCTCTACCATCACTAGCTTTAATGAGGAATGGTATGTAGAGATTAAGTACCCAGATGGAGTGTTATTAGGAAATGAGTGGGTATCACAATTGAGACAAAGGGCCATGAGTGATTACAACCATCGCACAATCACTACAGAGAAATAAATAGCATTGGAGCTGGTTCTTCTAACTAACAAAAGGACACCAGATGGAATGCCAATATATAGCAATGAGGTCAAAGTAAAGATGTAAAAGATAGGGCTATTGCAACTATATTAGTTACCTTACTTTGGCAAGCCTGAGTGGCTATATCAGTGGTTGATGTCATGTGTGCGTGAAGACCATTTCTATTTTATAGGCCACAAGATGCACATAACACCTCAGTTGATATCTAAATTCACTGGCCTGAATTGTGAAGGGTAATCCATAGATGACGATTTGAGTGATAAGGAAGCCATCAAGGAAAAAATAGTATTTTATGATTACAAAAAGGGTTTATGGTACTTTGACATCGTAGTAATTCTAGACCATGTTATGATGATGGCCGTGCACTTGATCACCAAGCTTAATGATTAATAAATATGGATGCAAGTGAACAAGGCATGGTTGAATATATGCAGAAAATCTTAGAAGGGGCCATCTATAACTTTTTCACCTTTATCATGGATGAAATCATTAGCAACACACAGGAAGGAGAAATGATCTTATTTAGCAACATCCTCCTCGCCATCATATTCTTAGATATTTGAGTACCAAATGGGCTAGAAAAGTTTGTTTAGGAGTATCTAGAAGAGAACCCATCACCTTCGAAAAGGTTCGAGAAGCATACTTGCAAAAAAATTATGGTCGCTCACAAGGTGCACCTACGGATGTGGTATAAACAAATACATGACACATTCAGGACAAAGTAGAGGATCCCAGAGTAGTTTCCTACACTTGTGGATGGAGAGACAAAGTTTGTAGTTTATCAACATTTCTGCATTGACAGGTTTACATTGACAAATGGGACTAAGATCCCATGGTGCAAGCTACCCTTCTCCTTCACCGTGCAATACTTCCAAGCAGGGGTCAACCGGTTCAAGGAGGCCAAAAGGCTAAGGTTTGACCTTAGTGAAGTGGACCAAGACCACCACGAGCTGTGCTGAAATCTTGTATACCCTAAGAAGTGCACATATGTGGAGAAGTATGTCTCCCACGAAGTACAAATGATGAAGCCGATTAAATTGTCGATCATCGAAGGGCTATAGATAAGGTATATCTACACATAAGGCCTAATTTTGAGAAGGGCTCCTATCTGGAGATTGATGCCTCCATCCCGAGAAGACCCCATAGGTTATAAAAATTCCACGTTGAAGAAGAGGGAAAGAAAAGAGGTGTAGGAGAAGAAGGCACCAAGTGTGCAAACCACACAATTGGTCGGCGCGAAAAGAAGTCATGAAGCCAAGCACTTATGTGCACGTAAATAAGTCCCTAGTCAACATGAAGACCTTAGAAGAAGAGGTGCTAGATCATGAAGATTCCCTCACACATGAAGAATAACTAAGGAAGAAGTCGCATATTAAGGAGGAGAAAGAAAAATATCCTATACTGGAATCACAAGTTAGGAAGAAATGTAGAGGTGGCGAAAAGGTAGACTTGGTGGAAACATAAATCTTAGAGGTGTACATTGGTGACAGGGATGATGAAGAGCCTAAAGGAGGTCAAGACCATTTGGTATATGATATACATGACTCTGAGGAGGAGGAAGATGAAGAGAAGAATGACAAGGAAGATGAAGAGGAGAATAATGAAGAGAAGGAAGAAAAGGATCAAGGAAAGGGGGTGAGTAAAGAGGTAAACACCAAAAATTAGGGAACACCAAGCCTCACCAAGGAACAAGTGGAAAACTCCACAGAGAGAGAACTGGTGGGCGTCATTAAGGATTTGGTGGAACAAGATTTGGAGCAACGCGTAGATGAAATTTTAAAGGAATAGAAGAAGAGAGCGTTAGGAAATAATATGGTACCATGGGTGGGAATTCCAACTTGGTGGTAAGCTTCCCAAAGGCTACACAAATAGGTGGGAAGGGCATAGTTGTAGCAAAAGGGAAAGGAATGTGATACATTAATGATCTAATAAAGGTGCTATGAGCACACTTACGAAGCACCTTACCAAATGAACAACTCCCGACTATGTCTTCATTTGATGAAGAAGATGCATATCCCCAAACCAAAAGTATGTTATCTTGGGCATTCGAGTCCCACATGAATGAACATGAGTTAGAAGTAAGTCAAGAAGTGTTATGTACCTTGGGGTATGATAATATAATATATATGGGTTGATGGAGATGTTGGCATGTGGCACACATCCCCTTAGTTATATGCATGGCTTCACATGGGATATAATATTATAATGTATATGGGTGGATGGAGATGCCAACATGTGGTACACATCCCCTTAGTTATACGGGCTCACATAGGAATTGGGTAATGGGTTAGCCTCCATTAGGATTAGGTGTTACCCATCCTATTTAAAGGATATGAGTATCATTATGAGGATGTCATGTATATAAGATTTGATTCTTCTACTTGGTAGAGGTATATTAAAGGTTTCCCCCTTAAAGTGGATTCCCATCTTGGGAGATTGTGGAGTCACTCCTTCCTTAAGGATCACCGTCTGCGGTGTTGACCTACCTTAAGGGTATTATTTTGAAGCAAGGTTCTTATCAAGGAGTGCTTATACAGTGCCAAAAATAAAAGGAGTTAACCCTCTCTGTGAATTCTTAACAATTATTAGATGAGTAAGTTTGTAACATGCTCAACAAATTTTCAGTTGAGATTAAGGCCAAACTGATCGAAGGATTGATGGAGTGAGATTCCTGGAGGAGGAATTAGAGAAGGAAAAGAAGGAGCTTGCTTGATAAGAGAAAGGACTTGAAGAAAGAAGATCTTATCATCACACACTTAAGGCATGAACTGAAAAGGGAGAAGGAAAGGGTGCGTGAGCTACAAAAGAATATTGAAATGATTATAGGCTCTATTGTTTTAAATCATCCTGACCTAGCACTACCCGAGAAAAAATATGAATAAACCTTGCAGTGTCTAGAGGATTTGACCCACATCCTCACGATGGAAAGGTGGCCACTTTCCTTAGAGACTATAAAAGAAGCACTGGCGCACCAAGAGAAAGAAGAGAAGATGAAGGTTGTCAAGATCATTGCTTGATATACCAAACTCCTTGTAGAGGTAAAGTCTACTACTCAAGTTGCTTTGAAGCTGCATATGATAACTGCATTGATAGAGATAGAGTGGCAAGCATCCTGGTCGCCACACATGAAATGGAACTCAAGGAGTTTCAAGAAAATAATAAGGGGAACAGGGCAGAAAGAGATAAAATCCTAGCCGAGGTAGAAAATAAGTTAGAAGCTATCAAGACCTTGCAATGCTCAATCAAAATATGACTAAAATAATTATACCCTAGTTTACTGCTCGGCAGGATGGATGCACTTGATGACTTGGGAAAAAAATTGGAGGGTATTGTTGAGACAATGAGTGCCAAAGGGGAGAAATTAAGTTTTGAGGAGGTAAGCATCTTAGTCAAACACCTCTATCAGCAAGTGCATTGCAAGGTTGAGGCCTAGGAAAAGCTAGAGGTAGAAATAGGGAATGATTTCCCTCTCCTTAAAAAATAAGCATTGGTTCTCTTTCATTTTCCTCGTTCTTTCATTCTTTCTCCCAATTATTCATTCCTTCATTCTTTCTCCCACTATTCAGATCCTTCCATTCTTTATTCATTGAAGAGAAGTATTTCTAAGGATAGAGAATAGGTGTAGTGTGGGGTGATGTTGGGCCTCAGAATATTGGCTAAGTACAAGAAGGCACATGGGCGTGCGGGGCCTATTTGAAGAAGGGCATGTGGGTTGAATGTGTACATGGTAGGGTTCTAGTGTGGTTTATTAGAAACACATGGCACACACATGTAAGACAAGATGGGTGTCGGTACTTAGCCATATTCGAGTTCTAGACAACACACAAGGAAAGTGTGACCCATCTAGTATGCGGAGTGGATAAGGTGCTAGCCTGACAGCTGCATGGTCAAGAATGGAATATTCCATGCATGCAATGGAAGGATCCAGAAATACATCATTTTAAAGAGTGGAGAGCTCGGATCAAAGGAATTTTGTTCCATTGGAGGACCACTTAGACACTTGGCAACTGATCTATTACCTCAAAATGCATGGTAGTGAAGGCAAAAATATATATATAGAGATGCTCGAGTAGTAGAAGAGTTTGGTGGAAGTGTGTGGTGAGGATTCTATCGGTTGGGATTATAGGAAATATAGGAGAATTGGAATATTTAGAGAGATGGGTATGTGTTTATCCTTCTAATAGGAAGGACGTAGTTTAGTTTCGATGCTTGACCTTTCTCTACATTATTATATGGGCCTCATTATGTCTTTAAGTGAATGGAATGTGGTTATTGAACTCATTAATATGAATATAAGGTTTTGTTCTAAATAATAAGTGTTCAGGAGCATAAATCCTAGTACATTTCCTTGGTATTATGGATCAGATCTGTATTTTGTTTAATGTGTCCCTTTTATCTTCTAAATGAATGCATTGGTATAAAAACTCATCCTAAGTTCTTAGAATGAATGCATAGTTCTTTTCCATTCTTTTGCACTTAAGTATCTATCATAGATGATGTATTCTTACAAAACTCACATAAAGGAGGGGCTCGACACCCACATGTGCCTCGTGTCGAGTGCCTAGTGCCTGTTGGGTGATAGGTCAACATGCATGGGATTTGACTTTTGTTATAAGGGCATAAAATGGCTACACGACTTATGGGAAGCCATCATTGTTTTGCAAGTGTACTTCTCAAATATTTTTGCAAGGGAGGGGTTCTCATCTAGGTACTCCCATAAAATTTTTTTTGGCCCATCGGAAACTCCAATTTCTGAAAATATGATGGTAAGGAGGATGTTCCTAAACATGATCTTCTCCCCATTGCGCGTGTGTGGCACTGATGATCTCCTCTGCTATGAATGTTGAGAGGTTGTAGATGGTCCCCTCTGAGATCTTTTAGAAAATGTTCAACCATGCCTTGTTGATCTGGGTCCATCTTTCTTGTCCATTTAGTTTTGTGACCAAGTGTGTGGCCATCCTCATTACAGGGTCTGAAATCATAGAGATGTCAAAGTACCGTGACCCCTTCTTGTAGTCATAGGCCTCCACAATTTTCTTTATGGCCTCCTTATCATCCAAGTCATCATCAAACAAATATCCCTCACAAGTAAGACCAGTAAATTTGGAAATTAGCTGGGAGTTATCCTCATCCTTTTCCTCGTAAGGTAGAAATGGTCTTAATGTATGTGCAACATTATCCATTGGTACAACCACTTGGGTTTGCCAAAATAGGGCAACTCATAGAGTTGTAATAACTTGCCTTCTCCATCTTCACCTTTACTTCATCATCGTAGATGGGAATTCCATCTGGTGTCCTCTTGTCTATAGGTCTAACCATTTCTAATGCCATCTCTTTCTTTGTGGTTCTTGTTCGATGGTTGTAGTCACTTATGGAAATTTTTCTCATATAAGACACCCATTATTTTCCCGAAGAATACACCATCTGGGTATTACATTTCCACGTACCATTACTTGTTAAAAATGGTGGAAAAATATTGTTTCCCTTTGCCCTTTCCCTTATTTGGTGAAATGGTGGTTACTTTCCTTGGTGCCATTTCTCTTGTTTGGTTATTTTCAAAACTCTTTCATCCCTCTAATCCTGGATCTTCTTAACTCTATGGCTTTACTCTTACATGAAAAATCCCTTTAATCCTATGCCCTAGCTTTGGAACCCTAACCAGGAAAAATCCTTCCTTCCACAAGATGGCATATTCCCTTGCAGTTTCTAAAACTCTAACAACTCTTTCCCTCATGTTCATGTACTAATTTTCCACCTGTTTAGTTAATCAAACTCATTATGCACTCAGATCTTCACAACCTTCTTTCACTTAATGTTTTCTCAAGGATTCCCTAGTTTGCAAGAGCTCTTTGATATCAAAAATTCAAGGTAACAATAATGTATCTCGACCTCTTACTTATAATTTTTCTTCTTTTACTCGTAGTAAATCCAATGCCACCTACCATCACACCTTCAAAATAAGGTGGCATTTTCCTCATAAGCCAACTTTTAGTGCTTTTACCCCACCACACCTAATCCTACATGAAAAACTCCTACAACCTTCTAGCGAGAAAAAGATATTATTGATCGAAGATCCTTTCACGTGCGCTTTCAATATCAAAGGCACTTCTTTTGTCCTTACCCTAATTTTGACAATGCCTACCTCATGTTATTCTTGCACTTCTCATGCTTTGTACGTGGTCTTTGTAATGATCTCCTAACAAGAAACTCCTTATGTCTACCTTTTTACGCGTGCTCCTCCAAACTTCATGTTTTTGATTCTTCAATCTGAGCCATTGAAACATAGCTTCAACTACTAGCTCCCATTTATTTGTCACATTACTCCACCTCACACAAAAAAGATGTGTAGTCCTTTGCACAAAGAAATTTTTTGAAAATAATGAGTGGCTACCAATGCACAATGCACACAAAACAACAAAAATAAAGGGAGAAAGAAACAAGAAGGGGAAACACACAGAAATGAAAATGCATTAAAGGAAATCCTAGGCTAAATGGAAATACTTCCTTATTTATGATTACACATAAGCCTTATTTATAGTAGGGCTTTAGCCTACTCCTATTGAAATGGCCTGGTAATCTCGTCCCATCTAGTTCTTGTAACTTGCATGTGCCTGAATCAAGTATGTACGAGATGATGTATGGTCCTAACTAATGGAATTTAAGTTTCCTAGATGGCGTAGGAATTTGGAGTCATTAAGAAAGACCATCCGCCTAACCTCGAATTGTTTGTTTTTAATATGGCGATCATGGCATGCTTTCTATTGCACCTTTTTCAATCTTTTGACTCCACCTAGCAAGTGATCTCATTTCGTCCAACTACATTAACTTCTCCATACATGCATGTAGTGCTTGTTCATTAGCTAACACCCTTGCATGCCCAATGTGTAGGGATGGTAGCATGAATTCTACTAGTAACATAACTTCTACACCAAACACCAATTGGAATGGTGTGGCCTTGTTCAATTTCTTATAGGTAGTCCTATATGCCCATAGTACAGTTGAAACTTTTTCATCCCAATCTTGTCTTCCCACATCATAATTTTTTTAAATGCCTCCGTAGTCCCATTAGCTTGTGGGTGATATGGGGTATTCTTATGGTGGGCTAGCATGAATTCTTCCAACAAGATCCTAACTATCTCATTCAAGAAATGAGTGCCCCTATCACTCGTTAAGCTCAGGTTGTGTGTATGGAATATTATCCTTAATGCTTTGTGCATCCTCCCTTGAGTCAATCCTTGACAAATGGTCAGGCCCTGAGTTACTCTTTCCTAGTTTCACAACAACTATAAACTCAAACTCTTGAAACAAAAATACCCACCGACATATGTGCCCTTTCAAAATGGGCTTGTCAGCTAAATACCTCAAGGCCATGTGGTCTATGTAGAATATGAAGGGTGTTGCCAACAAATGTTTCCTTGATTTGTGTAGTGCATAGATCATTGATAGTGTTTCATGCTTGGTAGTAGTGTAGTTTTACTTAGCCGGTGTTAACTTCCTGCTAGCAAAACACAAGGGGTGGTCAAAAATTTCTTCTCCAGGATGTGTTAATAATGCCCCAATCACCATCCCTAAAGCATCAACATGTACATGGAATGGCTTGTCCCGGGGAAAATGTAATATGGGTGCAATGATAACCCTATTCTTGAATGTATCAAACGTTGTTTGTTGCACCTTTCCATAGTGAAATGCACTTTTATGTTTTAGTAACTTAGCCAATGATGTAGTGATCTTGGCATACCCTTGATAAATTTCTGGTAGTACCCTGTATGCCCAAGGAATCTATGCACTACGCTCTGGCTGGTAGGCTCCCTAATCCCATAATAACGAAAACTTTGGCAGGATCCACTAGTATGCCTTCCTTACATATGATGTGCCCTAAAAGAGTTCCAAATGGAGTAGTAAAGAGACATTTCTTGATGTTGAGGGATATGTGAAAATTTTGACATATTTCAAAAATCAATCAAAAATTGTCACAATGGTCTTTCACTAGTCCATACACCATCCAATCATCAAGTTAGACCTGAAGAAACTTATGGATAAAATCCTAAAATTCTTGGACCACTATGCGTAAAAACATAGCAAGTGCATTCTTCACTCCAAAAGGCGTGACCGTGTAGGAAAAACTTCCGTATTCAAAGGAAAAAGTTGTCTTTTCTTGGTCTTCCTTAGCAATTATAACTTGATTATATCCTAAGAATACATCTGTGAAGGAATAGATTTCATGCCTAGTCACTCCTTCTAGGATTTCCTTGATAAAAGGGGTTGGAAAAGGATCAATTACACATATAGAATTTAAGTCCCCGTAGTCAACACAAATCCTTATCCTTCCATCCTTTTAATGTTGGTGACCAAGGAACTTACTCATTTTGATTCCTCCATAGCTTCAATGATGCCCGATGTGATCATTTTTTCTATCTCCTCCTAACAAAAACACACAAATGTGGATTCATTCGGTAATGTATCTTCCAAATCAGGCATGCACCTTCCTTTAAATTTATTTTCATTTCCCCAATGAGTAGTGGACACCTTGAAGCTCATGTTATCCACGTGGAAATGATTCTTGAAAATCATGCAATAGATAAATGATCTTCCAAACCTCCTTATCTAACCAATAGTCTATAATAGTGGCCTCTTTAGGTTCTCGTTTCAACTAATGTTAACCTTAATTTTTTTAGGGACTTGTGGTAGGCGTTCGATTACTCATTAGCACTATTAATAACTTTGTGTGTACCTTCATTATGGTTAGCATCCAAATTCTTTGTCTCTTTTCCAGATATCACATAAACCATCTTTCCCTTCTCTTTCTCCATATATGTGCGATCAAGCTACATCACTTATGACTCTTCCTCATCAAAGCACGCTTCCAAACTAGATTCACCCAATAACTCCAGATTCAATCTTCTCGCCATGGCACTATCTCCTATCATGGGTGCTTGATAACCTACAATGCCTTATCCAATGATGTATTGGTGCTATGATATTTAAAAGCTTAAAGGAGGTTAGCCATCACCTTCGCCAATTTCATGTCTAACGGTGCATTTTTGAGTGAATATACTATACGCATGCATAGCCTTGTAAAGTGGAATACAACTTATGCACCCATAGATAAGGTGGAAATACTTCCACACCTTCCATCAAGTCCTTCTCACATGCTTGGATGTAAAACAAGGAGGGCTCCTTCCTATGTGTTGGCGAGAAAATTTTTCAGTGGAAAAACTTGTGGATTTCTTGCCAATGCTCTGGGAATCTAAGTCCCTCTACTTAATCGGTGTAGCTTCCGTATGTGCATGCACATGAAAAGGTGGATTTCTGTGGTGGAATTTTGACCGAGGATCCAATAGGGGCACTCCACTGACCCTGCGGCAAAGCTAACAATTTCTTGCTAGGGAAGTCTTCATCTATAAAGTGGGAAAGGGGAGTGAGAAAAGAGTTAAGAGAGCTAATACTACAAGTATAAAATCAGATTCCTTCACGCACTAGTTAGAAACTTCAACACATGCATTCATGAGAAGAAACAACCCTGCAAATAGCAATAAGACCAAATAGAATTTGATGAACACAAAGTATCATGAAATCCCTTAGTCAAAGAAAGCTAGAAACTCCTTCTTCTTGTATTGATTACTTGGACAAAAGTTGTACATAATGGAGAAATGGAAGAAATTGAGAAGGGGGAATAGAAGAAAATGGCTATCTCCTTTGTTCTCTCAAGGTGCAATATACTCTTGAGTTTACAAGATCAATCACCAACCCTTTGCAATGGGAATGGCGTTACAATTTATAGAATGAGAGGTGACTTATCGTCTTCCTCATGACCCTCCATATGCCTTAATATGAATTAAGACTATTCATATTCCAATTTAAATAGTTAAGTCCCTTTTATAATAGCAAGGTGACTTAATTTACAGTATGTTTCTAAAGTTACTTTTAAGTGAGTTAAAGGCATATCAAAAAGTGCAAACCCCAACGAAGAATTATAACATTTGAAAGCGAGAGAAAGTTAGGGGGAAGAGGAGAGAGAAAGAGAGAGAGAGAATAAAAAGAGTAGATGTCACCCGATGAAGTTCATTGATCCTCATTGATGGAAATCTTCAAATGCAGTGAAACTCTAAATCTTTGAACTCCTTTCCCACTATGAAACTCCTCCAAATTAGCTCTCGAATGCTCACACAGTTGAATGACCTAAGGTGGATCTCAAATTCCCTATGAAAATGGCTAGGATGCTCCTAACAATGATGTCCCCCTAAATGATTAGCCTTGTACATCCCATTGTGCCAAAACTTCTATTTGAGTGTAACTTAATATTTTTAGTAAGTGTAAAAAAGTAAATCCCTCGATCCTTAGCTGAGTGTAGTGACCTTGATTCCCCTTTCTCCCTGCGCTCCTCACTTCTTTGGATCAAATTTATATTTTTAGTAGGTGCTCGAGGGCCCACTTACTATTTTTAGTAAGTGCCAAAAATTTCCGTTCTATTGAATTCTCATCTATAGTGCACCTACGATACCTTCATCTCCTTCACAGGTTCTTCAGTTAATGACTTTCTAACAATAACAATTCCTATGTAGTAGACCTACTATTTTTAGAAAGTTGGCCTCTGGGAGTCGATTGATGTGGAATGAAGTTTTTGATATGGGTTTTTTCCCAATATCATCCCTTTGAAGTTTTAATAATCCAGGAGATTTTAAAGTTTTAATTTTAAGACTGGCAAAGCGGTGCTTCCGGTATGACAACCATTAATGGACCTCAAAATTACAGGTCTGGTTTTCTCCTCCATTTGCAAAGAAAATTATATATTTTATGCGGGTTTTTTCGTTTGGTGCTTCATGTGCAATCTTACTTCGATCCGACAACCGATTTGACGGGAAATCCCACTTCTTTCTTCGTTGAGCCGGAAAGGAGATTTCTTCATTGTGAATGCTCTATCACATATGGGGGGAAATTAAAGGTGTCTTATTGATGGCCTTGGGTAGAGGAATGAGAAAAAAAATATATCTTGTTGTTTCATGCATTTGTTTGAGAGATTTCTTTAACTTCTCATTTCATGGCTATGGAGTTTTTTCTGTTTTCTCCTTCTGTGCTCCATGCTTCTCCTTCTATGTTAGATGAGGATTCCTTTTGAGACTTGCACATCACTATGGGGAATGTGTTTCAGTTTTTGGGTTGAGAAGGTCTGAGAATTTTCAATGGTGGAGTGATGGAAGAATGTTGCAGAGGAAGTATGGAGGAATGAAGTGCACATATAACTGTTAGAAGTTAGAAGCAGGAAAAAGCGGCACTTTGGAAAAATTTCAAAAAGATATGCATAGGTAGGGCTTGGGAAAACTTTTCCATGCTTGATGTCCCTAACCCCAGGGATGTGAGGGACATCAATTTCCGCAATGAGCAAGATGGCGACACATGGCACTAGATCCAACGACAGGGAATGAAGGAGGAAAAACCTGATTTAAAGCACTGAGAGCTGAAAGGAGGTCACATGGGTGTCAAAATGACTCCCTATGGGGGATGGGTGTAGTTTTCAAGGTCTGATGTCCCCCAGCTCAGGTGAAAAAGGGACATCAAATTCCATGGTGGTCAAAAGCATGACACGTGGCACCCGATCCGACGACAAGGAATGCATGCTCCAAATAAGTAACTCTGGGGCCGATCTCGTCAAGTCTGGAGGTCATATGAGGGCCCCATAGGTCACATGGGGCCTGGGAACATTTCCCAAGGTATTATGTACCTAACCTTAGGGATTTCAAGGACATGAAATCCCGCCAGATCTCGTGCCGACACATATCCTCTCGAAAAAATGACTAAGTCCTGAACTGTGTTTGAGAGGGTAACTTAGAATGAAGATAACTTGAGCTCCCGGTGGAATTTATTGGTGAAATTTTATATGATCCTGACTGGAAATGGAATTTTAAATCCAATTATGGGGGTTTCATGTATTGATTCGGCCATATTGTCCCTAAAAATAGTATTTTTGATCTGGTACTCCACTTGTGCCTGAGAAAAACTACCTATCAATCATATGCGCCAAGGTTTTGTGAAAAATATTATTTTACCATCATGTAGGTATTAGAATCCTATTTTTTAATATGTTTTTTTACTTCCAACTCCATTTGAAGCTCTCGGAATCTTCTTCTAAAGCCCAACAACTATTTTAGGCATGTGTGCCGCCTAGGCTTGTGAACCCTGTTTTTAACTCAGATGCACTGCAAGTCTTGCAAAACTTCCCCAAACCTTCCAGTATCATTTCCATGATGTTATAAGGTCCTCCAATCACCTCCATGTTGAATTTTTCCCTTCTGTTCCACTTCAGGGGGTCGATCCAGTCCTGGGAAGGCCAACGACAGCCCTTCCCGTGACTCCCCAAAATTTGCATTTTCAATGAAGTCCTAAAATCACCTAGGGGAATGAATGGAATTTCCTAAATCACCTAGGGGATGATATAACATTGGTTGGGAGGTAATTTGGACTGATTGGACAGAGTTGGGGTTGCCTAGGAATGATAAAGCATGAAAATTTCGGCATAGGGGTATAGTTGTCATGCTTGGAAATTTCCAATTTCCTTGTTGCACATTTGCATGACAACACTATGATAGTCTTATATGATAGAGGATGTATTGTTTTAGGAAAACCTAATAGAGAACATGATTCTCACTTCGCGCCACTCTAGTAGGCTATAACAATGGGTCACTCACCAATGCACTCGTCCCGAGTAAGTTATAGTTGATAATCCTTCTTCTTTCGATTTCACTCTTCCACCGGGTCTCCATATCTCATAAAAAACATAAGGGTTCACCCCTCTAGAGTAACTTGGAAACTTATTTCCTCCTAGGTGCTTGACTAAATGTTCCTTCATTAATATTGTAACAAATCCTCTTAATTTCTGCCCAATTAACTCATAATTCCCATGTGCCCAATTGTCATATGCCACACTAGTTATATCACTCATAGATTGAGAATATTCAAAATCAATAAAAAGGATTAACCACCTTGGGGTCCCCGATAGAATGCACATAGATCCTGTCTGAAATTCTTTGCCCAAGGGCTCAAGATAGGGTGATGAATTCCCATCGGTTAAAGGGATGGTTAATAGCTATTCCTTGTTCTCAAAACTTATGTACCCTTTATTGAACCATATGTCAACATTGTTCTTGTATTACTAGGGGTGCCTGTAAAATTTGAATGTTGTCTGCCTTAGCCAATGCCAAGACATTGAAATCCCAAGAATTTTTCCTTTTGGATAGTTATAACAACATCCTTCAAGGCACCATCAGGCATTTCCTTTTAATTGTTAGCCATATACATCACATTTGAGGATGACTGTAAAGGGGGCCTTCCCATTTGATGGTAGGAATCTAGACTGAGAACATTGACTTCATACTGTGTCAATTAGAATATTACTCGAATCCAATCACATGCGAACCCGCCTCTCCCACTCTGCTCTAGCGTGCATAAGGTAATTTTTACCGTAACCATTCCCCTAACAAAGGAATTATATTCTCCTACCTCATAATTTTTCATACTTCCATGACCTCATTCAAATCCTTCTACGAGCCTCCATGCTCTTCATTTGTTCTAACTTCCTTGAATTCTCCTTTAGGCACTAGATATCTCCTCAGTAGGATTTGAATTACATCCATAGTCTCCGATACACCTCTATCCGATGAGTAGGGTCTGGATACTTACCATATGCCACATATTCTCTTATAAATAGTGGCTTCTACCTTGATACCTACCTGGTACATGTAACTTTAGATTGCTTCATCACAAGTACATGCTCTAGTTCTGACTCGCGCACCACCCTTGGCATCTATTATGAGTTGG
The DNA here is from genome assembly GCA_018340775.1 of Taxus wallichiana var. yunnanensis. NCBI lineage: Eukaryota > Viridiplantae > Streptophyta > Pinopsida > Cupressales > Taxaceae > Taxus > Taxus wallichiana. The sequence goes on along the minus strand of CM031234.1, from coordinate 488,555,405 downwards.
CCTTCTTTAGGCTTACCATTCTAGTGCCTTTATCCTTTTGTGTTACTATTTCATATGTTTAAATAGCTCTGGGAAATCCTTATACTTGTGCTTCTTTCCACACCAAGATAATTGTAATAGATTAGGGCATTCACGCTTATAGTGCTCCGTAGATCCACAGCTTTAACAAGTTACACGCAGAAATCATTTCTTCCTCCTCTACAATTTCCACGACCATGAAACCCTCCTTGAAAAATTATTCCACACTCCCCTCCATCCACACGCCCTTCATAGTGATGAAAACCATCCTTGGAGTTGATTACGAGGCTAGTATGGCGCACGAATGTCAATGGCATCATGTATTTGGTCAATAAATCTACAATCCTTGGTGTCATGAGTAGTAGAGGTGTAAATCTTGTAATAGCAAGACACATTCTTATGGATCACATACTACAGTAGTGGACACCTACTTAGATCATGATATTAGTGGAAAATCTCATAGTCCACTATTATGGTGCATACTAATCTCTGAGGACAATTGTCCTTTGTATGCCACTCTACCTCATAATTTGTGCACCATATGCTATTGCAAGTCTTATGCATTGAGTTCGTAGGTAGCTTCTTCATTTGCTTCACCATTGCATAAATATGAGCTCAAAGAAAAGGGCTAACACCGGTATCCATGCTTCCAATAGCCTCAGTATGCAGGGAAGCCTCCAAGGCCTCGCGCGGGCCTCGTGAAAGTATTATGGGAAATTTATCTCATAAAAGGTGTTATCAACCCTTTGATAAATTGTTGGGCCCCTAAAATATTTGCTAAGTCCAAAAAGGTGCATGGGCACATAATATTGAAGTTAAGAAATGGGCACGCAAGGAGAAGGCGTGCAAGGTAGGGTTTTAGGAGGGTTTTAGAAGGGTCGTGTTACATGCTAGAAGACAAGGTCTTGGTACTTAGCCATATTTGTCATATCAGTAGGACACGAGAAAACGTGACCAAACTACACATGCGGAGTGGATAAGGTGCTAGCCTGACAATAGGTTGGCCTAGGAAGGAATATGCCTTGCGATGGAAGCTTCTATAAGACCATCATGGAAAAATCTGAGAGCTCGAGGCTTGAAGGAGCATGCTCTAATGGAGGACCACATTCGACACACTGCACTGGATCTCGAGGCCACGAAGGATGATTTGGAATTTTGGGGTGCCTATAAATACAAGCGCTGGAGAAGAAAAATGGACATAGAGAGAGATTAATAGAGAGTGGAGCTCTGCAGAAATGCCAAAAGGTGTCATATTGGGTTGGGGTTATAAAATTTCTTTTTGAGAGCTAAATGATATGGATCCAGTTATGATGCATGACTTTAGTCTTCGATAATGTGGTGATTTGTAGTAAGTCTAATGAATGTAATGAAGTTACCAAGTTAATTGAATATGATCTTTCTTAATTCAGATTCATACATGATTCTTCATAGTTCCTTTTCATGTATGCTTATAAGATGAATATGAATTCTTATGCATTTTCCTTTCTATTTTGATTCAGTTCTTTAATTTTGTTAAAGTATCTCTATCTATAATGAATGCAATGATCTAGATCCATTCTAAGCTCTATGATGTTCACATGTTTCATTCCCAATCACTTACTTTAAATTTTGCATCATAGATGATGTTTTCCCACTCAACTCACATAAAAGAGAGACTCAGCGCATGTCATCATTGCCTCAGGTGAGCACCCAACGCCCACTGGGTGATACGGTGATATGCATGGGATTCCCTTATTATTTTGTGGGTGTAAAAATGACTACATCTTGGTTCCATTTCTAGGACCTCTTTTCAAATTTGTTGTGGGAAATGGCATACATCATGATCTGTGTGATAAGTGATGACAGAACGCCTAACTTTGGAAATTTTTTGAATCATGGTTCAAGAGCATGGAGGATGAATTTACTCAAAGATTCAGCATTGGACCTGAGTTTGATGCACGTAGATGGGTAGAAGAGAACCTCTACCATGATTTATATGAAACATTTTTCTGTTGCTTCCCACTAGAACTGTATGAATGGTTCTTGGCATATACATCTAGATCAAGCTGGTATTATAGATCCTATGCATGGATCCAAGAAGAATACTAGAGGCTACAAGATGCAGATCTGATGTGGACTCGTGTTGTGGATCATTGGTGGAAAGAAGTATTGGCTAGCTACACTAATTTCTACATATTCTTATCCGTGGTTACCAAGTTTGAGTTTCGTGGAGACCATAGGTTCATTTCTACATGTTATTCCTCTAGAAATGAAGATCTATATTGTTACCTTGATTTTAGAGGCATTTCTAATGTCCGTCTAAACTGCTTTTGAGCATTGGGAAAGGAAGCTAGGGTGGAGGAAGATGACAAATATTGCGATAGAGAAAGAAAGGGAGGAGAGAGGACTCAAGTATAGTGAAGTGCATGAATGGGAGATTGCTAGATAACGTGAGGTTACATTGTGATGGATATATGGAGGCGGACATATCAAGGAAGGATTTGAGGTTCACGTAGGGGACGTGGAACTCCGAGCAGCTTTGTGCTACCCCATCTTAGCAAGCACACAAGAGAAACCCCTTTGGCTTCGATGAGAGTTCATCACATGGAGAGAGAAGAGTTGTCGGTGCACATCTAAACCCACCTAGTGACCAAACCATGGTGCTTGGATTTCTAGATCAAGGAAGGAGTATCGCTGACCTATTTGGTATTAGTGGAAGTGACAGATATGTACCCAGGAGATACAATTTATCATTTCCCACTTTTATGGCTACACATACTATTCCGGTATTCGATTAATTTTTGGACAAGGATCAAGTACACGACCCTTTGGTCACACATCTAAGAGTGGAGTGGGGTACACTATTAGTAGTGGGGAATTATCATAGACTGTTGGCGTGCAGTTCAGTGGAACTTTGTTGACCCTTGGCACGACCACTATAGGACCTGGTGGGTCTAGTGGGTTTGGTGGATGAGGAGGCACAAGACCTAGTGGATCCGGTGGGTCGGGAGGAATAATACCTAGTGGATTTTGGGGTCTATTGGGTTAGGAGGCATAGGACCCGGTGGATTTGGCGGTGGGGGAAACACCGGAGGAAACCAAGGCTCTGGCTCAAGAAGACAAGGGCCCTAGTCACCTCCTCAAGTTTTCTTTGAGATGTATTTACATTTTCCAGATTACAAAGGTATTAAATATGTTACAAAACATGTTCACAATTGTGATCTTCTATGGCGTGTGAAGGGGATCACTAGCCCAGAGTGGAAGGCAAGTCACTTTGCAATGACATTGTAAGGATGCATGCATAACTTGTATAGGAAATATTACCCTCATCAAACGGTGGTGGATTATAATTTTCTTAAAAATGCCTTCTTGGCAGAATTCCACATTCCTAAGTTTAAACAAGAGCATCAATGCCCTAAAGGAGATTCAATAGGGAATGGGAGAGAGTGTGTAGGGGTATGATGTGCGCTTAAGAATCTCTGTCAAATTGTCATATGACATTAACCCCTCACAACATGCTCAATGGTTTTTTTGGAGGGTTGATAACTCCATTTAGAAGATCTTTATCTCACAAAACTTTCACAGACCGACATGAGGCATTGGAATCCACCCTATGCCCTGAAGCTATTAGAAGTGTTGATACTAGGGTTAGCCGATTTCGGAGGCTCAAATCGCTATTATGGCTAAGTTGCTAGAGAAGTTGTCTGCAAAACTCATCCCTTGCAACTTGAAGTGGTATATGGTGTATAGATTTTGAATTAGTAATATCCTCATTGACACAGTGTAAAGGTCAATGTTTTCACCTTTGATGCATGGAATCGATGGGAAGACTTGCATTACCCATCTTCGAATTTTTGTATATGGTGAACAAAACAAAGGTAATGCCCATCGGTGTCTTAAAGGATGTAGCCATCACCATTTAGGGAGCTAAGTTTACTTGGGACTTTGAAGTCTTGGTGCTCACTAAGGCGCATAATTTCCTAGCACTACTTGGGCACCCAAGGTGCTATAAGAACAATGCGGATCTTCATTCAACAAGGGATACATAAGATTTGAAAATGAGGAGGAGCAAGTCATCATACCCTTGGTTGATGGGAAATCAACACCCTATATTGAACCTTTGGGAGAAGAGGTCCTGGATAGAATATATGTGTGCTCAATTAGAGATCCAAAGATAATTCATCTCACCACAGAGTGATCCATTTTGAGGATGATCAATCCCTAAGTGACACTACCAGTATAGTGTGTGATAATTGGGTGCATGGAACTTATGAGTTAATTGGATGACATTTGAGAGGATTAGTAATGAAGGTGAAAAAGGTGCGTATGTTTCGATGCCTAGGAGGAAAGGAGCTACCTAAGTACTTAGGAGGAGCCTTCCCTAAGGTCTTTTTGCAGGATATGGAAGCTTAGTGGAAGGAGGAAAATGAATGAAGGGGGATGTTAAGTTATCGTTAGTGCAAATCAGCAAGCACCCTTGGATGTTTATCGAATTTCTAGTTTGGTAATGAACATCCAAAGTGTGATTGCACAACATTGAATATTTTCCCCAAGTGTAGGACGTGTAAAATGGGAAAAGAATATCTAGATTAGAGGTTAGTTCCTCAACTCCTCTGATTAGATGTATGTTTGAAAATTGTAGAGGTTTATCACTATATTCTACTCTTAATTCCAAGGGGATAGAGGTAGAGAATGCAAAAGAAATAAAACTAAGACTAATAAGGTGATACACTAAAGGAGTGGTGAACATATAATTCTACAAATTGACGCAAATTGGAAGAATGCAACAAAACATCATGCACAAACTGATAAAAATGTAATGAAAGATCAGAAATGAAGTAAACAACACAAGAAGAGGACTGAAACTCATTCACAGAGCTTGCATTGTCATTTCCAAATCAAAAATACATGCATTACAATAGAAGAGAGGTAGAAAACATGTTGCGGTCCTGAAAGAGGTCTAAAATTCCGTAAAATCACTTTCTAGGGTGAAAGAGGGAGTCTGTAAAACATAAAAATGTTCAACCTTTACAAAATGAGCCAAATTTGGCTTTTAACAATGAAAATTCAGGCCCAGGAAGAAGAAACGTAGGAAAATGTGAAAGGATGCTTCAACCACTCGACCAAATTGCATTAAAACATCATGGGTTCCCTTGTAAGTTCATTCCCGATGTTTTTGACCATGCTGGGAGAGAATGCGAGCCATACTTCATCAAAATGATGGTTAAGATGTCAGTTCTATTTCTTTTCCCCATACCAGAGGATTTTTTCAATTTTCTCTCTCCAAACTTCACCAAAACACATAATTTATCCCTCCATTGTGTATATAATTTCACCAGCTTTCCAATGACATCAAGAACATGAAAATCCAAGCTCTAAATCAAAATTTATGCCCTTCTAATAATTTAGGGAAAAATTAGAGCAAAATGAATTAAGCGGGCCAAAAATTCAAAATTTTCCCTCTTTTTTGACTTCGGGAAAATTTCCCCAAAAATTTCCACCTCCCACCACTCCAATGCCACAAGGAACATCCTAATTGGATGTGGGCCTTCCCTTGATCATTTTACGCCTTTTTGGAATTTGGAAAATTTTCTAAAAATTCTCTGCCGCCGAAGTTCTCTACCGACATGTGGCGTGATGTGATTGGTTGGCAAGCCATCGCTTCCAAATTTCCTATCACTACTGACCACTACCCCAAATAGGACACATTACACCTTGTCATTGGCATGGGCTTGAACTAGCTCTTTTCCTCTCGCGGACCTGCCTTAAGTTTTTTGCCTCGCCACAAGGACACGTGGTAGTTTTTGATTCACACGGACCATCGCGGGTGGGCTTTCATTCCATTATTTTCCCTATTTTGGCAAAAGGAAAATTTCCTTCCACCCCTCCACCTCCCAATGCTCTAAGGACATGTGGCAGATTGTGATTCATTGGTGGGCCTTTAGGCCGAGATATCCCCTTAGCGCTAACTTTGGAATTTTTTTCAACTTCTCCCCGCCGAGCCGACCCCCGATGACCTTGAGGACATGTGGCCTTCTCCTATTAGCTAGCGGGCCTTTGGGCCAAAAAATTTCTGTGTGCACCTTGCCAATACTTGGAAAAAAATTTAATTACCCTTGCCAATCTGCCATTCCACCGCTGACATGGCGCATTCTGATTCGCCAATGGACCTCCCATGGGAAAATTTCCCTCCAAAACTCCACTGAGCCATAACTTGAAAAATACAAGGAGTTAGAGGCAAAATTTTACCTTTCTGGAAAGCTGAGAAGATTCTCTATCTAATGAAACCATTTCCAAAAGGTTTTGAGTTCCTAAAAGATAAAAAATTCTGACTAAGGCACAAGGAAGGAAGGAATGAAGGGAGTTAGCCAAAAATAAGCAAGGGGTTTATTTTGGATATCAATTTTGCTGACTCATAGGGGTCATCTGCCTGCTAGATGAAGTTACCAGCTATGTGAAGCAATCCATTGGGAATGGAGTCATCAATTTTCTTCCTGGAACTCTCAACTGATTAGAAAATTACAAGGAAAATGAGAGAGTGGAACATCACTTGATCTAGACCATGGCCTACAAAACTACATGTTTGGGATAGCAAGCTTGTGCCAAAGCACTTAGGGAAATGGAAAACTAAGCTACAAAAAAAATTATGCAAAAGAACTTGGAGGAATGAAAATATAAGCTAATATGTACAAGATGGAGATTTCCTTCTAGTAGTAATGCTTCGATGGATTCCATTGACTGGAATCTGCAGTTCCTCACCATCCAATGTAGATAATTGGAAAGCATTGTTGTTCTTACACTTTTTGACCATGTAGGGGCCACTCCAAATGGCATCAAAGTTTGAATGTCTTCCTGGCTTTGCTCACTCTGCATCCCATTTCAACACTATATCTCCAACTTGGAAGGTTCTAGCCTTATCCTTTCTATCAAAATTTCTCTTAATCAAGGCTTGATCCTTCTCCATTGCTTGGGCTGCATGTTCTCTGATTTCTTGGAGCTCCATCAATTCAGCATATCTAACCTTCATCGGTTCAAACTCCAACAAATCCAATTGTTTCATGAGTTTCAATGTTGGCAACTCAAGTGACATGGGAAAAATTTCCTCTCTTCCATAAATAAGCTTGAATGGATAATTACCTATGGATCTCTTGGGAGTGACCCTATCAGCCCACAAGGCTGATTTCAATTTAGTATGCCAAGTCCTCTGAATTTCATCAAGAGTCTTCTTGATGATCCTTAACAAGTTCTTACTGGTAGACTCATCTTGGCCATTACCTTGAGGGTAATAATTTGATGTAATAATTTGATGAATTTCTCGATAAATCCTATTTTTGATAGCCCATTCAGTCACCTTTGATCCTATGAATGCCAAAGCATTATCTGATATCATAGTGGCAGGTATACCAAATATTGTTACTATCCCTTCATAGAAGTCTAGAATGCTAGATTCATTTGCTTCTTTAAGTGCCACTGCCTCAGTCCATTTGGTGAAGCAATCTGTGGCTGCTAGGATTCACTTGTGTCCTTGGCTTGAGTTTGGGTTAATGACTCCGATGAAGTCCAAACCCCATTGCATGAATGGATGGTCAATTGAAATGGGATGCAATGGAAGGGCGGTTAATCTCTCCTTGCTTGTGAAGAAAGCACAACTCTTGCACCTCTTGATCCATGCATAACAATCACTGAATACCTTGGGCTAATAATAGCCAGCCTTCATGATCTTGAGGGATGTCAATCTTGGTGGAAAATGACCTCCAGCTGTCCCACCATAGAAATCTTCCAGTGTTCTTTCAATTTGGTTTGTTCTAATGCATCTCAAAGAAGACACTTCATTTACATCCTTCTTGAACAAAATACCATCAACAAGTGCATATGGGCCAGCCTGCAATCTGAAGTGTCTTCTCTTGGTTTTGTTCATCTCTCAAGGGCATAGGCCTATGTAGGAAGTACATAATGTCTTGGATCCATCAAGGAGTGAGTGAGACACCATCATTCCCTTCTTGAACATTTCCTTGTTCTTGGTTGTTTTGCAATGCCAAAACAACATCCTTCTCATTTCTTACTTCCATTGATTCACTAAAGACCAGTTGTTCACATAATCCTTTTCCTTAGACCAGCTTGGTGAATTTGATCTCAATGTCATACTCCATGACATGAGTAATCCACCCTACACGTTTTTCATTTAAATCTTTGTTGAGGAGGAAGTCTTTAACTCCCACATGAGAAACCAGCAGTTGAACCTTGTTGTTTGAAACTAGATGCTTAAATTTCTTCAAGCTACTAATCACTGCAAGAACTTGCTTCTCAATAAAAGAATACCTCACCTCATAATCCTCTAGGCTTTGGCTAAAGAAAGCAATTGGCTACTCTGTTGTTTTTGTTCTCATTGTACTAAAATTGCAGAGATTATGTCATCACCTCCAAATGCGTATAGGATGAAATCCTTGGAGAAATGTGGATTAATGAGAGTTGGATCTGATGAGATGGCTTCTTTAATTGCCTAAAACTTTTTGTATCTTCTAATATCTATTTGAAATCCATGCTTTTCTTCAACATCATAGTTATTGGCTTGACAAGGACTGCAAAATCTGGCACAAACCTTTGAACAAAATTGATCCTTCCTAAGAAACTTTGGAGGGCCTTCTTATGAATTGGTAATGGCAGGGATTTTATTGCTTCAAATCTCTCGGATCAATTACTAATCCTTCTTTGGAAACAATGTGGCCAAGGAGTTTTCCTTCATGAGCTAGAAAAATACATTTTTTGGGATTCAAGGATACCCCAAATCTTCTACACCTTTGGAACACTTGTCTCAAATGAAAGATAATCTACTGTACTTTTAGAAAAAATAGTGATATCATCTAAATATACCAGCACTATCTTATTGATCAATCCTTGACGCCATATCCATTTCCCTCTAGAAGGTAGCTCCTAAGTTAGACAACCCAAATGGCATTTTCCTATGTGCATAAGTTCCCATTTGGTTATAAAGGTTGTTTTGAATTGATCCTCCTCTTTAACCATGATCTGATTGTACCCTGAATAGCCATCTAGCAATGAAAACCTCTCAGAGCCAACAACAACTTACAAAATATGCTCCATAGAAGGAAGTGGGTAATGATCCTTGAAAGATGATCTATTCAAATCTCTGAAGTCTACACACAATCTGATTTCTCCACTCTTCTTTCTAATTGGAACCAAGTTTGCTACCCAACTAGAATGCTTGATGGGAAATATGATACTTTCCTCTATTAACTTATTCAATTCTTTTTTCATGAGAGGCTCCATGTGTGGATTTAATCGGCCTTTGTTTCTACCTAATGGGTTTAGCATTTGGATCCAATTCAATTGTATGTTGAGCTAGCTTGGGATTGAAACCCTTCAAATCCTCATAGCTCCAAGCAAATATATCAGGGAACTCTTGACAAAGTTGCATAAAATCATACCTCTCTTGCTCGGTTGTCACTTTACCAATTTGAAGTGACTTACCTTCTCCAACCAAGATGGGCACCGAATCTTCTCCCTTGACTTGGATATTTACCTTCTCCTTCCTAAATTGATAGTTTTTGGTTCTATGTCTGTACCACCTGATCACCATACTGTTTTTCTAATTTTTCTTGATTTTTGGCTGAGAACTCAGCCTCTTCTTGCAAGAAATTGATGATTTGTTGATCATTTTCAAACACTTTCCAACTTACATTGTTGTCTGGCACTGATGGCCTTATAATCACATGAATGCTTGGCTATAATTTATCTTCCTTGATACTTTCAACAACATCAAAGGCTGCCCCAATTGTTGCAAGCCTATCAACAGCTTGGTTTTCTTTCCTAGGGATGGAATTGATGTTAAAGCCTTCAAAATATTCAATGAGGTCCCACACCCTATTCTTATAACACTTGAGCAAATCATTCTTGGCAGCATGCTACCCTCTAACCTGATTGACAATCAGCTCACTATCACCAAAGACTTGTAAGTTTTTTATACCCCTCTTGATTGCCCAATGCAATCCTTGTTTCAGAGCTTCATATTCAGCAAGTGTTTTTAGAACATGCAAACTGAAATCTAAAAGTTGAATAATACTTAATGCCTTGAAGTGAAACAAGCATATCTCCCCCTCCTATACCTTGTCTACTTCTTGATCCATCAAAGAATAGATGTCATACCTCATTGTTATCTTTATGGTCCTGGATTAGTAATGTTAGGAATAGGATGATTTTCTTCATGTATGCAATAGACTCCTAGCTCAGATTCTTCTATTTCTTAGTAGGGATCAAAAGCATGCACCTTGCTTGCCCATTCATCAAGAGTTAAATCTAGGATGCTTCCAACCTTTGTATCAACTTCATCTATGCTTGGATAATCCTCTTGATCAAATGTGAACAGTTGGCATTGATTGGGCTTGGAGTATGAGGCTCAATGTGAAAGTTTGCAATAGGTTCAGATCTGATTGTGGCCTTAGTTCCATATCTGGTTCTAAATAACATGTGTGACCAATCAACAGATAAGTAGCCCCCAATTTTAGCTGTGAAATCCCTTGACAAACATAGGGCAAAGAGTGGTGGAAAATCTATCACTGACACATCTTGCAAAATAGTAACATTGGGGCATGCATGCAAAGTAAGGCTCAAATATTTAATTACTCCCACTGATTGTTACTACTGTCCCATCTAGTTACACCACCCCTTTGGATATGACTTCATATTATAGGCCCAGCTGATCAACTATTTGCTTGAGCATTACGGTAACTACTTGCCCCAGAATCAATCCTATAATTGTGTACTAGTTTATCCTCTATGGTCAATGAAACATAGAATGGAGGGGGATTCACAACTTTACCTTACTATCCTCCATGATTCCCTTCAGGCTGAGTAGCATTTGTGAGTACCTTCTCTTGCATATGAACTTGCTGATTTGAAGTTGACCAATTCTTCATGGCAGCTTGTAGGAGATCTCTTTGGCCTAGGATGGATAGTGATTCCCACATTGATATATTCACATTTGTCTTCTTCATCTGATCAATGATGTTGAATGGGGATGAAACATCTCTTTGCTGCCCCTTGGCCTACATATTCTTTTCTTGCACATGGGTAGCAACAGCTGGCATTTGAGCTGGTCTAGAAGGTGGCTTGGGCTGTCCTTGCATGTTTGGAACTACATTTTTCTTGCCAACACCTTGGGGAGTGATGGAAGGTTGTGGATCACCTGGAGCCAATGACTGCCCTTCACTAATATTTCTCTTTTTGACCTTGTGTTAGCTACCACATTCTAAGACATTGCTTGATTCATGCCACAAAAATCCTCAGCTTGCCAATTCACTAGTGTAGTCTCATTTGGAGTTGCATTATGCTGGGATGTTCCTTGTTGTTGATTTGTTTCTTGGGTCACCTCATCCTCTCTATGCCGCTTATTATCACCATCAATGCTTGATTCAAAGCACCATTGCAGCACATAGATTAGTTGTGGGGTTAATTGCATGGGAAACACCACTCATACTCTTGAGCTATATTATTTTGCACTGGCACTAAGGCTTTAGAGGTAGATGCAACATTGGGATTATATGGCTGAAATGGTCTATTGGCAGGAGGCTTTACTTGATTTTGATTTGCAGCTAGATTAGGTGGCCTGTTGGGCTGATATGACTACCTATTAGGCTGAGCTTGAGGCTGATAAGAAGGTCTAAAACTTTGGGCTTGCTGCCTCTTGAGTGTAAGTAGCTCATTTCCTAAATTTTGTAATTGTTTCATGACTTCTTGAAGCTCATTTGAGGCACTAGAGGATGAAGTAGAAGTCTCATTTGAACTTTGATTTCTAGGAGTGGGAATAGGAGCTATAGTAGGTGCTTGGCTAGTGCTTAGATTTTCTAAGTTTGGATATAAGGGCATGGGAGGTCTAGGAGCTAGCTTACCAGCTTGAATTAAACAATTTTCAGCCCTAATGGCAATGCTATAAGCAACAGGTATAGTTGTACCTCCCATGGATTGAATTAACATAGAAATATCATAATTCAAAGCTTTAAGATAGTATAGAAAAGCACCTTCAGTTGTTGGCCTTACTGCCACTGGAATTCTATCCCAAGTCCTTTGAAATCTGAAGTTGAAGTCTGTCAGCTACTCATTGGGAGCTCTCTTGATGGTAGTCAGTTGTTCCAATAGAGACAAGTTATCTCCCTTTTCTCCAAACTGCTCATGGAGAGCTATGCATAATTGATTCCAATTTTGGATAGAACCAGCCCCAAGGCTTCTAAACCATTGCAATGCTTTCCCTTTGAATGAAGATGCCAACAATTTGACAACAATTTGCATCTCAACAATCTCATGGATTGCACAAACATTAGCAATGTCTTTAACATGATCACCAAGAGTGGTCTGATTTTCTCTAGTGAAATATGGAATGTTCTTCAATGCTACAATTGGAACTGGATTTTGTGCATTGAGAGCAAGTGGGTTGCTGCCAGTGAAGTTGACATAAGGGTTTTGTTGTGCCATTTTGATTGGCCTAAGAACCCTTGTTGATTGAGTGAAAGGTCTAGAAGGTGGAGGAGTTGATAGAGTTCTGTTTGGTGGAGATGGAGACCTTTGAATCCTCCTTCCTCTATGCCTTCTTCTAGGAGATAGCTGCAGATACTCAGACAACCCTTCTTCTCTAGGCTCTTGACCTTGTGTTGATTCTTCTCATGAATCTTCAGACTTAACTATTGAAACCATTTCATTTTCTGTTTTGGGAGTTGCTAGATGTGTGGATCGGGGCTCTTTTTGAGGAAGAAACTTGCAAAAATGTAGATCAACTTTGTTGCAATGAAGATGAAGACCTCTAAGGTCCCATCAAAGCAAAACTGTTAGTGCAAATCAGCAACACCCCTGGATGTTTATCAAATTTCTAGTTTGATAATGAACATCTAGTGTGATTGCACAACATTGAATCTTTTCCCCAAGTGTGGGACTTACAAAAATGGGAAAAGAATCTCCAGATTAGAGGTTGGTTCCTCAACTCCTCTGATTAGATGTATGCTTGCAAATTGCAGAGGTTTATCACTATATCCTACTCTAAATTCCAAGGGGACAGAGGTAGAGAATGCAAAAGAAATAAAACTAAGACTAATAAGGTGATACACCAAAGGAGTGGTGAACATTTACTTCTGCAAATTGACACAGATTGAAAGAATGCAACAAAACATCATGCACAAACTAATAAAATGTAATGAAAGATCGAAATGAAGAAAACAACACAAGAAGAGGACTGAAACTCATTCACAGAGCTTGCATTGTCATTTCCAAATCAAAATACATGCATTACAATAGAAGAGGGGTAGAAAACATGTTGCAGTCCTCTGAAAGAAGTCTAAAATTCAACAAAATCAATTTCTAGGGTGAAAGAGGGAGTCTCAGAAACATAAGAATGTTCAACCTTTACAAAATGAGCCAAATCTGGCTTTTAACAATGAAAATTCGATCCCGTGAAGAAGAAACACGGAAAACATGAATTTCTATCCTTTCATTCCTTTTAGAAACAGATAGGGTTAGGGCTAGGAGGAATACCTTTAAATGTCGAGATGGTGTGTGCGTACCATGGAGAAAGATCAAGTTGACTGCGAAGAACTCCTTTTTGTCTTGGAAGGACTACCTGCAAATAAGAACACAAGACCACAAGATTTGATTAAACAATAAATGAGGAAACCGCTTGGGGCCCAGAAATATAAAACTTCCTTTCAAGGTGGTCGGCTTCGCTAATATGAATTAACACAAATGACCGCAAAATATCAATTAGATTACTTGGTCAAAACGGGTAGGAGAAGGTCTGGTTTCTCGTTATAGTCGTGGTAACCGATACTGGCTTCTCGTAACCGACGCTCGGTTGGGCCTAGGACCTTCTTGATAGCTATGGTGTTTGTAAGGTCTGGTTTATGGATGATATTAGGAAATGAGATGATGAGAGGTAAAAGAATGACAAGCTTAGATGCAATGACACGTTGGGTAGTGGATTCAAATGGATTTAGGAGGACCGTGATTCAAAGAGCATAAGAAATGTTATAACAGAGGACATGCAAGATGTGACTTATCGGTTTTGACAAAGATGCAAGTTGATCTCCTTTGCACGCAAACGCTTCGTTTCTTCACTGCCTCTCGCTTGGTCAAGTGAAGATCTCGACTCTTTTTTCGCTCCCAATGATCTCTCAAAATCATTCGACCTCGATCCAAAAATGAAATTCCCATCCTTTGATTTTGGTTTGGGAGCCCATTTACAGGGAGCCGATGGCGGTTACGTAACCGACGGCGGCGAGTAGAACCGCATCGGTAAGGAAAAAGTAGGCTATTTTTAGTAAAATAGCCCACCTTCCCCGCTTTCTCCCGAGAGATCAGGCCATGGCTTGGTCAAGTGGCTAGAAGGTCGGTTTTGGGTGCGAGTAAGGAGGCATTAGTTATGGATGTGAGTCTGACCAAGTCATAGGTCTTAATTAGGTTAGTTTAGGTTAGGGCTAGGTCATGATGAGGTGGCAAAATGAGGTGGCAGGTAGGTGATGTGGATTTATCAATTACAAGGTAATTAATAAATAATTGTGTAAGGTTTAGGTGATGAGGTTAAGTCATGAGATGAGATGCGGGTCACAAGGGGTCGTAAGACACAAATTTGGTGTCTACATTAGCCCTTATTGTCGTGTAGCTTGTTTTGTAAAGTCGCACTGACAATAATATGAAGTGGTTTCCTCTATTAAGGGTATAGGTAATCCCCCTCAAATCTATCACAGATTGAGTGAACGGGAAATCAGGGATAGGGTTGATAAAGGGTAAATGGGGTAGAGGGGATGGTAAGATGGTGGGGTAGGTCCAAGGAAGCAGACGCATGGTAAAATGCAATAAGACGACTAGGGTACATGATTTGACGAGCAAACCAAAGAAAGGCATAGCAAAGGTCGATAGTTTATCCAAACAAGGGTGATATAATCCCGGTATCCAAGGCATAGGAAGTAGCTCCAGTGGTATATAACAGTAAGGTACATGAACGCTTAGGCATGTCCTGCAAGCACTCAAATGGTCGTTTGGTTGAGATAAACGTCACGGCCTAGGTCCGAGCAAAGTTGGTCGACAGATCAAGTCAAGGACCCTAATCATGCTAAAACACGAACAGTGAGCTCGATCAACAAAAACTACAGGATGGGTGGATAAAAGTGGATGGTTTTGATTTTGGGTAAGGTATTGGAGTGATACGGCCGTGGGTCGGCCGAGTGGGTGTCCGGGTCAGCAGCCTTGGGGGGCCAAATGGGTAGGGGCCTCGGGCGGCGGGCTGGGTAGGGGCGGGCCTCGGGCCGGGCCTGGTTGGGGCGAGGCCTCGGGTCCCTCGGCGGCGGCCTGGCGGGCGAGGCCTCGGCCTCGGGTCGGCCGAGGGCAGGGCGAGGCCTCGGGTCGGGCCGGGCCTAGGCAGGCGAGGCCTCGGGCCTCGGGTCGGGCCGAGGGTAGGGCGAGGCCTCGGGTCGGGCCGGCTGGGAGGCCTGGGCGGGCCTCAGGGTCGGCGAGGCCTCGGGCCGGCCAGGGTAGGGCGAGGCCTTGGCCGGGCCGGGTAGGGCAGTCGAGGCCTCTCGGTCGGGCCCTGGCTTGTTAACAAATGGTGTTCAGCAAAGGTGGATATAGGTGATATGTGGTTAAAAAGGGGCAAATGGTAAATAAGGGCAAAAAATTGGGGGAAAGTTGGAAGAAAAAACCGATGTCGATTCTACGTGACCGATATCGGTTAAGGGACCGATACCGGTTCATTAGGGCAACATGAAACCGATATCGGTTAAGGGCGAAAAACCTATAAAAAGAAAAATACGGCTTGTCATTGTCACTTTGTTATTTTGAAAACCAAATTGACTTGTCTGACGTGGAGAGTTGAGATTGGAGGTTTATTGATTGAGGTGGAGCTATTTTGCTGGAGGAGGAGTTGTTTGCGGGCCCGAGTGAGGAGGAGGCAGCAGTTGATTGGCCGGGGACCCAAAGAGAGTAGAAATTGGAGCCATGGCATGGCAGAGGAGCAGGAGGGGGGTCGACCAGCTGACCACCACCACCCATCCCACCACGACGACGTGTCGTCGTACGTCGGGTAGGCTCTAACTCTTTATTTTGTGCATTTGAATGGTATTAAGCTTAAATTGGGGTTTGGGTAGAATTTACATTTTTAGGAAATAATGAGTAAATTGACGTAATTTGAAAAACGAAGAGGATAGATGGGTAAAATAGGGCAAGTCGGGGGGTGGGTAGGTTTTTATGGTGTTTGGGTGGGTAGATAAGTATAAAAATGCAAAAATATGGGCGGGGGCCATGCGGGGTTCGCCCCCGAATTACAAATGACCGATGTTGCTGTCCCGTTACAATGACCGAACTCGGTCGTTGTGGACACAGGTGTGTGTGGTGGGCTCACCGGCTTGTCGATGTCGGCCGGCATCGGCCGGGTTTGTATGGGTATGGGTTGGGTTGGGTTTTGGGTGAGTGGGGTTGGGTTTGGTTTTGGGTGGTGTGGGTTGGGTTGGGTTGGGTCGATTTGGTTTTGGGTTGGGTGGGTTTGGGTTTGGGTGGGGTGGGGTGTGGGTTGGGTTGGGTTGGGCATGTTTTGGGGGTTGGGTGGGTTTGGGTGTTGGGTGGGGTGGGTGTTGGGTGGGTGGGTTGGGTTTGTTTTGTTTTGGGGTTGGGTGGGTTTGGATTTGGGTAGATTTTGGGCTTTGGGTCGGGTAGGGGTTTGGGTGGGGTGGGTTTGGTTTTTAGGTGGAGTGGGTTTGGGTTTTGGGTGGGGTGAGTTTGGTTTTGTAGGTGGGGTGAGTTTGGGTTTGGGTGGGGTTTGGTTGGGGTGGGTTGTTTTTGTTTTGTTTTGGGGTCAGGGTGGGTTTGGATTTGGGTAGATTTTGGGCTTTGGGTCGGGTAGGGGGGCTGGGTGGGGTGGGTTTGGTTTTTAGGTGGAGTGGGTTTGGGTTTTGGGTGGGGTGAGTTTGGTTTTGTAGGTGGGGTGAGTTTGGGTTTTGGGTGGGGTGGTAGAGAGCTCTGGGTGTGGTCGGGGGATAAAAGGGGGTTAGAGGATAAAGTAGATGTTGTGATAAAAAGTAGGTCTAAGGATGTGGGTTGGTTTTGCAGCACGCAAGCCAGCTGACGATGCGGGATAGATGCCCCGCCGTGCAGCGCGATGAGACCACATGTGTCCGCAGCTCACCGGGTGATCATGCGCGAGGTGGGGACTCTGGGAGTCCAGAGGCACAGAGCGACAGAGAGAGATCACACTCGATGGTCGCCCTCATCGAGAGATGGGATCCGGCGACCAATGTGTTCCATCTCCCGACTGGGGAGATGACTATCACGTTGGAGGATGTGTATCGCATCCTTCGACTACCTATCGAGGGAGAGGCAGTCTTCCAGGTAGATTCAGAGACTGCCATGGACAACGCATATTACAGGTTTTTGGAGATGCAGCCGCTTACTTACCTATCACAGATGAGCATTGGGTATGGTGACATGTACCGTGCGCATCGACACGAGACACGGCCGGCCGTGGCCGATGATGATCGGGATCACCCGCTCGCCGCCTCCTGACTCGAGGGAGGCCGCTTTCCACGGGCGTGATGGGGGTGTTGCTTGAGATGATCGAGGAGCATACTTGCATGCGCGTGGCACCAAAGCAGATATCTCAAGCGCAAATATACACAGAGCTCGGGGTTATCACCGGATGAGGCGATTCTGATATCCGCTCGACATTTTTGCTTGCATTGTTGGGCATATGAGCACATCATATGCATCGACCAAGAGGGTGCCCCAAAGAGCTGGGGCCACAAAGTTATATATACGATACGGCTTTCGTGAGGTGGTTGGGAGTCGTGGGGCAGCCACGAGCAAAGCATGGGAGAGACGTTGCCTACTACAGGCATTTGTTAGAGGGCCCGACAAATGGTAGATATCATATGGAGACCTTACAGAGGTCATCACCCGCACAGAGGAGGCCGAGTACAAGCTTACGCCGGATCCAAGACACTTTCTCGGATAAAGCAGACGAGGCCGGAGAGTACGAGAGGATACCCCTGAGAGGGTATGCAGCAGATGGGGCCGCGACAGACGAGCCACCTCCCTTCCCTCAAGACAGAGGGATGATGTAGAGGCCCCACCGCCCGCACCACAGCCCTCGATCCAGATTGGGTCACCGAGAGGCCAAAGCAGATGACACAAGAGATGATGCTAGGTCAGACAGAGCATACATGGTGTGGTGGGCTGGTCAGAGAGCGGCGAGGGTAAAGACACCCGCATGCCTGCACTTGGCACTGTGACGGCAGAGAGAGATCAGCCTCGGGGTCAAAGTGTAGCTTTACAGGGGCAAATGTTGTCACAGCACAGTACGTATAGGGGTCTTACAGGCAAATGCAAAGCCCAGCTCAGCATCAGCACAAAGTGCAAAGACCACCACCACCAGAAGACAAACACAGTGCAGTGCACGTATGAAGCACAGTGCAAGAAGAGATAGAAAAGAAGATAAGACAAACACATGTGCACCACCAAAGACAGTACAGTACATGGGGGTACTGGGCAAGAGGAGTCCTGGGACCACCCCAAGACTGACGGTGGCACGGGATAGATACATGGAGGCGAGAGCAGAGGCCCGGTACTATCAGGATGTCCTCGATAGTACCGAGCCGAGTATCACCATATGCGCGCACACCGAGCGAGACCTCGCATAGTCGAGAGTCGCAGGAGGCGCAGCCACACCAAATGCCGTGTGTCCGTTATGGTAGGAGGCGAGAGGCACCGCAGGGACCAGCAGGGAGAGGTGCTGAGGGTGGTGGGGAGAGCTGAGGGATCCCCACATAGTTTTTGTATAGGGACATGGGCACCGGTCTGCGAACCGGTTGTGTTGATAGAGGCCTGCGTGCCATCATTTATTCATGTATGGATTCATTTATTCATTATATACCGGCCTGCGAGTCGAGTACGGTATATTTGATACCGCCTCGCGAGCCGAGTATATTTTTGATATGAGGGACCGCCTCATGCGAGCCGAGCCGAGATTTTGATAGTTATCAGCCTCGCGTGCCGGCTTAGTTGTATGATGAGATCACAGGCCCCGATGCAGGCAGGCATATCAGTATATTTGAAAATTTGTATATATATAGAGATGATGTTTTGATCCACATGCAAGTGTTCAAAATGTGTTTAAGTATTTCACAATGGTTTGTGGTATAGAATATATGATGAGTTTAATTGACATGTTGATATATGGATGATGTGTTATATGATGAAATGTCGCATGTTTTGGGCTGGTTTTATGACATTGTTCATATATATGTATCCGATGAGTCGATCCAAATGATGTATGATAGATAGTTTTTTTTTTTGTTTTGGTATCCTTAGTTGATGACTTGTTTGTTTTTGTAAAATAGATGATGTTAATGAAATTGTAATGATATGTGTGGTGGATGGACAAATATGGATAATGGTGATGAGATGCAGAAAAGAGGCGGGCGCGACAAAAATTAGGTAAAAATGAAGAAAAGAACCATGTTTCAAAAGGTAGTGTATAACCGATATCGGTTAGGTAACCGACGCTCGGATAGATAGTAGACCGATATCGCTACATAACCGATACCGGTTATTTAGGTATGAGCTTTTCTAAAAATAAAAAAGCTAGGGTGGCAACTTAAGTTCTAATTTTGAGAGCCATGCAAGAAGTTAAATACGCGAACGCGACGCTTTTTGACGACTGAGACATGTAATTGCATGAGAGATTTGAGTGATTAGGAGTAAAGAGACAGGGAAAGTGATTGTGATCTGAGATTCAGAAGACAGAAAGGCAGGTTTGAAAAAGGTGGTGATAATGGCAGGACGAGGAGAAACATCCAGCAGGCAGGGACAAGAGGGAAGACAAGGGCCACCTCAAGCTACTGCAACCCAAGAGGTAACGTTTTGTTTGTAATTTGACTACTGCATGTTTTGGGAATAAGCTGAGGGAGAGTAAGTGGGTAGATATGAGAAAGAAAAGATGATAACAAGGGTTATAAATGAGGTGAGTGTTACGTGGTAGGTAATCAAGGGTTTTGGGTATGTCTGTGTATACAGAGAGGAATAAACGAGCAATTTATTGTCGTAGGTGGTTGTTTAGGCAAGGTGTATGAAAGTAACAGTGACCGATATCGGTTAGGGATAACCGGTATCGGTTATTAAACCGCACCGCTAGTATAAAACGATACCGGCCTGTAGGAATTTCCAGAATTTGAGAAAAAACCGGGGATTTGAGGAATTGAATGGTTGTTTGTTATTTGGATGTATGCAGGCAGAGGCAGGGCTAAGGATGAATGATAGTGTACCAAATATTGTTGTCACTAATCCGAGCGGATGTAACGCCAAATTTCGAATGGACATTGATAAATCGCTTGGGGTTAAGTGGAATCCGCTATTATTCACGAATCGCACGTAACCATGCTATGTTACAAAGCGCTGATCGAGAGATGGAATCCCGAGACAAATACCTTCTATCTCCAACAGGGAAATGACAAGAATATCGAAGATGTGTTCCGTATTTTGAGACTCCCAATTACAGAAAACCAAGATATCGTGCATTACCTAAATACGCACGGGGAGCGATAACAAAGAAGATTTGGTCCATACGCACGAGATTTAACACAAATGAGGTTTGTCATTTACGTATGGGATAATGTATGCAAAGACATCCCGAGGAGACAAGGTTAGCAGAATATTAATGATAGCGGTAGGGTATTACGCATTACCGAGGCGGATGGGGAAGATTTCCAAAGGCATCGATGTGTGTTATTTGGGAGATGATGAGAAAGGAACGTGACTTTTGCATGGGCACCGCATATTTGGCGAGCTATACAGGGGGTTTATGGGCTTGTAGGCGAAATCACAGAACGACACTGGATTGTTCATACTTATTACACTGTTGGGCCTATGAGCACATTGTTTGTGTGCGACCAATAGGCCGACCCATCCAAATGAGAGACCGAGTACGAGGTTGGGATTCGATGATGGGTCCAAACAGCAACAAGAGGCAAGATCCCGTCAGCCGTGACGGGTGACATTGAGTATTATAGGTAGGTATGGGAGAGGGTGACGATTACGGATATCTGATGACGGCCTTACGGGAACTATATGGTAACAGAGAATATAGCTGAGGAGTTGAGGGGTGTAGAGCGATTGAGGTGGATCGCAGGGCACAGGCCAGGTGAGTATGAGAGGATTCCTCTAGATCACGTGCGGCGACAATTTGGATTTGTGCAGATATACCCAGCTTATAGACCCTATATGAGGATCGATGCAGAGGCAAAGATTCTCACCTCCCCAGCCAACACCTCCAGAAGGGCCTGAAGAGGTAGCAGCAGCCGATCGCAGGGTAATGGATGCAGGAACGACAGAGGCCTATAGATTATGGTGGGTAGCAGAACTGCGAGGTGTACGTGATCGTCCTGACATAGCGGTGATTACAAAGAGAGAGGATCGCCTCGCAGCGCTTTAGTTCAAAGCAGCTCCAAACGCAGTGAATGAGACAAGAGGATTGTTAGTGGTCATGAGTCACTGGCGAGAGACTAGAGGCGGAGTCCTCCATGCGAGAGGGCGTATTCATATGTTACAGGAGAGATTGGCAGATCAGTGGGCGGTACCAATAGCCGTGGTACCATTGAGGACAGAGAGGCCTGGCGAGAGGGGTCGACGATCACGATCATCGCCTAGTTCGGGATGAGGCGTGAGGGTCTAAATAAATGTTAGCAAGGTATAAGAATAAATAAGAGTACCGACCTGCATGTCGATGATAGAGAAGATGTATTTGTTTAACATCTAAATAAAACGAGATATGTATGTTGATTTGAGTTATAATAATAAGAATGTTTTCGTTTTGACTTTCAGTGTTTTGAAAAAGGATAAAGAGGAATGTGATTAAATAGAAATACACAAAAATATTTATATTTACCACACATGATAGGTTATGGTAGGGGATGGTCGAGCTAACCTCGGGAGACCCCATGTCTCCGAAGTGCGCCTACATAGCCCTTTCGCACAAAGCAAGGAGGGGCCTCGATCGATGTAGTTCTCCTTAGGATCGTGAGAGGCGAATTCTGCAATTTGGTACGGTTTAGGCAATTGGTTGATTGGTAAGAATATTGATATTAATATTGGTAAGGTAAGGTTGTTGGTGTCGGAAATGAATTGGTGATGTTGTAAAAGGTATAAGGGAAGCGAAAGTTAGCCTACCCAAGTGGTAGGGAACCATGTCCTGATTAAGATCAACACACAATCCTAGATGCGAGGCAAAGCGGAAAGAGTGCTCCGTAGGTGAAAAGAGCTAAACAAACCACCAAACGTAGAACGAGCTTGAAGCCCTAGGTACCGTGCATAGACGAGAAGTCCATAGGTGAAAAGAGTTGTATGATCACAATATATCGGGTGAACGTTACGTCCCTTGAGTCGAAACAAATGGTGAGGTGAGGTGGATGATATAGCTGAGGTACAGAGAATTTATTACAAAGTGAGTGTTCTGACGAAAGAGAACCTACCCTAAATAGACAAGTCCATGACCCAAAAAGTTCTTTTTGAATGAGGCCTTTATTTTACTGAATATAGACTGATCGATGCGGGAAGTCTACAAGGGATATTGATTGTGCTATTCTTGAGGTCTTCACGAAGCTGATCAATGCGAGAAGCTTCTGATAAAGGCTGACTGTGTATAGCTGTCCTTCGAGGGAGCAGTCTATTTATAGTAGCAGATATGATTTTAGTGCATAGCTGTCCTTCTGGGAGCAAATATATAAAATAGCAGCAATAATTTGGCATATAGCTGTCCTTCGAGGGAACAAATATATATAATTTAGATAGCTAGATGTTCTTTTCATGTGAAGCATCTAGTTTGGTAGGAAGTTTGACTCAAGAAAATCCCATAAGAATACGGCTTATTTTAATACTTTGAAGTCATGGACTAGACTAAAAGGGGAAGGCATCGTTTAGGTGAGGTGAGAATCAAACTATGTGAGCTTGATTTTTATTATGAGGTGTAGGAAACAAAGTGCATGTGGTGGTATGTGAGCTCAAGGACGAGAGCAGTAGATAAGAAGTGATATAACACTAAATTCAACAAGAGAATGGTCGAAGATGCAAGGCATTATGGGTTCAGCTCAGCTTACCATTGCTTAAGCTAAACGATAAGTGCCTCGATCCATAGGTGTGAGTGATTATGTAAGGCCCAATCCAATCGGGAGCAAATTTTCCACGCTTTGCTCTTTTCTAGTTTGGTGACATGTTGATTCTCTTTGAGGACAAGATCACCAACCTTAAAGGTACGCTCATGAAGTCGCTTATCATAAGCACGCTTGATGCGTTTTTGATAGATTTGAAGGTGATCAAGAGTCCGTAAGACGACGTCGTCAAGGAGCTCCACTGGGCTAACCGCCTTGCGGAAATCATCGCTGTGAGAATATCCTCAAGAGATATTCTAAGGGAGGGTATTTGTATTTCGAGAGGCAAAACAGCCTCTCTGCACTATATACCAAAGAAAAAGGTGTGGCATTAGTAGAGGTACGATGCTAGTACGATAAGCCCAAAGGGCAAAGGGGATGTGATCGTGCAATTTCGTCCGACTCATCGACAACTTTCATGAGGATTTTGGTTAGGGTTTTATTAGAGGATTCGGCTTGTCCATTTGCTTGTGGATAGTAGGGGTGATGAGAAGCTCGAGTTTGATACCAAAGTTGTCACAAAGGTCTCAGCAACAACCTATTTTTGAAAGATTTTCCATTATCTCGTAATCGCGATGAGGAACACCAAAACGATGATAATGTGGTGGTTAATGAACTCTACAATTTTTTCTTTTTTAGTTGAAATGAGTGGAATAGCCTCCACCCATTTTGTGTAATATTCGGTTGCTGTGATAATCCATCGGTGACGCTTGTGAAGAGGATGGGTGAATCTCACCAATAAGGTCTAAACCCCATCAGTGAGAAGGGCCAAAGATCTCGAGCGACCCGAGCGGGGTGGCTAGGAGTATGTCAAGGTCAGGCATGTTGTTGACACATAACACAACGCTTAACATATTCGTAGCAAATGCTATATCGAGAGTAGGCCAATAATAACCAAGGCGAAGGATTCGCTTAGCCACCATGGCAAGGCCACTAAAATGTCCACCACAAATACCGTCATGGACTTGTTGGATGGTATGGGTGTGATCTCCGCACCGGTGAGACATCGAAGGAGGATGCCATCAAAGCCACGTTTATAAAGGAGTCCCCCATAACTACATAACGAGAAACGCGTTTAAGAAAAGCACGCTTACCAAAGATTTAGTAAGGGTCGATGGGAGAACAGAGGTCAGTAAGGTAGTCGTGGAAATTGGTGATACCAAGTATCCCGTGAATTAGCAGACACGCTTTTATCATACAAACAACCGGGGCTGAATAGATGGGGCAAAAGTTGTTGACCAAGACAAAAATTCGTAGTCACTGATGAAGCTGAATTTGCGAGGCTAAGCAAGCCATAGTATCCGCAAATTTGTTAGTGGAGCGGGAATGGTTTGGATAGAATAGTGAGTAAATAAGGCTAGAAGTGAGTCCACGTAGTATTTGTATTTTTGAAGTTCCTCATTTTTACATCGGTAGATGCCCATAACTTGATTGACTACCAATCGAGAGTCGCCAAAAATATTGATAGATTTGATACCTAAGTGTATCGCAACTGAGACCTGTAACAAGGGCCTCGTATTCCGCCAGTATTATTAGTGCAAGGGAAATCGAGCCTGAATGAAAGAGGCATAGGTTCAAGGCCAAGAGGAATGAGAACAACGCCGCTCCTCCACCGCTACCGCATTTAGATCCATCAAGAAGAGGGTCATTTGATACGACTCTTCCCGAGTGAAAGAGTGGCGATGAGTTCGTCGGGGAATATAAAATTGGTAAATTGTTCCCTGTAAAGGGGCTTCCGCAAGTCGGTCTCGCGATGGTTTGTCCTTTGATTGATTTCTCGTGACGAACTCAAGGTCGAGGTCGGCGAGGAGCATGAGCCATCGGGCGATGCGCTTGGTTTAGATGAGGTTTGGCATACATGTAATGGATGGGGTCCGTGTTGGTGATGACGAAAGTTTTGTGATTCGTAAGGTAGTGTCTGAGTTTGGTAGCCACGAATGATAGGGCTAGGCACAACTTTTCTACATGTGTATACCTAGTCTCATAATCCACCAAAGTACGACTTATATAATAAACGGCTTGTTCTCGATTTTCGTAGTCACGATGTGCAAGCATGGCCCCTACAAATGGTGGTCAAGGGCGGAAAGGTAAAGGTAGAAAGGGCGGTCGCCTGAGGTGGGATAAGCACGGGTGGCTGCAAGAGATAAGTTTTGAGAGCTTCAAAGGCTTGGTGGCACTCTTCACTCCATCAAAATCAATGTCCTTTTTAAGGAGGTGATGGAAAGGTCGACATCGATCCGAGAGTCGGGAGATGAAACGTCGGATAGATCAGAATCTTACCTTGTAAGCTACGCAATTGTTCGAGATTAGTAGGGGGGGCATTTCTATGATAGCTTTGACTTTAGATGGATCGACCTCAATGCCACGCAAAGAGACGATAAAACCAAGAAGCTTTCCCAAAGGACACCAAAGACACATTTCTTTGGTCAAGACTTTACAGTAATATTGTAACAAAGCATCAAAAATAATGGTTAAAACATCGAGATGTTCACCGCGATGTTTAGACTTGCCAAGAAGATCGCCGACGTAATCTTCAAGGATAGTGTGCATAATGTCATGAAAATATAGGTCATAGCCCGCCGATAGGTCGCACCAAAGATTCTTAAGGCCAAATGGCATTACACGGTAATGTATGGTTCCCAAGGAGTTATGAAGGTAGTTTTGTGTTGATCGGGCAGGGCAACCAAAATTTGGTCAGATCCTCGAAAAGCCATCCATGAGAGAAAGCATTTCATGACTCACAGTGAGATCAACAAGTTGATCAATACTGGGAGGGGGAAGTCATCCTTAGGGCAAGCGAGGTTAAGATCCCGTAAACTGCATATCCGAAGTCCCCCGCCGCTTTAGTGACAGTACGATGTTAGAAATCCATCGAGGATAGTCAATAGCAGAATGAAGGAAACAGAAAGGAGTCGCTTGAGCTCCTTTTGACCAAGAGGGCAATGCGTGGATGCATTTTTCTCAATTTCGTTTAATTGGCTTGGAATCGGGTTTCAGCAGTAATGTTATGGACAGCAATGTCGTGATCAATTCCCGCATGTCAACAGAGGACCAAGCGAAAGCTTGGTCATGCAGCACGAGAGGAAAGTAGTAAAGGCGACTTGTTCTCGATGCGTTAAGGGATTGTCCGATCTTCACAATGTGAGGATCCTCCTCCGTGTGGATGTTGATTTCTATCAGTAGATTCGTTCAAAGATGGTTTGGGTTTCGATGGTAAGGCTCTGTTGAATATAAGAGTCATCCGCGCCAAGGTAAGTGAGGATGGAGTCATCATCCCGGCACTCAACAACGTTAATCAAGGCGAGTCCTCTTCGATCATGTCCGGATATAGAAGGGGGATAGAAGAGGGGTCCTCATTATCGCGCTGATAAGTGAGAGGGCCTAAGAAGATAGCATTTATGAAAAAAAAAGTTAGGAGGGATAGATTCGTGATCTATCGACTCAAAGGGGTGACGATGGCAAAGTGGGTGATGATGGTTTGTTAGGGGTAACGCTGCTTTTTCCGTAAGGCAACCGTCACGAGGTTCTTTCGATGTAAGTGTTTCCGGAAATCCGAGACCACTACGATCATTGTGTTTGCGTGTGGTGATGGGGATGAGCGTATGTCGGCCTTGTTCATAAAGACCAAAACCAAAGCCTTTCCAAGACAAATGAGTCAAGA
The DNA here is from genome assembly GCA_018340775.1 of Taxus wallichiana var. yunnanensis. Taxonomy (NCBI): domain Eukaryota; kingdom Viridiplantae; phylum Streptophyta; class Pinopsida; order Cupressales; family Taxaceae; genus Taxus; species Taxus wallichiana. The sequence goes on along the minus strand of CM031234.1, from coordinate 488,528,564 downwards.
AGGTGAGGGCGGCGACGATTTGTCGTGTACAAAAATCGATCGAAAGGAACCACACCAAGAGGAGGCTCAGGGCAACGGAAGATGCGCGACACACCCCCATACGTTAGGTTAGTGCGGCAATGAGGTGGTCCGTAGAGATTACTTCCCCACACGACGGTCATAGGCTAGGATGGGCATGTACCGTCCGTACTCCCGTGGGGTATGGAAAGAACTAACGTTATATAGGCGATACTCCCCCGTAAGGGCGCCAAAACATCTACTAAGGGGTCCGCGGTTGGGATGTTAGTCATGGGAAGGGAAGTGGTTTTTGCGATGGTGGTTTCATCATCACCAAGGCGTAGGCGCAAGTGAAGTGGATGGTTGAGGTACATTCAAGAGGATGGTCAATTGAATGTATGGGTGTCTTGATTGGTATAAGCACATCGTTAGGGCGGTATAACATATCAGCAGGTTTTAAAGGGGGAGGATCAGCTTTTACTGCAGGACTTCCCTCGTACTCAAATTTTATGCATCTATGTAATGTTGAGGGAACGCATCCCATGGCCCTGATCCAAGGACGACCCAAAGAATATATTATATCGAACTCTCCTCAAGGACATAGAAGAGTTCGGGTAAAGACGTGGTCCTACCCGAATGTTGAGGATCACGGTGCCTAAGGTAGAGGTAATAATAGCGTTATCAATGACCGCAACATGATGGGGTCAGCACACATGTAGCTAGTAGGGATATTCATTTGTCAAAAAGCTTTTCAGAGATGATGTTTAGGCTAAGACCCCATCAATCATAACACGACGCATACGAATGTCCCGACGTAAGTTTCGAGATGAACAGGTAGGTCAGATCTTCTCGTACCAAAATCGACAATTTCATCTTCGAGAAACCGATCACAGCAGCTTGTGGTACGTAGACGAAGTGGTCAGGGGTGGGTTGTTTGGTGAGAGAGGCAACGTGATCGGGTGTTAGAATGGAGGCAACAGTGGTTTCATTAGGTAAGACCTCGATCCTCAAGAATTTCAACGAGAGCTTGTCGATGAGATTCGTAAGTCCGAATGAGATCATATAGTGTCATTTTTACGGTGATCGTGAAGCCGTTTAATCATGGCTCGATGGGCGCTCCATTAGAGACGGGGTAAGCAGGTCCACGAATAACCACTTTAGGTGGTGGTGCAATCTGATGTCGACGAGAAGGAGAGGACGCAGATGTGCCTTCTTTCGCTTTCTCATTGTTTTTCTCACGCTCGAGTAAAGAACACTAATCATATTAATCTCAGAGACCGAGATGAAGAAGATGATCGGGATAAATCATGGTCTTCAAGAGGTGGGGTCAGAATAATGATAGATCGTGGTGAGGCGGGGATAGATGGTATAGAGAGGGAATTGAAGCTAAAGGTCTCTCCCTTCGTAAGTTGTCTTTCTTAACCTTTCTATCCGGGAGAGGTGACTCGACGAAGGATGGTTTTTAAAGCTTTGCATCCCTCCACATCATGTCCCGTGTGTGCGGTGATAAGCGCAGATTTTAGACTCATCGTAACCTACAGGTCCGAGGTTTAGACGGGTCATAAGGTCTAAGTGGGGGGGAAATGGTCGCATTCTCTACCAACATGGCAAGGATTTTAGCGTAAGATCCTTTGAGTGGGTCAAAATCGAGGAGGATGAGGGTATTGGTCAGTGTGGGTTTCGGTAATGTTTGGGCGTGGTTGGTTCGTATGGGTGGTGGTTTAGCCAAGGGGTGTCGACACGTGGTTTTCACTAAACGTGGTTTCTTCGGCGCAGAGCTACGCTCGGGTCATTAGATGATGAGGCTACGATGACATGGTAATGCGGAAACAACCACTGAGAAAGGGGACACAAAAAATAAATCCTTTGATGATGGAGTTTGTTTAGGGTCGATGGGTGGACAGATATACGGGGTGATAATGTTGATATACCCTTAGATCCCTGTATGGGTGCAGAAGGCATAGGTTGTTTTGAAGAAAACGCAGGAGGTATGATATATTGGTGCAAGGTGGAAGGATGAGGTCCCAATATGGAAGGTAGGTATGACGATGATGGTTTTGATTGTGATAGAGGCACGGATTGAGCTTGTCTTCTAGGTGGCGGGGCGGCTTTATTCTTGGATAAATCTAGTCGCTTAGGCGGGTGTGTTAGACTGGGTATGGGTGAGGTCCCAAGCGTAGGGGAAGATTTGGCTAAGTTAATAGAAGTGGACGAGGCATTTGGTAGAGGTGAGGGGGGTGAAGGTGAGAACATGGGCATTTTAAGCTTCTGTAAACACTTCGGGTATATGGTGGAGGTCTCAGGATCGGTCATTTGCATTTGAGTAGAATATGGCGTACTCAAACGTTCCCATAGGGCCTGTCTATCTTCTGTGGAATGACAAATTCTCACGTGTGAATGTGAACTTTTGTACTAAGAAAGGTGGGTTGTGATTCCAAACATCAGGGGTGTGATACAGTGAGTAGATGAGGCACTGTATCAATAGATGTTAAGAGGTCAACCGGTCGTTGAAAAGATTTAGGCGATGAAGAACTAATAGGTAAGAGGGCGTGTTCGAGAGGATCCGTCATGGTTAAAGAATTTGGTGATGTCGATGCAAGAGATTTCTCGCCTAAGGATGTCAAAAGGAGTGGCGTGACTTCCTCTTGTGCAGGCAACAAGAGTGGTAGAAGGGGAAGTCTCGGGAAATAGATAGATTAGATAACATCCGTCGCAGCCTCAGTAGGGATGTGGTATAAGCACTCATCGATGGGAAGAGGAGTCTCAAGTGCTTAACTCCTTTATGGGTAAAGGAATGATTTCGCTTTGGCTTGATGGTGGTAAAGGAGGTTCGGCCCTGTTAGTGAAGAGGCTTGATTCAAAATTTTCTCGATAGAGGCTTTGGGCCGGGTATCAAAGATCGCATGGATCTCATGAACACTCTCCTCGCTAAGATATCCTGGTTTGTGTTACTGGGAGAGTGATTCGGGAATGGTTTGTTGAAGATTTTCAAATTTCGGTCAAGGGGGGCATTAGGATTATCGAGGGTTATATCCCCTCATACAACCATTTCCCGCACTATGTTTTTCAACATCTCAGCAGCTTCATGACCGTGTCCTTTCACGCGTGGAAGTTACAAGTCATTTTCTTTGTACTCAGAAGGTATGGCGCGAGTGGAATCAAACCCGAATGAGGTTTAACAGAGGTAATGTAATGGCTCCCGCTTTGAGCAATTTTTCCAATATCACACCATATGTTTCTCCCAAGGAGTGTAGTTGATGGGCTCGCTTTATACTTATAGGTGGTTTTGTGGGGCATTGGGACGGTGTTTGAGATTTAACCATCACCGCGTGGACAGCTCCTTTTGATTTAGAAGAAGTGGACGCGTGAGGAGTGGTGGTATTTGGTTTATCGGTAGAATCAGAGTTCGAAATTGGGGTTTTTGTTACGCAACCGCAATTTCTCTTTCTCTAAGGCTCGAATCTCTAGTTTTCGAGCCATAGAAAGGCTTCATCAAATGTACGGAAAGTTTGAATTTGAGAGAGTAGGAGAAATGTGCTTAGCACATGCCCGCGTGAAAAGTTCGATAAGTTCACCGAGGCAAGGCATATGTAAGTTGGTTCGATAAGGCCACGCCCATCGTCCGACGAAATCTGCGATAGATTCGCCTTCAATCATGTCGAATGGCATAAAGGTCGGTGATGGATACTTTCTTAGAATGTTAATGGAGAAGTGATCCAAGAAAGATTGGGCTAGTTGGTTAAAAGAGAAGATTGAGTGCTCAAGGTTAAAGCACTCGTACCACTCCAAGGCAGTCCCGATAAGGACATGGGAAAGGTGCGAGTAACAAGGCATCATCATGGGCAATCAAATAACAAGCATGTCTAAATGATCGCAAGTGTTGTTGAGGATCCTCTTTACTATTAAAACGAGTAAATTTCGGTAGTTCCCATTGAGGAGGATATGAGTGAAGGGGAACAGAAGGGTGAATGGGCTCCCGAAAAACTTGCTCGTATGTCAAGGCGCTACGACTTCCTGAAACAGAAGCCTCCAGGTTTTGCATTTTGTCCATCATTTGTTTAATTAGATCAAGGTTGGATGAGATGATGGTGTGGTTGTCAGGTAAACGGGCAAATCGGGCCAAGGACCACCACCGACAATGGTGGGGTTAAGTGTTGATAAGGTATGGAGGATGAATATGTTGAGGCTGATGTAATAGGGATGTCCCATATAAGGTGTTGAGGTTACTGGATACGTGTATGGGAATGAAAAGGTAGGCGGAGCTTGAGAAGGAAAGCTCGTGTGGATAGGTGGCAGAGAGCAAGTCATGAATGGAGTAGTCTCAAGAGAGAGATGAGGTAGGGGCAATCGGTGGTAATGATATGTGGGGTCCAAGATTAGCCAAAGAAAAGCCAACTGAGTCGTATGAACCTCTCAAGCCGCTTGATCGGGAGATGGGGCTAAAGGTGCCGGAAGCAAGGCGGTGTTATCAAAGTGAGTGGGGGCTAAATGAGCAGCTATACTAATAGGCATGCCAACAAAGAGCTGACCATCAAAGCGACGGTCGGGGCATGAGACAAATAGTATTGTAGACAAAGCAGGATTAGCATCCGTAAATTTGGCAAAGTCCTTGTCTCCTACAGAATTTGGGGGATCTCACCGTGTCCGTAGGATTCCCTGCTAATGTGAAGGGGGTGATTCAGTAAAGAAACAGAGCAAGCATGTGAAACCATGGCGGCGGCTTGCTTTCGAGTGATAACAACCATGGACAGTGTTCACGAGAGGGTTTCAATCTATCCGAATGTAAACAAACTTAGAATGGTGAAATTGGTAGTCAGTTGGTTTGGTTTGTCGTGGGTCAGAAGACACAGAACCGATATCGGCCTAGTATCCGATGCGTCGGTTACACTATAGCCGACGCCGGTCGTAACCGATGTCGGTAAGAAGTCCGGGCTAACAAGATATAAAAAGGCTGCTAATTTGATTTTTAACAACGTTTAGTATATGTGTCCAATTATTGATCACAAGAAGACAGTATGAGAAAGAAAACAGAACTAAAAACAAGCAAGATGCACACACAAATCCGTAGATTAACCCTAGGGTTAATTTTAATTATCGTGGGCTTATGCCTTTAGACGTAGAATGATGTCGAATCCTAAACAAGAGACTTAGGGAAATGTCAAGTTGTTTTGGCTTATAAGGTTACCTCAATCGGGCGTGAGGAATACCGCGGAAAAAAAGGGGGATGTTTGAGTCATTGTGTTAATTGTGAAGTGATTCGATGTGTTGTGCAAAGTGAATGTAAGATTAATTTCCTGTCAATACCGTGGATATCACCCCCACGTGTACGACTTGCTACTTAATCTACGTTCACTAGAATTGAAAAACAACAAGCAGGAATGCAATGCACGTGTTTTAAACCCAAATCGAAAATGATATTCGATGAAGCAAAAGAGATGACTTTCACTAATGCAAGATGCAAAAACAAAGCAAGTTCTTTTACCAAAATAATACAAAACCTTATGAATATCTTTAAGAAGAAAATAAAGCAGTATGCTCCTATATGAAAGCAAGTAAGAAAGAAAGAAACCCAAAATGGGTCCCACCGGCTGCCAAAAATGTTTCGCTCTAATGTTTCACTTCTAGAATAGAGTTGTTTCTATCCTTTCATTCCTTTTAGAAACAGATAGGGTTAGGGGCTAGGAGGAATACCTCGTTAAATGTCGAGATGGTGTGCGCGTACCATGAGAAAGATCAAGTTGACTCGCGAAGAACTCCTTTTTGTCTTGGAAGGACTACTCGCAAATAAGAACACAAGACCACAAGATTTGATTAAACAATAAATGAGGAAACTACCTTGGGCCCAGTGAAATATAAAACTTCCTTTCAAGGTGGTCGCTTTCCTCGCTAATATGAATTAACACAAATGACTCGTAAAATATCAATTAGATTACTTGGTTGAAACGGGTAGGAGAAGGCTGGTTTCTCGGTTATAGTCGTAGGTAACCGATACCGGCTTCCGATGCCGTTTCCGATAACCGACGCCGGGTGGGCCTAGGACCTTCTTGATAGCTATGGTGTTTGTAAGGCAAGGTTTATGGATGATATTAGGAAATGAGATGATGAGAGGTAAAAAAAATGATAGTTAGATGCAATGGCACGTTGGGTAGTGGATTCAGAAACGGATTTAGGAGGACTGTGATTCAAAGAGCATAAGAAATGTTATAACAGAGGACATGCAAGATGTGACTTACTGGTTTTGACAAAGACGCAAGTTGATCTCCTTTGCTGCAAACGCTTCTGGTTTCTTCACTCGTCTCGCTCGGCAAGTGAAGATCCGACTCGCTTTTCACTCCCAATGATCTCTGTTGATTCAAAATCATTCGACCTCGATCCAAAAATGAAATTCCGATCCTTTGTTTTTGGTTTGGGGAGCCCATTTACAGGGAGCCGATGGCGGTTACGTAACCGACGGCGGTCGAGTAGGAACCGGCATCGGTAAGGAAAAAGTAGGCTATTTTTAGTAAAATAGCCCACCTTCCCTGCTTTTCTCCCGAGAGATCAGGGCCATGGGCTTGGTCAAGTGGCTAGAAGGTCGGTTTTGGGTGCGAGTAAGGAGGCATTAGTTATGGATGTGAGTCTAGACCAAGTCATAGGTCTTAATTAGGTTAGTTTAGGGTTAGGGCTAGGTCATGATGAGGTGGCAAAATGAGGTGGCAGGTAAGGTGATGTGGATTTATCAATTACAAGGTAATTAATAAATAATTGTGTAAGGTTTAGGTGATGAGGTTAAGTCATGTAGATGAGATGCGGTCACAAGGGGTCGATTTAGGGAAAAACTAGGGCAAAATGAATTGGCGGGCCAAAAATTTGAAAATTTCCCTCTTTCTTTTTGACTTTGGGAAAATTTCCCCAAAAAGTTACGCCTCCACCACTCGATTCCATGTGGCATGTCTTGACTGGATGTGGGCCTTCCTTGATCATTTTACCCCTTTTTGGACATTGGAAAATTTTCCAAAAATTCTCCGCCGCCCCAAAGTTCTGATGACATGTGGCGTGTTGTGATTGGTTAGCGGGCCGTCGCTTCCAAATTTCCCATCGTTGCTGACCACCGCCCAAACAACATGTGGTGTCTTATCATTCATGTGGGCTTGAACTAGCTCTTTACCTCTGTGGACTTGCCTTAAGATTTTCGCCGGCCACATGGACACGTGGCAGTTTCTGCGGTTGGCACGGATCATCACGTGCGAGCTTTCATTCCAATATTTTCCCTATTTTGGTGAAAAAGAAAATTTCTTTCCACCCTCTCGCCTCCCAATTCTCTCGAGGACATGTGGCGACTATGATTTGTTGGTGTACCTTCGGGCCAAGATATCCCTTAGTGCCAACTTTGGAAAAAAATTCATCTTCTCCCCACCGGCCAACCCCGATGACCCTGAGGACACATGTCCTTCTCCTATTGGATGGTGGGCCTTCGGGCCAAAAACATTTCTTTGTGCACCCCACCAATACTTGGAAAAAAATTAATTTCTCTTTCCAATCCTCCATTCCGCCACTGATGTGGCGCATTCTAATCCACCGGTGGACCTCCCGCGGGAAATTTTCCCTCCAAAACTCCACAAAGCCATAAATTGCAAAATACAAGGAGTTAGATGAAATTTTTTACCTTTTTGGAAAGCTGAAAAGATTATCTATCCAATGTAACCCATTCCAAAAGTTTTGAGTTTGTGAAAGATAAAAAATTTTGACTGAGGCACAAGGAAGGATGGAATGAAGGGAGTTAGCCAAAAAATAAGCAAGGGGCTTATTTTGGATAATAGTTACGTCCTACTTGGAACTATTACACGCTCATAGGCAATGTATCGAGATAATCTCTTGGAATGGTGTGAGGTGAGAATTCCATTCTCTATAAGGTTTTGTAGGAGCATTGCTCTAATGGCTATAAAAGATTACAATGGTAAACACACCTTACTTTACTTCCATATCCAAGCATGTGAGATAACTTGGATGGGAAGCGCAGAAGCATTGCCACCTTCATTATGGGTTCACAAGTTGTATTCCACCCTACAAGGTTGTGCACATGCATGGTACATTCATTCTGAGACACGCCACTAGACAGGAATTGGCAAGAGTTAGTGGTGATCTCATTCAAACATTCGAGTATCGAAGTACAAAACCCTTGGTGGATAAGGCATTATAGGTTGTCAAGCACCTTACCATTGGGGATAGTGCCATGGCAGAAGATAGGCTACTAGAGTTACTAGGTGAACCTGGCCTAGAGGTGCACTTTGAGAAAGAAGAAATAAAGAGATACAACTTGAGCACGCGTGTTTGGAAAAAGAAAAGGGGAAGATGGTGTATGTTATTGATGGAGAAGAAGCGAGAAAACTTGGATGTTGACCATTCTGTAGGGATGTGCGAAGTCATAGATAGTGTTGATGAATGGGCGTGTGCCTATCATGAGCCTTTAAAGACAAATAAGGTTAACATCAGCTCAGACAAAGAGCCTAAAGAGGCTATCATTGGAGACTATTGGTCGAGAAGGAAGTCTCCATTGTCATTGATCTTTTACATGAGTTTGATGATTTATTCTTGCATGGTATCATGAACTCAAGGCATTCACCATTCCTTGGGGAAATGAGAATTAAGTTAAAGGAGGGTGCATGCCCAATCTGAAAGAGACCATAGCGAATGAATCCTAACCCGTGTGAAGGTAAAAGAAGAAATTGAGAATATGATAGGATCGGGAATTATTAAAGTTATTGAAGAGTCAAAATGGATAAGTCTAATGGTAATTAACATCAATAAGGATGGAAGAATAAAGATCTATGTTGATTACATGGACCTAAATATATTATGTATCATTGATCCCTTCCTAACCCCATTCACTAAAGAAATCTTAGAGGAGTGCCAGGTGCAAGGTCTATTTTTTCACAAATGGATTCTCGGGCTATCACTAGGTAAGGATTGCAAAAGAGGACCAAAGGAAGAAAAATTTTGCCATTGAGTGGGGAGGTTTTTCATATACATTGATGCCATTTGGATTAAATAATGTGCATGCTGTGTTCTCACACATTGTGGTACAATATTTCTAGGACTTCATCCATAAATTCCTTCAAGTCTACCTGGATGATTCGATAGTATATGGGTTAGTAAAGGACCATTGTGATAACTTAAGGCTAATGTTTGAAAGGTGTTGCCAATTGAGGATATCCCTTAACATTAATAAATGTATCTTTTCTATCCCATTTGGAACATTATTAGGGCACATCATATGTAAGGAGAGCCTGCTAGTAGATCCCACAAAATTTGCATTAATTGTGTGATTGAGGGAGCCTACTAGTCAAAGTGCAGTACATGGATTTCTTGGGCATACGGGGTACTACAGGAAGGTCATCAAGGGATATGCCAAGATCACCATGCCTTTAGAATAATTACTTAGACATAAAAGTGCCTTTCATTGGGGAGAGGCTCAACAGAAGGCATTTGACACTTTAAAGGATAGGCTTGTCACCGCGTCCATCCTAAATTTCCCTTCTTGGGATAAGCCTTTCCATGTTCATGTGGATGCCTCAGGGTCCACCATTAGAGTAGTACTTGCACATCCTAGTGAAGGGATTATTGATCATCCCTTGTGCTTTGTAAGTAGGAAATTGACACCAAGAGAGAGTAGAATTACACTACGACTGAGTGTGACGAATTGTCAATGATCTACACACTTCATAAATTTAGACAGTATTTTTGAAAACCCCTTTTTTATTTGACACTAACCATATGGCATCAAAATACTTGCTGAACAAGCCCATTCTACAAGGGTACGTATGTTGGTGAGTACTATTGTTCTAAGAATTTGAGTTCATGGTGGTTGTCAAACCAGGAAAAAGTAATTTCAGACCTGACCATTTGTCTAGGATTGATTCAGGGGAGGATGTGCAGAGTATTGAAGAGACTATGCCGATGCATAATTATTTAGGTTACGATACGCACCATCATATTTGGAGGATATGGTAGTATTTCTTAAAGGTGTGGTGTCGAGACGGAATGAAGGCCTTGGAGAAGAAGAAGTTGGCCATACACACCATGCCCTACATGCTAATTAGTGGAGACCTATACAAAATGGGTCATGATGAGGTTCTGCACCGTTGCATACTAGAACATGAGTGCATTACAATTATGGAAGAAGCACATGGTGGGATTTCAAGAGGACACTATGCGGGAAATGTAACCACGTGGAAGATTCTACTCGTAAGGCTTTAGTGGGAGACCATTTATCAAGATTACATTGAATTTTGCAAGGCCTGTGACCATTGCCAGTGCCTTGGCAAACCTGGGAAAGGGGATGAAATTCCCTTACGACCAAATAGCCAACACAACCATTTGAGAAATAGGCTATCAAACTTGTCATACCAATCTCACCAAGTGGCGCGAAGGACTGGTTCACGGTATATCCTCACTTGCACTTATTATTTAACAAGGTGGGAAGAGGCAGCGCCTACGAGAGGACTCTTGATGTGGCTACCACTACTAGATTTTTATGGGAAAACATAATTAGTAGGTATGGATGCCCATTGATTTTGACAAGTGATAGAGGTATGCACTTCCTCAATGAAATAGTCAAGATTCTGCTATCATAATTCATGGTGGTCCATCAAAAACTACTCCTATCACCCTCAAGCAACCGGAATTGCTAAGGAATTTAACAAAATACTTAGCCACACGTTGACTAAAATTTGTTATGTTGGTAGACAAGATTGGGACGACAAAATATCATATGTTCTTTGGACATATAGGACAACCTACAAGAGGTTGAATAAGGCCACACCATTTCAACTAGTGTTTGGCATGGCAGCTGTACTTCTGGTTGAAATTATGTTACCTTTACCGCATATAGTGTGCACATGAGGATTGGCCAATGAACAAGCTTTGGAAGAAATAATTGACAAGTTAATGTAATTAGATGAAATATGATCACTCATCGTGTGGAACTAGAAGACAAAAAACAAAACAAAAGGAATGACATGATCATCACATTGAGAAAAGAAGTTTTAGGTAGGGAATATGGTCTTATTGTGCGATTTAAAGTTTCTACACCATCCCGTGAAGTTAAAAGTGCATTGGTTGGGTCCTTACATCAACTCGTACATCCTTGACTCGAGACACATGATAGTTATAAACACTCAATTGGATGATATTTCTAGGAAACTTCAATGGGAGTAGGCTAAAGCCCTAATGTAAATAAGTCTTCTTGGTGTTTGTAAATAAGGTAGTATTACTAGTTAGTTTAAGATTTCCCTTAATGCGTTTTCTTTTCTTGGGTTTCCCTTTCTTGTTGTTGTTTTGGGTTGCACCTTAGGTGCCGGTAATCTCATTACTTTTTGAAGGTTATAATTACATAGAGGACCGCACACTATTTTAGTGTGGGGTGGAGTGAGGTGGAAGAAATTGAAGTGTGAAGTGCCATGAAGGATTGCATTGGAAATAAAGGTTGAATGGCCTTATGAATGAAGTACATGCAAGGAAAGGTGAAAAAGGATGGTTGGTGTCAGGGTAAGGCTACATTGGGGATCCACGTACAAGAGAGGAAGAAGTAAAAACGTAACACGAGGTAGGCGAGAGAAAAAATCATGACAGAAGAAGTGCCTTCGGCACTAGTTACGTGCGTGCAAGAGTCTCCTGTCAAGATGGATTGGTTACGTGTCGAAAGGTTGGGAAATTTTTTTGCACAAGGTTGAGCACATGAGTTAAAGCACTAAAGTCAGACTTTGTTGAAAAATCTACATTAAGTGTTGAAAGTATGGTGGTAGGTAAGATAGCATTTAATGTTAAAAAGTGGGAAAACTATAAATAGAAGGTTGGGCACTTCATTATTTACTTTGTGAATACAAAGAAGGAAGAGATTTTGTAAACTAGGGTTTCCAAAGTTGATCCATGCAAAGAAAAATTGGAATATTTTAATCATGCGAGTAACTACTTTGGACTTGGAAATCAAGCGGAAGTAATTCACGGGCATGGGGAGAGTTGTGGAGAAGCACCGTCTTGTGAAAATATATTCTAGTTAGGGTTTGGCAGCTAGGGCATGGGTTGGAAAAGAGTATTCTTCACAGGTTAGATATTTGAACTTGGAAAAGATAGAAGAGCAGAGCTAGGAAGATAAGTTGAAGTGAAAACCTACACAATGGCACCCAAGAAACCAACAGTAACACCTAAAAAGGGAAAGGGAAAGGGAAAACAACAAGAAACTACTACAAATACCAACAAGGAATGGTATGCAAAAATGCAAAGACCAGGATGGGGTTTCACTCGAGATGGAATGGGAATCCCACTTGAGAAAAATAATAGTAAATGACTACAATCATTGCATGAATGTGATTGAAAAGGAAATGGAGTTGGAGTTAGTATGCCTGACTAACCAGAGAACACCTAAGGGGTTACCAATTTATAGTGATGAAGTCAAGGTGAAGTTAGAGAAGGTGGGGTTATTACAACTCTATGAGTTTCCCTACTTTAGAAATCCAGAGCACCTCTATCAGTGGATGATTTCACACGTACATGAAGACCACTTTCACTTCACGGGGTGCAAGATGCGCATAACCCCTCAGCTAATTTCAAGATTCACATGCCTTATCTGTGAGGGAGAAATCTTAGAGGACAACCTTGTGTGACAAGGAAGCAATTAAGGAAATAGTGGCCATGTATGCATACAAGAAGGGGTCAAGGTACTTTGATATCGGGGATATCCAAGACCTAGTGATGAGAATGGTCATGCACCTAGTAACAAAACTCAACGTGCAAGAAATATGGACGTAGGTAAACAAGTCCTGGTTGAATGTTTGTAGAAGAATATTAGAGGGCACCATCTACAATCTATCCACATACATTGTAGATGAAATTATCACTAGCACACAGAAAGAGACAAGATTCTCTTTGGTAATGTCCTCTTAACCATTGTGTTCTTAGAGATCGTGGATACCATATGCAAGACAAGTTTGTTTGGGAGTACGCAGAGGAAGACCCCTCTCCTACAAAAAGATTTGAGAAATACACTTGTGATAGCATGACTCCCGTTTAGATGGTACATCTTGAAAAGTGGTATAAGCACTTAAGGAATGCATTTGGGGTAGAATGGAGAATTCTGAAACAACTTCCAATGGTTACAGTAGGAGAAGCTTAGTTCATTATATACTAACACTTTTGTATTGGTAGGTTCAAATTGACTGATGAAAACATGAGCCCATGGTGCAAGCTCCCATTCTCCTTCACAACTCAATACTTCTAGGTGGGAGTTAACAGATTCAAGGAGTCCAAGAAGTTAAAGTAACTTGGAAGTTTGGATCATGACCACAGGGAGATGCATAGGATATTTGTCTACCCCAACAAGTGCGTGTATGTGGAGAATTACGTGTCGCATGAAGTCCAAATGGTAAAACCCCTAACTCGACATTTGGATAAGGGCCAATTTTGAGAAGGGAACTTATCTTGAAAATGAGATAGCTATACATGAGGACTTAACAGCTTAGGAAGACGACCACACCCAGGAAAAAGGAGACAAAATAAATAAAGAAGAAGGCACCAAGTGCCCAAGATACACAAGCAATAGGCACCCTAGGAACAAGCACTAGAATGATTACTTACATGCACAAGAAGAGGTCTCTAGTCAAAGAGGACGTGCTGAATAGGAAAATCTTATCACAAAGGAGAAATCGCGAGGAGGAAGATAAAGTAGAATCTACTATTCTAGAATCCTAATTAGGAAGAAATAGAAGGTAATGGAGGAATCGACTCGGAGGAGACAAAGACCTTGGAAAAATACATAGGTGAGAGGGATGATGATAAAGAAGATGATCTTGAAGGGGACCAAGAGCCACTATTTTTTAGCATGCATGATTTAGAAGAAGAGGGTGGAGAAGAAGAAAATGAGTTCCTTTTTGTTTGGCACAAGGGTAGCCAAGAGGAGGAAGGTGCTAAAGACATGGGAAGAAATGAAGAGGTTGGCGCGTAAGATTAGAAAACTCCAAGCCTCACAAAGGATCAAGTAAATGAGGTGACAGAAAGAGAAGCAACAAAAATCATCAAAGCCTTGGTAGAACAAGAATTAGAGTGCAACACTGCGTAGTGATGGAAGAGGATAAGGAAGAAAGTGCAGGGAAAGATCATGGCAACACGAGAGGCCCTAGTCTATCAATAACTGTTCCTAAGGGCACACACATAGGGGGAAAGCACAAGGAGATCAAGAGGAAAGGAATGAGCTACATTAATGATCCCAACAAGGTGTTACACATGTGATTCTAAAGCATCGTCCCAATAGATCAACTCATGGAAATGATGTCATTTGATAAAGAAGGTGCATACCCTTGTAGACACCAAATTCGTGTCTTACGACCCCTTGTGACCCGCATCCCATTTCGCAACCTAACCTCATTACCTAAACTTTACACAATTATTTATTAATTACCTTGTAATTGATAAATCCACATCACCTTACCCGCCACCTCACTTTGCCACCTCATCATGACCTAGCCCTAACCCTAAAATAACCTAATTAAGACCCATGACTTGGTCTAGACTCACATCCATAACTAATGCCTCCTTACTCGCACCCAAAGCCGACCTTCTAGCCACTTGACCAATCCCGCAACTGATCTCTCGGGAGAAAAGTAGGGAAGGTGGGCTATTTTACTAAAAATAGCCTACTTTTTCCTTACCGATGCCGGTTCCTACTCGACCGCCGTCGGTTACGCAACCGCCATCGGTTCCCTGTAAATGGGCTCCCCAAACCAAAACAACGGATCGGAATTTCATTTTGTAGATCAGTCAAAGGATTTCTGAAAAAACAGAGAGCATTGCGAGCGAGGAACAGAGTCCAGATCTTCACTTGACAGAGCAGAGACGAGTAAAGAAACCAGAAGTGTTTACAACCAAGGAGATCAACTTGCATCTGTGCCAAAACCAGTAAGTCACATCTTGCATGTCCTTTGTTATAACATTTCTTATGCTTCTTGAATCTCAGTGCTCCTAAATCCGTTTCTGAATCCACTACCCAACGTGCCATTGCATCTAACTGTCATTCTTTTGCTTCTAATCATCCCATTTCCTAATACCATCCAAAAACCAGCCATTACAAACACCATAGCTGCCAAGAAGATCGTAGAACCCACCGCTATCGGTTATCAGTAACCGCCATCGGTTATCAGTGACCGGCATCGGTTATCAGTAACCGGCATCGGTTCCTCTGATCAAAAACCAGAAAACCAGCCTTTCCCCCTACCCAGTTTAACGAAATAATTTAATTGATATTTTGCAGTCTTTTGTGTTAATTCATATTAGCAGGGGAACTAACCACCTTCGAAAGGAAGTTTTATATTTCCTGGCCCAAGGCGCTTCCTCATTTATTGTTTAATCAAAATCTTGTGGTCTTGTGTTCTTATTTGTAGGTAGTCCTTCCAAGACAAAAAGAGTTCTCCTGAGTCACCCCCGATCTTTCTCTACGGTACGCGCACACCATCTCGACATTCAACAGTATTCCTCCTAACCCTAACCTCATCTGCTTCTAAAAGGAATGAAAGGATAGAAAACTCTATTCCCAGTGCCAAAACATTCCGAGCGAAACATTTTGGCACGCCTTAGGGAACCCATTTTGGGTTTCTTTCTCTTGCTTATTTTCATTTGCATATTTGCTGTTGCTGTTTTTGTTATATATTTAGTAAAGAATTTGTCTTGCTTTCCTGGTTTCGCATTAGTGAAAGTCATCTCTCTTGCTTCATCGAATATAATTTTCGATTTGGGTTTAAAACACGTGCATTGCATTCCTGCTTGTTGTTCTCCAATTCTAGTGAACATAGATTAAGTAACAGGTCGTACACGTGGGGGTGATATCCACGGTATTGACAGGAAATTAACCTTAGTTTCACTGCACAACACATACCGAATCACTTCACAATTAACACAACAGCTCAAACATCCCCCCTTTTCCGCGGTATTCCTCCGCCCGATTGAGGTAACCTTATAAGCCAAAACAAACTTGACATTTCCCCTAGGTCTTGTTGTTTAGGATTCTGACATCATCTTACATCTAAAGGCATAAGCCCACGATAACTAAAATTAACCCTAGGGTTAGTCTTTAGATTTGCGTGTGCCTCTTGCTTGTTTTCAAATCCTGTTTTCTCTGTCATACTTTGTCTTCTGTGATCAATAAGTTGATAAACATACTCAACGTTGCTAAAATCAAATTAGCAGCCTTTTATATCTTCTTATCCTAGACTTTTGACACCGGTATCGGTTAAGGGACCGACGTCGTTTGCTCTGTGACCGACACCGGTTACTAAACCGATATCGGTTACTGTCTCCATCAGCCCCTGACAAACCAGCAACTTGCCAAATTCATCATTCTGAGGTTGTTTTTGTTCTTGATAGATTGAAACTTTCCTGTGTGTCCTGGTCTATGGTTGTCATCACTCGGAAGCAAGCCGCCGCCATGGTTTCACATGCCTGCTCTGTGTCTTTGCCTGAATCACCCCTTCACATTCTATAGGGAACCCTACGACACCCAAAGGAGATCCCCAAATTCCCGTAGGAGACAAGGACTTTGCCAAATTTCGATGCTAATCCCAGTACTGTCAATACTATTTGTCTCATACCCCCGACCGTATGCCCGATGGTCACTCCTTATCGCATGCCTATTAGTATAGCTGCTCATTTAGCTCCCACTCCTCCCGATAACAATACCTTACTTCCCGCATCACTAGCCCCGTCTCCCAATCCAACAGCTTGAGGTTCATACGACCCCCGATTAGCTTTCCTTTGGTTAACCTTGACCCCACGTATCGTTACCACCAACCGCCCTATCTCATCTCTCTTTGACCACTCCATTCATGACTTACTCTCTCGCCACCTATTCACACGAGCTTTCCTTCTCAAGCTCCCCTACCTTTTCATTCCCATACACGTATCCAAAGAAACCTCAACACCTTATATGGGACATCCCTATTCTCGTGGCACCATCATCTCATCCAACCACAGATTTCATCAAACAAATGATGGACAAAATGCAAAACACGGAGGCTTCCGTTTCGGGAAGTCATAGCGCTTGACATACGAGCAAGTTTGTGGGAGCCCATTCACCCTTCTGTCCCCCTTCGTTCATATCCTCCTCAATGGGAGTTGCCAAAGTTTACTCATTTTAACAAAGAAAGAGGATCCTCAACAACACTTGTGATCATTTAGACATGCTTGTTATTTGATTGCCCATGATGATGCCTTGTTACTCGCACCTTTCCCATGTCCTTATCGGGACCTGCCTTGAGTGGTACAGTGCTTTAACCCAGCACTCAATCTTCTCTTTTAACCAACTGGCCCAATCTTTCTTGGATCATTTCTCCATTAACATTGCCAAGAAAGTATCTATTACCGACCTCTATGCCATCCGACAATTTGAAGACGAATCTATCGCAGATTTCGTTGGACGATGGCGGGGTCTTATCAACCAACTCACGTATGCCTTGCCTCAAACCGAACTCATCGAACTATTTACGCGGGCCTGCGCTAAGCACATCTCCCCTACCCTCCAAATTCAAACTTTCCGCACATTCGACGAGGCCTTTACCATGGCTCGGAAACTAGAAATTCGAGCCTTAGAAGAAGAGAAATTGCGGTTGCGTAACAAAAACCCCAATTTCCGAACTCCTGATTCTACCAACAAGCCAAACACCGCCACTCCTCACGCGTCCACTTCTTCTAAATCAAAAGGAGCTGTCCACGCGGTAATGGTCAAATCTCAAACACCGTCCAATACTCCGCCGAAAACCACTTATAAGTACAAAGCCGAGCCCACCAATTACACTCCCTTGGGAGAAACTTATGGCGTCATCCTGGAAAAATTGCTCAAAGCTGGGGCTATCACCTTGCCCCCTGTTAAACCTCACTCTGGGTTTGACTCCACCCGCGCAATACCTTCCTGGTACAAAGAAAATGACTTTTGTAATTTTCACCGCGTAAAAGGACATAGTCATGAAAACTGCAAGATGTTGAAAAACATAGTGCAGGAAATGGTTGACGCAGGGGATATAACCCTCGATAATCCTAACGCCCCTGCTAACCGAAATCTGAAAATTTTCAACAAGCCATTCCCGAATCACTCGTCTAACAGTAACGTGAACCAAGATATCTTAGCCGAGGAGAGTGTTCATGAGATCCATGCAGTCTTCGATTCTCAGCCAAAAGCCTCTATTGAAAAAATTTTAAATCAAGCCTCTCCACCAACACAGGAGTTTGAACCTCCTTCACCACCATCAAGCCAAAGTGAAATCATTCCTTTACCCATAGAAGAGTCAACTGCCCGGACTTCTCTTCTTATCAACAAGTCTTCTTACACCACATCCCTACAAGACTGTGAGCGGATGCTATCTAATTTATCTATTTCCCAAACGTCCCCTTCTACCACTCTTGCTACACAAGAGGAAGGCCCGCCACTCCTTTTGACATCCTTAGACGAGAAATCTCTTACACTAACATCACCACATTCTTTAAACTTTGATGAGATCCCCGAACACGCCCTCCTACCTATTAGTCCCTCATCGCCTAAATCTTTTCAACGACCGGTTGACCTCTTAACATCTATTGATACAGTGCCTCATCTACCTCCTGTGTCACACCCGCAGTGGACTGGAATTACAACCCACCTTTCTTCCGTACAAAAATTACAAATCACACCTGGAGACTGTCATTCCGCAGAAGATAGACAGGCCCTATGGGAACGTTTGAGTACCCCTTTTTCTACTCAAATGCAAATGACTGATCCTGATGTCTCCACCATATACCCGAAGTGCTTACAGAAGCTTAAAATGCCCCTGTTCTCACCTTCACCCCCCTCACCTCTACCAAATGCCCCGTCCACTTCTATCAACTTAACCAGATCTTCCCATACGCTTGGGACCTCACCAATGCCCAGTCTAACGCACCCGCCTAAGCGACTCGATCTATCCAAAAATAAATCCGCTCCGCCACCTAGGAGACAAACTCAATCCGTCCCCCTGTCACAATCAAAACCATCATCGTCATACCTACCTTCCATATTGGGACCCCATCCCTCTACCTTACATCAATATATCATACCTCCTGCGTTTTCTTCAGAACAACTTACGCCTTCCGCACCTATACAGAAATTCCAGGGTATAGCAACACCGCCACTCCGCGTATCCTGTCCACCTATCAACCTTAAACAAATTCCATCATCAAAAAATTTGTTTTCAGTCACTCCTATTTCCCCGTGGTTGTTTTCTGATACCACATCATCTGCGGCCTCATCATCCAACATAGCTTCGCCAAAGAAATCACGTTTAGTAAAAACCATGTATCAACACCCTTCGGCTAAACCACCACCCGTGCAAACCAATCATGCCCAAACATTACCAAAACCCGCACAATCAATACCCTCATCCTCTCCTGATTTTGACCCACTCAAAGGATCTTACGCCAAAATCCTTGCTATGTTGGTGGAGAATGCGACCATTTCCCTACCTCCACTTAGACCTTATGACCCGTCTAAGCCCCGACCTATGGGTTACGATGAGTCTAAAATCTGCGCTTATCACCGCACGCCAGGACATGATGTGGAGGGATGCAAAGCTCTAAAAACCATCCTTCACCAGTCACCTCTCCCGGATAGAAAGATTAAGAAAGACAACTTACGAAGGGAGAGACCTTTAGTTTCCATTCCCTCTCCTATACCATCTGTCCCCGCCTCACCAAGATCTATCATTATTACAACCCCACCTCTTGAAGACCATGAGTTATCCCCACCATCTTCCTCATCTCAGGTCTACGAGATTAATATGATTAGTGTCGCTACTCGAGGGCAGAAAAACAATGGGAAAGCAAAAGAAAACACACCTGCGGCATCTCTTTCTCCGTCAAACATCCCGATTGCACCACCACCTAAAGTGGTCATTCGCGGACCCGCCTATCCCGTCTCTAATGGCATTGCCCACCGAAATATGATTAAACAGCTTCACCAATCGCCCGTAAAAATGACATTGTATGACCTCATTCAGACTTCTGAATCTCATCGACAAGCTCTCGTTGAGATCCTTCAAGGGATAGAGGTTTTACCTAATGAAACCCTGCCTGTCACCTCCATTCTAACACCCAATCACGTTGCTTCTCTCACCAAACAACCCACTGCCCCAACCACTTCTGTCTCTGTACAACAAGCTGCTGCAGTCAGTTTCTCTGAAGATGAAATTGTCGACTTTGGTACAGAAGATCCCGACCCTGCCCTTTTCATCTCCGCTTACGTCCGGGACATTCGAGTACGTCGGGTTATGATTGACGGGGGCGCTAGCCTAAACATCATCTCTTCAAAAGCCTTCCAACAGATGAACATCCCTTCTAGTTGCATGTGTGCCAACCCCATCATGTTGCGGTCATTCAATGACGCTATTACTTCTACCTTAGGCACCGTGATCCTCAACATTCGCGTAGGACCACGTACTTTACCCGAACTCTTCTATGTCTTGGAGGGAGAGTTCCAATATAATATATTGCTGGGTCGTCCTTGGATCCGAGCCATGGGATGCGTTCCCTCAACATTACATAGATGTATAAAATTTGAGTACGAGGGGAAGTCTTACACCGTAAAAGCTGACCCTCCCCCCTTTAAAACCTGCAATATGTTATACCGCCCTAACGATGTGCTTATACCAATCAAGACACCCATACATTCAACCCAACCATCCGCCTCAAATGTACCTCAACAATCCACCTCAACCGCGCCTACGCCTTCAATTGATGAAACCACCATCGCAAAAACCACTTCCCTTCCCGCAGCTAACATTCCAACCTCCGATCCCTTAGTAGATGTTTTTCAGCGCCTTACGCTGGGGGAGTACCGCCTATATAATGTTAGTTCTTTCCCTACCCCGCAGGAGTACGGACAATTACATGCACATCCCACCTACGACCATCGCGTGGGGGAGATAATCTCTTACGGACCACCCCATTACCGCACTAACCTAACGTATGGGGGTGTTGACACATCCTCCATTACCCCTGAACCTCCTCTTGGTGTGGTTCCTTTCCAATCCGATTTTCAATACTTGACAAATCGTCGTTTCGCCCTCACCTTCTTGACTCGCTGTGCGTGGAAAGGCTTTGGTTTTGGCCTTTACGAACAAGGCCGACATACACTCAT